>VZTE01002857.1:4524829-4539348 GCA_013397775.1 Eulacestoma nigropectus
CTCACCCCGTGTTCCCCGCGGTGCCCGGCACAGGAGAGCTCCCACCCCAGTTCATCCACCAGCACCCGCCACCACACGTGTTCCAGGAGCAAGGTGAGAGCCCGGGAATGCCCCAAATCCCGGGGAGCAGCCGGGAGGGACAGCTGGGGCTTGGACCTGCCTCCTCCACACATTCCCAGGGGTTGTGTTATTAACTTAAGGTGGATCAGGTGCTCACCATGTGCAAAGTGTGGTTGTGTAAAGCTTAAATCCTCCGTTTTCAAGGAATTATGCAAAAGCAGTACCTGATAAATGTTGTATTTTCCATGCTCCCTACTTTTGCCACTGTAAATCCCACAGCAGTGGCTCCTACCTTCCCCTAAAACTCTGCCCTCTGAGTTTTGTTACAGCCTTGGCATGAAGTTTATTGGAAATGCATTTAATTTGATACATGAATGTATTTATTGGTTTTTTTAGTCCAAGTATGACTGAAAAGTGAACAAAAGTAACCCCAAAAATGTCATTATCCATACTGGAGGGTGAAGTGCAAACCCACTCCATTTAAAAACTGAACAAAGCAATAAATCAGTAAAGGACTGCGGTTATGCTGAATTAAACCAAGCTCTAATCCTTATTTTATAATCAAGACTTAAAACAGAAATTAAACTTAGTACGACCATTCACTGTCTCTCAAGCTTAAACTGGTAATTACGTGTTTTGACTCACTTTAGGGTAAAATAGCACCCAGGCTGTGTTGGAAAAATTGAGTTTGGGTCCTAATTTGATTTTTTGCAAATGTGTCTGTCTGTAGCAGGGAAGAAAGGCAGCTGTAAAGCAGGATCTGGAGCAGCTGACAGGAGAAAGGCCCAAAAAATACAGTTTAAAAAGACCCCAAAGTCCAAAATCCCTGCACTTCCAGACTGACAAAGCACAGGGAAGTTCCAGGGGCTTTGATTTTACTGATTTTTCCAGCTTGTAGATTCAGATGTCAAACAAATAATACAGAATAATGAAGTAGTTTCTCCCTTCTTTGCAGAGCCTCGTTCCCATGGAAGGACAAACTTCATCCAGAGGGACGAGAGGAGTCTCAAAATGCAGGAACACCTCAAGAAGAGACTAAAGGACAGACAAGCCAGTGGTCACACCAACAATAAACTGAATAGCCCTCCCTCCTCACCACATAAAGTCCTTAATTCTTCCAATGCCACAATTCCCAATGGGAATGGAAAGGGACAGCAAGGGGCAGTTGGAGCACTAAAGCAGAAGCAGATAGGAAAAACAAAGGGCAGTCCAGAGGCAGAGATGGGAGGTAGGTGACATGGACAGGGGAAATCTCAATTATTTCTTGTTTCCTATAAATTCAATGCAAAACAAGTTCTGAAAAAGCTGGATTTATAAATTTCGTTGGCTGCTCAGGATTAGAGGAAGCCTGAAATCCATTGTGGTTAGATTTTTTTTTCCTCTGGAAATAATAGGAGTATCAAGTTTTTTCATTTGATATTTATCAAATAAAGTCTTCAGGAAATTTTAATTTTAAATCTTTTTACTTCCCATGCCATTCCTGACCCAGGACTTATCAAAATTCCCAGTGAGGATGACCTGTAGGTACTTCCAGAACTTCTGGTGTCACTGTTAGTGGTACTTTTTTGGTTAACTGGGAGTTACTTAAACCTTCAAGAAATAGGAAAGCTTGAACAGTAGTAGAGGCTGCTGTTTAATTAGTTCTGATTTCAGTTTTTTAATACCTTGTGGTTACTAAAAACCTTGTGGTGCAGTGTCATTGTCTTTGCTTTGCTCTGAGACAGTGTCAGGCTCCTTCCAAACTGGGAGTGTTTTGCCATAGGAATTCCAGGAAAACACATAAGACGGAGATAAGATCTTATTGTCATTTTTTTAGCACCTTTCATTTTTGGAGGAATGTTTACGTGTTGTCAAAGAAAACCTATTTCTGCTCCATTAGGAAAAGATCCCCTTTGTGCAGGATGTACTAAAAGGGTTTTTGTAACACTGTTGGTTTTGGATAGTTGGTGTTTCTGCCCCTCACGCAGCCAAAACAAACAGGGGAAATGAACTTTGCACAATAAGAACCATTGTTCACGTCCTAATGAGGCCAACTCCATCTCGTGGTGGCCTTTTGGTAACAGCCTGGGTTGCTCTCAGGCATTGGGATAATCTGGTTTGTGTTTAAATTGCAGAATCTGACACAGAATCCAAGAAATGTGATACTCACTTGAGCATTGGCAAGCCAGTCGTAAGTATTATCCTTCAAATCCCATTATTTCCTGGGCCTGTGCTTCCTATAAAATAACTTGTGTTTTATCAATCCCTTTTTCTTTGTTCTTAATGGTTTATTTTTTTTAGTAGAGAAAATAAATACAGTTTAGTTGTCAGAGTTTATGGAAATTCACTGTTTCTCAGTTTGCCAGTCTGTAATCCCAGAATATTCCACTGTTGCAGTCTTCCAGTGTATGTGAGGGCTTTACCTTGCAAACCAGGGGCCTGCTGAACTCTTGGAAGTTTGTCCACTCTTGGAACCATCCTTTGCTCAGCAGAGAGGATTTAGGAATACTGAGGATAAAATTTACACAAATAGATCCTCTTTTTATGTTACATTGAGAAACTGGAGCAAATATTTGAGTATTTAGAGACTTATTTAGGAAGGTGGAGTCTGGTGAGGATAATTTAAATGTCTGTGTTTGATCTTGAGCATATTTAATGAGCTCTTCTCTGCATTATCCACACAGCAAACAGGGGTTGTGTTCCTTTGCACCAGCCTTTGAGGGGTTTTTTGGTCCTTTAAGTACTTTTTCCTTGCTGCTTCTGGCATCTGTCCTTAAAGCTACCACAAGGCTGTGTTGCCTTGGGCAGAGAGAATTTGGAGTGTGGGAATTAAGCAGCAAAAAAAAAACAGACAAGAAATTTTGAGTCTTAAAAACAGAACACTTTGCTGTCCTTCGGATCAGTGGTTGAATATTGTGTGAGGGAGCTGTCAGAAAATGAGGTGTCTGTGCCTAAATCTGATCTGGGGTCCTGCCCGAGACTCCCCAGCTGAACATTTGCTCCAAATGAGTGATGGAAACGTTGATACAGGAATTTTCTCTTCCTGCCCCAGTGTGGTGTTGGTTTGGTGTTGGAAGGGAAAGCCTTTAGAAATGAAAAGAGGAAATCATTGCAATCCAAAGAATGCCTCTATGTTCCCACTCCAAAGGTAAAGAATTCCTCCAGTGAGGAGCTTCCTAGGCCAATTAGCGACGCCATGTTATTGACTAATTAACCTTTTCTTGCAGAAAGCAAACTTACTTGCATTATTTATGCTTTTAATAGGTTTCTGATATACAAGCAAGATCAGCCGTTCTGTCCTGGAATCTCCCAGTTAGTTCACAGAATGGAGAGAGCCATAGTCATAGTCCAGCAGCATTTACATTTGAAGTAGCAATATCCAACAGTGGTAAAAATGGAAAATTTAAATCTGTCTATGTGTAAGTTTAGTTTCTTCCTTTAAGCACAATGTTTAAACCATTAACCAATCAGCAATCTCTCTATCAGGAGCTGTTTGTTGACTTGCAGACCTTCCTACTTCACATGAAATAAATTTTAAGTAATGTCACTAAAGAGTTACGTGGACAGTGGGAAACTTAAATATGCACTACGTGGTTTTGCTTTTCAATGAGCTTTGAGCCCTGAGGTTTAAGGAAGAGCTGTAACTCTGCTTTCTGTTTGTTTTTGCCTTTTCACAGTGGGGAAGAATTAACAATTACACTTCCTGATCTCAGACCAGCCACTGATTATCATGCCAGGTATGCTGCTGGGGAGGAAATAATGTTTTGGGGGATATGGGAATTGCAGGATTATTGTGGCTTCATGGAAAAGGTGTGATACAAACAGTTAAGGAATACTCTGGAAAAACACCATGTTGTGGACACTGGGTTTGCTATCTAAATTCCCACTTCTCTCCTAATTTCATTAAAATACCACCTGATTTTCTTCCCTACCACCTTCTCTGTCTCCTCAGATTTCTCAATTACAAACTTTAAATTATTCCCTCTTGGTATTTTTTTAGAACAACACTCTGTAGATTGTTTTAGGCTGAACTTAGTCGTAAATGAAATACTTTAGCCTTGAAATTGGATCTGAAAGTCTGACTTGTCAGCTTGATTTCCAGAGTTGCTTGTCTGACCTGCAGCAGTGCAAGCAGGGAAGTGGGAATGGGCTGGAATGGGAAGTGAGATGGGATGATCAGGAGTAAGTGATCCTGACTGGAGGTGTTGGGCTGGCCAGGGAGAGAGCAGCTGGTGAAACAAACCACGGGAACACTGGGAAGAGTCACACTCAGTGCTGGGGCACCGGAGCAGATGAGATTAAAGATTCCCTGGAGCAAACCCCTGCTCTGAAGCTGTGGAAGAGTTCTCAGTGTGGGAAATGCTGGGCACAGCTCCACCTGCACAGTGTGTTGTGTTTTCCACAGAAGGGGACAGGACTACTGCAGACATGAAACAATTACTCTGAAAAGGTGTTTTTAGCAAAAGGCTCATTTCCAGTCGGGTATCCTGTTACCATTTGGGAACACCTGCCATGGTTTTCATCCTGTATCTCACATTTATTTCAGCTCTAAAATATCTCACTGTGACAGAGAGTAATGGCAGAGTAAATGAAGGGATGAGAAATGGGGGTTTGGGCTCAGCAGCTGAACCTCTGTGACCCCAACCCTGCTGTGTGCACACACCCTCCAGCCACTGCTTGGGATTAAACTCCTGAAGCTGCCAGCTCTTCCCTTAAATTTCCAGGTGCCAGTGCAACAACCACGTCATTAATTACCCTTTGTTTAGAGTTTCAGCAACCAGCAGTTCCATCAAAGAAACCATTTCAGAACTGGTGAGCTTCACTACAGAGAGCTGTGAGCCAGACTGTCCAGCTGCCCCAAAACTGATTAACAGAACCAAAAACAGCCTGAGCTTGCAGTGGAAGGTAAGAACCAAACCTGGGGCTGAGTGAAGGTGAGCAGAGCACTCTGCTGGATTCCTGTGCAGTATATTTAAATCATCTTGGTCAGGAATTTAATGTGTACTGTAGGGGTTGCCTTTTAAATTGCTCAGTGAAGATTGATAATGAAATTATTATTTCCTTCCTCTTTCTTTCAATGTTTGCTGAGTTTTTTGCCTGCAGCTTTAGTGTGACAGAGTTGGTAGCAGGGCTCTTCTCTTCTGAACTGGCAGAGAGGAAAAAATGGATTTTTATTTATTTATATCTTTGCTTGAGATCCTGGATGATAGATAGATATGTCTTAATGTTCTTTTAGTTATTCTGACCCATTCAGACTAAATTTCTTTGGATGGTTTTATAGATTTTAATTTTTAATCTGACTTCGGAATAGAACCACTATCTGTGAAGACTTGTAGCTGTGTTTTCTTGGCTTTTCATATTTTTCTAAGGAGTATGCTGAAAAACGGTTCCAGCTAAATGACTTCAGTGAAATTATTTGTATAATCTGTGCTTAGAAAATGGAGAAGTTCCCATTTTGCGTGTCAAATGTTGTTTGTGTGAACCCTTAGATTGCTCAGGCAGGTGGTGAGCACACAGTGCAAGGCACAAGGAAAAGAGCTGTAAGAACAAAATTTGCTTTTTTCATAAAACCATTCATAAATTCATATTCTAAACTATCAGAACTAAAAGAAGTAGCACAGCAGCCTTGTTTTAAAAGGCAGTTGGAGTTTATAATATTCAATGTGTAAAAATATTTATAAAAGTACAACCATTTGATTTTAACTCTTTTTTTCATTGTTTCTTTATTTTCAGTCCTCAAATGACAATGGTTCCAAAATAACTAATTTTCTTTTAGAATGGGATGAGGTAAGAGCTTTTCTAGTACCAAAAAAAAATCATAATGACATCTGTCGAGCAATTATACTTAAAAATACCCTTTGCTTAGGTACAGCAGCTATTTTGGTGCAACTCTCTTGACAGTTTTAAAGGGACAAATGATCAGTGTGAGGGGACAGTGTAAAACTGCCTCATTTGTCATCCAAAGCATCATTAATTCCTGTGTTCTCTAGAAATGGATGAGCATTTGGCATCTTTGGGAAGTGTCACAAATCTCCCTCAGCTCTTGAGCATCTTGCTGAGATGTATTACAAAGGGATAAAAAACTTACAGAATGTGTTCTGTTTTCAGCTGCAATGGTCTTATCACCATTTGATCAAATCTGCAGTACCAAAAGTAATCAGATATCTCAGTCCAAATGTGGTGTATTAGCAAGACTGCTGGGGGTGACCATCAGCAGACTCAGGATGACCCTGATACATTAGATTGGGCATTCTTGAGGCTCAGTAATTTCTTTTTTAATTACTTTTAAATGAGTGAAATGACATTTCTTGTGGGAGGTGTCCCTGCCCATGGAATGAGATGAGCTTTAAGGTCCCTCCCAACCCAGACCAGTCTGGGATTCTGGGATTTAGGAAGATGTAGAGAGAAGAGGGTGACCTTGGCAGGGATCAGGGAATGACTCTGCATCTCCCTGTTTTCCAGGGGAAGAATGGCCCCTTCAAGGAGTGTTACTACGGGCACCTGAAGCAGTACAAGCTCACCAGGCTCACTCCCTCCACGAGATACTCCCTGAGACTGGCTGCTAAAAACGACATTGGGATGAGGTAACCAGGAGCCCAGGGGGTACCAAACGATGGATTTCCCCCTGGATTCCATCAACTGCTGCTCACCCTTGTTCAAAATCTCCTCCCCAGTGGGTTCAGCGAGACAGTGACGTTCGGCACGGCCGGGGTGGTGCCGCCGGCCCCGGCGCCGCCCGCGCTGCTGGAAGCAGGAGTGACCTGGATGGCCCTGGGATGGAGCCCTCCTGCAGGAGTGGCCTCGGATGACTCCCTCACCTACAGCTTGGACATGGAGGAAGAAGGTTCTGTAAGTGCTGGGCTTAGTGTGGAAACGTCCTTCGTAGTGCTGAAATAAAAATGAACTTTTTTTTACCTTCCGATAAATGGTTGGCAAGTGTTGCTTGGAATTCATGGCAGACAGGGCATTGCATGGAATTCATGCCACAGAGATGAAATACTGCATGGCATTCATGACAGAGATGAAGTGTTGCATGGAATTCATGGCAGAGAGAGAATACTGCATGTAATTCATGCCACAGAGATAAAGTACTGTGTGTAATTCATGGCACAGAAGTGAAGTTCAAGCTAAAAAAATGGGATTGACCCACTCTGGGTTTTGTTTTATCTTAAAAATCAGTGACTGTGTTCATCCTTATTTTCCCTCCTTCCCAGGGCTATGGATTCCAGCCCCAGTACAATGGAGATGAGCTCTCATGCACTTTAAGAAACCTGAGGAGGAGTACGTCCTATAAGTTCAGGGTTTGTATCATAGTTTGTTGTTAATTTCATGTTTCGTTCCTAGTTTCCTGGGCTTTGGCATTTTCCACCAAATTTTTCAACTTTGTATGGAGACAGCAGGAATTTACCTGTTGTCCCAACAATTACCTGTTGTTAGAGCAGGTTTTGGTGAAGTTCAAATCAGACTTTTTGCACCACCTAATTTTGGTTTAAATGGTTGTCTTTAATTTGATTGGGTTTTTAATAGAGGACTTTTTTTAATCATCAGCATGTTTATCCTCATGTATTGTCAACATATGCTATTGTCATTAAATAAACCATTGATTCTCTATTCTCTTGACTCCTCTGACAGCTCTTTGCCTACAACAGTGAAGGAAAAAGCAGCCCCAGTGAGGTGGTGGAACACAGCACCAAACCTGACAGACCTGGAGCCCCGAGTAAACCTCTTGTAAAGGGCAAGATCCATCCCCACAGTGTGAGAGTCACGTGGGGTAGGTGCCTTGGGGTGTTCCAGTGCTGGGGTGCTGGGGTGGGGACAGCCTCTCTCAAATTAAATGAGAGGGAACTCAGGCTGGTTATTTATTTGCAGGTGGTGTTGTTACAGGAGAAATACTCAAGATTACCCAAAAATGGTTTATTTTGGGGCTGTAGTACCACAGCGTTGTTCATTCATTTTAGGGAAGCAGCAGCTGCTCTCCTAATACCCTCTGGGTTTACTGTGATGCTTAAATAATTCTTATGTTCACTTAAAAAATAAGAGCTGATACCTGAAATGGGAAGTGTTTTCCCAGTTACTCTTCCTGGCATAATCATGATTAATAATAGGAGAAAATTGCTCTGAAAAATGTAGTGTGAATAATTAAGTACACTGGTTTCTGTTGCTGGTTGACTTTTCTGTTTGAATGACTATGAATATGTTCTCTGGAAAAGCTGATAGGAAAATAATGCCTTGATACTGAATCTTCTGTAACTTCAGGTGTTGATTTCTTTCAGACCCCCCCAAGGATAATGGAGGATCAGATATTTCTAAATACCTTTTGGAAATCTCCGAGGCATCAGTTGGTAAGGAATCACCTTTGGGTACTATTGCAGTACTGAGCCTCCATCCCTGCAGGTTTTTAATTCACATTTAGATGTGGGACGTGGTTTAGACTTGGATTTTGGAGATATTTTCCAACCTAAATGATGCTGTACTCCAGCAGTCACTTCTGATTTCACACATGTGTGTTGTGTTGTACATGTTCTCTGCAGAATTAATCATTTCAAATTGATTCTGTGGCTTGATTACCTTAATAATTGTGTGAGAGAATTTTCAGGTGGGTTTTTAGAAAGGTTTGGAAGTGTAAAGTGCTTTTCCTTCCCTCAGGAGGGAGGTGGGAGCCCATTTACAGCGGAGCCCAGCGGGAACATGTCTGTGACCACCTCAGCCCTGGCACCTCCTACAGACTGCGAGTGTCCTGTGCCAGTAGAGGTGGGGAGAGCCAGGTGAGCCACAGGAGGGGAAAGGCACTTCTGGAAACCATTTCTGTTCATGTTTGAGCAAAATGCTGTATGTTTGTGCCCTGCAATGACCTGTGTCCCTGGCAGGCCTCTGATGTCACGACTGTCACAACGGCGGCCGTTCCCCCCGGGCCCTGTCCCGCCCCAGCCCTGGTGGGCAAAGCCAAGCCCAAGGAAATCGCTTTGCAGTGGGGTAAGCACCAGAGTTTCTGGAAAACACTGCTCTGATTTCATTCATCCAAATCAAAAATCTTTGGGGGAAAAAAAAGTAAAAATAAAAATCTAGGGATGCTGTCCATGGCCTTGGTTGTTTTTTGGGTTTGGGGTGGGGTTTTTGGTTTCTCCTGTGGGATTTTTTTAAGAAGACCAAAGTTTCTGTCCACCTCTTGTGGGGTGATACAGTGAGACTTAAGTAGACGTATTTTCCAGGGAGAAAGCTTCCTGTCTGCCCATGACTGAAACCTGCTTGGCAATTAAAAAATCAACTTTTGTTTTCTTACTGTTATCTCAGTAAACGAGATAAGCAAAATTAATGAAGATACACTGTTTTGTGAAGAAAACAGGGAAAATAAATGAAAAGAAAAAACTGATTAAGGCCGTCTTAAACTAATTATCAGTACCTGGGGAGAAAAGCAAGCTTCATAAAGTGTTTCTGCTCAGATATATGACAAGAGCCTGCCCTAGCTTAGGGAATTCAGAAATTAATAGGAAAATCCAATCTCTTTTTGTTTCCCAGGCCCCCCAGCTGTGGATGGAGGCTCTGAGATCACAGAGTATCTCCTGGAGATGGCCAGCTCTGAGCAGGAAGAGCATAGGGTGGTTTATCAGGGCCCAGCAGCTGAGTGCGGAGTGACCAACCTGCTTCCAGGGAGAACCTACTGCTTCTGGCTCCGGGCAGGGAATAAAGTCGGGGTAACCACTGCACTCACCACGTCTCTCTGCTTGTACACAAGGGGCAGGAGTGATGGTGCTGAGGGGGTTTTGTAGCCTGTGTTGTTTGAGCTTCTTGATGTTTGTGCCTTTGGAGATGTTGGATGTGTTACGCCCAGCTCAGGCTCTGCAGATGGTGGGGTGGGAACAGCATTGTGTGGAGAGGGGTGGGTGCAGGCCATGCCAGCTTGGGACAAGGGTGGGATAAACGTTGGCTGCATAAAAGTCTTTGTGAAACAGTCCCCACCTGGTGCTGGAAGGCAGATCCTGGTTGGGGGAGGATCTCAGATATCCTGTGGAAACAGGACCAGCTTCAAGTACCTGCAAGGAGTCTGAAGCTGAGCCCTGAACTCTGCTGTTTATTTCTCTGTCAAGTTAAAAACTGTTTGTTTGCTTCACTTGCACGTCAGTTTTTGCCCTGGTGCTCTTGCTGTGTTCATGCAGTTGTGTTTCCCTGCAGTTTGGCTCCCACTCTGAGAAGGCAGAGCTTTGCACTGCTCCAGGACCCCCTGAGCAGTGCTGCAAACCCCTGATAACCTGCAAAAGTGCAACTTGTGCTGTGGTATCGTGGGAGGTAGGTGCTGGTGGCTTCCAGAACCACCCAAATTAGTGTTTGGCTTTTAGAACGGTAGTGACACATTTATGATACACAGAAATGAGACAAACAGTATGTGTGGAGGTGGAATATTTTAAGCCCATTTCTTTATAGATGTCTGTGTTGGGTTTGTAAACTTTGTGAGTTATTAATTGTAATGTTAACTGGACAAATTGGGTGGCATTTAATCCTCCTCATGGTGTGGTAATTAATATAAAATGAATTAATTCTTCTAAGTGGTAAGAGATTGTGAGTCAGTCAGAATTCTGGTGTGAACTCTGGTGGTGTTACAGCCACGTGTCACCTTTTCACTTAAAATCCCTTGGAACGGACCTCAGGTTTCAGCCCCAGTGCTTCCAAAGGTTGGATTTGGTGATCTTGGAGGTCTTTTCCAACCTTTTCTGTGACTCTCACCCAGTGTCTCAGTGTAACAGAGCTCCCCCCTGGGTGCTGTTAATGTGTTAAGCGCAAGAGCTGAGCAGAATTTCTCCCTCACCCCGCAGAGCCCGGCCTGCAACGGAGCAGAAATCACCGAGTACAGGCTGGAGTGGGGCCAGGTGGAGGGGTCCATGCACATCATCTACACTGGCCCCTGCCAGAGCTATGAGGTCAAGGGGCTCACACCTGCAACCACCTATTACTGCAGAGTCCAGGTAGGAAAAGCCTTTTGGTGCCACTGGGCACTTGAAGTTTGGGGACAAACTCCAGCTAGAGAGGAGTAAAGTCATGTGCTGTCACCTGCTCATGCAGTAGAGAAGGTAATTGGGAAAAATACTTCCCCTTCTCCCCAGTCCCTCCTTGTTCCCTGTATCTGGAAGAGTTTAGATCCAGTGTGCTGTGAAATACCAGATGCTTTGCCCTGTTGACATTTTATTCAGGAGATTTCCCATTCTCTTCCATGTTGCTTGTAAGAACACACAAAAGGCTGTGAGAGACGTGCCTGCCTGGCTGGAAAACAGGGATTGGGTAACTGCTCTGTGGTGTCTTTCAGGCTGTGAACGTGGCTGGGGTGGGGCTGTTTGGGGACACGGGCGTGGTGAGCACCCCCCCGTCGGTGCCCGCAGCCGTGGCCGTGCTCCACTTACTTGAAGAGGATCAGATGGACATTTCCCCTCCTTTCTCCACGTGCCTTGCCATCCAGTGGGAAGAGCCCTGCTGCCACGGGGCAGAGATCACGGGGTACAACATCGAGTACGGGGAAAAGCAGCTGGTCACTGTGGGAAGAAACACAACCCACGTCCTTGAGAATCTGCTGCCTGACACCCTGTACAGGTAAGAATTACCCTGAAACCACATTTGTAGGATTTAAAAGTCCTTTGAGGATAGTGCTTTTAATTTTTAGAGCAATTTTTCATGCAGCTTACAGGCTATTTGCCTAATTGACCCTGCAACTCCAAAAAAACCTAAAATTGTCATATCCAGACTCAGACCATGACGTTGGCAGGAGTGAGACTGTGGTTGGTGTGAAGGTTCACGTTCTGTCTCAAAGCCAAGACTTTAAGGTTTCTGGGTTTAGAATTTTTCATTGGGATGCTCAGGTGTGTGGCCAGAAGAAGATGGATGGACAGGTAAGAGCAGAGCAGGTGTTCCTGTGACCTCAGTCTTGGTTAAAGCTGAGTTCAGTTTTAATTTCTAACTGCATCTTAATTGCTTTATTGTTTGGAGTTATATTCTGTACACATTTTGTTACCCAGCAAAATGTTTCCTGACCGTGTGGCTGCTCTCTCCCGTTCCCAGGATCAGGATACAGGCCATCAACAGCTTTGGAGTCGGTCCTTTCAGTCATTCCATGAAAGCCAAAACCAAACCACTACCTCCTGACCCTCCCCACCTGGAATGTGTGGTCTTCAGTTACCAGAGCCTTAAACTGAAATGGGGAGAAGGGCCCAGCAGAGCTTTAATTCCCAACCCTACACAGTTCAACCTGCAGATGGAGGACAGGTTTGGCAGGTGAGACAAGCACACCATTAAGGATCTCGTAGTTTTACCACTTCGAGTTTTTAAAGTGTTTTATGTTACTCTCCCTTCTGTTTGCACCACTGAGTCATTTGGATGTCCCAGAGTTTGCCCTTTAGTTCGCAGTTTTGCATCCCATCTTTCAACCAGAAATGCTGTCAACAGCTTGCACTTCTGCTGCTTGTAAACAGTAAATACTATTTACTGTGTAAAGAATAAATACCTTACCACCATCCTATGCTGGCAGGGTTATTTTTGGACATTCTAAAACAAAATCTGGTCTGCATGTAAGAAACAGCGGTTGGCCAGCTGTTCTTTAACTGGAAATTTCAGTTTATTTTGGATATTCAAGGATTGTTCTCTTGATTCAGAGGAGTTGGGCCCTGCGGCCTCAGCGGGATGCTCGACAG
Organism: Eulacestoma nigropectus; assembly: GCA_013397775.1. Taxonomy (NCBI): domain Eukaryota; kingdom Metazoa; phylum Chordata; class Aves; order Passeriformes; genus Eulacestoma; species Eulacestoma nigropectus. The sequence continues at coordinate 4,537,540 of VZTE01002857.1, forward strand.
GACAGGGGAGAAACCTGGGACACCCGGAATGCAGCATCACTTCTTTGTCCTTAACTCAAATCCGAGTGTTTCAGGTCGGACACTGCCCTACACATTGGTCACTGCTGGGTAACTCTGTGTGTGTTCTGTGTCCCCCAGGTTTGTGACAGTCTATAATGGTCCCTGTCACACCTACAAGGTGCAGAGGCTCAGCGAATCCACCACGTACCAGTTCCGCATCCAGGCGTACAACGACGCTGGGGAAGGAGCCTTCTCGGAGGTCTGTGCTTTCACCACCACCAAGTCTCCACCTGCACCTCTCAAAGGTGAGCTGACACTGCCCTGGCAACTGCTGCAAGGCACTGATGGGCAGGATTGAATCCTGCAGCCTGACCCTCAGCCAGTCTTAGCAGGGACAGAGACACAAACTCGCTCTGAGGGGCTTTGGGTGTGAAAAGGGCTCTTCTGATGTGATCACCTCCTGCACTGCAGCTCTTCCACCCCTGAGCTGAGCATTCCTACCTTTTCCCAGCTGGAAAGGCATTTTGCAGGGTTATCCATCAAAGTTACAACAGAGTGTAGGCAAATGAGGGCACAGTTAATGCCTCTGATCTTTGCTTTCTAACATGGACATTAAAGGTCATTATTAAAGTCACTGTGAAGGTCAGAGTGCTGAGTGCCTGCAGCAAAATTAATTGACTGAACCATGGTTAGAACATAATTTCAGCTCTGCACATGGACAGAAATGCTGGTTTCTGTAGTGATTTCAAAGTGCTGCTTCTCTCTGCGAACATCATGGGCTCGTCCTGGCAGCTCAGAAAGACCAACGAGTGTAACCTACACATAACTCAATAATCATTTTTTAAGCTCATGTCATCAAATAGAAGAAAAAGAAAGAAAGAAAGAAAGAAACAAATCTTAATTGCTTAAACTTACTGGAATGAGTTGCCTCTAAGCATGACAGCTGTGCATTTGTAGACTCCATTGTTCTTTTTCTAAAACACCAACAAATCACTTTATTTTCCAGCACCCAAAGCGATTCAGCTGGAAGAAAACACTTTTGAAATCACATGGGAGCCTCTACAGCCGATGAAAGGAGATTCCATTGTTTACATCCTTCAGCTTGCTGCTGGCCGAGAATTTGATCAGGTACCTTTTACGTAGCACCAGGAATGTGAGGGGTTTTTACTTGGAAAAATTATTAAAAAAAAAAGATGTGGTTATTTCTTGTGGAAGGTGTTCCTGCCCATGGCAGAGAGTGGAATGAGATGGGCTTTAAGGTCCCTTCCAACTCAAACCATGCCGTGATTCCATGATTTGAAGGTTGAACTTCTCTTTGGGGAGGTGACAGGGAGACACTGCATTTCAGGAAGTGTGAAGCGGGTGAGCACTGGTTTATCCTGTTCTCTCAACAATTCCTTTGGCTCTTCGTTCTTAAATCTGCTGGCATGTGGTACCACTGCCTCTGAATCAGAGAGTCCACACTGGTGGAGGAGCTTTAAGGAAGAAAATGCAGGATGATTTTTTTCCTCCTTTCTGAGCCTCCCAGCCCAGATGAGGTGTCAGTGTGGGGCGTGGCAGGAAACTTAAATGAATCGTGAATTGTCCAGAAATTTAAGCTGCGATTTTATGAAGTTGGGTAGAGGAGGACGACTCCAGGATGGAGCAGGACGGGCAGTTGCAGGCGCTGATGGTGAGCGAGGTGCTCCTGACCGAAGTGGCTCCTGTCTCTCCTGCAGGTGTACAAGGGCCCGGAGCCGTGGTTCCGGCTGCCGGCCGCGCAGACGAACTGTGAGTACCGCGCGCGCGTCTGCGCCGGCCGCCAGTGCC
>VZTE01002858.1:0-69470 GCA_013397775.1 Eulacestoma nigropectus
TTGCTTTCAAACCAGTACAACTTTACATCTAATTACAACATTTTGCAGCATTTTGGAACTGACAGCTCCAAAGCACTTTAGCAAAGATGCCAGGAAGATGCTAAAATATTTTAAACGCAAAATAAACACTTTTTAAAAAATACACTTCTTATTAGGATGATAAATACAGTTCCCTGTATGTTTAGATTTGTAACAGAAGGATAGATATTTTAAATCAATCTCCTAATAAAAAATAGCACAGACTATATGATTCCAAAAGAAACTGCAAGAATTCAAATGCTGTTTTAAAAAATCACCAACTTTATTGTGATTTAGCCAAAAGAAACAACCACTTTTTCAGAAAATTACCACTATGGTTACTGATTAAATTAATAAGGGGAGAGTGGACGTGCATGTTTTTTTCCTTTTTTTTTTGCTAGCAAGAGATGCATTTGCAAAATGACACAGATGTCTGGCTTGCTATAACCCAGGGTAATTTGATTTTATGGAAGTTTCAATTGTTAATCCAAAACACCCTGAATCTAAATCAATACATTTCTGCAAGGATTTTTCAATGTTGTTTTACTCTTGTGCCTCAATCAGAGCACCCGGGGCTTCCCAAACAGCCCTTTTCTGCTGTGTTTGTCAAGACAGATACAATGAGCTTGCCTGGAAAAACTGTGGGCTTTTTGCAGGTATGGCAACTCCTTTCCACAGAGAGGAGAGAGCCCATGGAGAGCTGCCTGGCAGAGCACCAAACATTGTGTGAACTAAAGGGAGCTGTGCTGGCATCTCCAGACCACGGGAGAATTTTTGTTTTGGTAAAAGTGCAGCTTGGGGAAGTTCATAGGAAAGGTCTGTCATGTCAGAATCGCCTGCTCCTGGCAGTGGCGTGAAAGTATTCAGGCAAGGGATACGTGGCTATTAATGAGCACATTAATACTTTTCATTATTTTGCAATTTTCCATTGGGAATAAAGGCTTCATTTTATTGACTGGGCAATCAAGGGCTATGTGAGATGTGTCCCTTGTGGGTGTCAGCAGCCTGCACAACTGCTAGAAACTTTTCCTTCCTTTGGCCGGAGCAACAGTTTTACCAAGTGTTAAAAAAAAAAGTTTAACTGCAGCCTGATTGTGTCAAAATGCACAGTAGTTTATGTTAGTTGTTGCAACCATAATCCTGTGAGGTTTGATAAGAAAAATGTGCAGTGGTAGGGCTTTCCCCCAAAAGAAAAAAATCACAAATAAAGCTAGACAAGGTTTTAAGCTGTCTTCAGTTCTAAAGAAATCACACATACTCTTACAAAATACGTATTCACAACAATTTAACTGTAAAGAAAAGACCCAAGAATACTAACACAAAGAATTCCTTCTTCAGCAATATTCTGAAATTCCATTGTGGGTCAGTAGGATCTAGTTTAACACAAAGTAGCATGGGCAGCAAGTATAGACATCACACACACGAAACACCAAAATTACTCCTGAAACTCCTATAGCAATTTTGTATGACGTCAGGAAAGCTCTCCAGCAAGAGTAGTTTCATTCAACCCATGACCTGCCTTCCACATCAGCCAGAGGAGCCTGGAGTACCACAGTTGGCACTATGCCCATTGTAGCCCCTGGGAGGGGGTGGTGACAGGGAAGTGGTGACAAAAATCTTTATAAAAATATTGAAGATCAGTTTCTTTTTTCTTTTCTTATTTTCTTTACAAAGCATCTGCTTTGTACTACTTAGAAATAATCTAAAAGCTGGAAAAGCTACCTGCAGAAATCTCTCTAAGTTTGGAAAATTTCTGTGAGGTGATGGTCCAGAGAGGCTGCTGTCGATGCTCCCTCTCTGTACTCTTCCTCTAGCAACAGAAAAACTTCACATCCATCCATCTCTGGAAAACAGGAATATGGTCTGTGTACCAAAATGAGTAAAACGTGGCAGGGTTTGGGTTGAGGAGCTTTGCCACAAGTCCTACCTTCTCACAACAATTCTCATGCTTTCATTTTGATGTTATTCCGTAGGAGGGAATGTGAACTAGTCACCTCCCTGACACAGGAACTTGCTTTGGTTTGTAGGGGAAGTTTTTGTATAGAATAATGCATGTAGAATGGCAGAAATGAGAGAAAAAAGACCAGGCTAATTAAATACAGTCAAATGCCACATAGGCTTCATTTCTTTGCTGGAAGAAAATCTGTAAAAAAAGGCAAAGCACTGGTAAAATTCCACCATTTTACTAGGTGAGCAGTTCTCTTGTTTTTCTAGTCTTGCTTACATACAAGTGAAGAAAACTATTATTTCATTGATGATCTGGATGCTGGAGCATGTTGGATTCTTGGCAGCATGTGCTGGTGGAGTGACAGCTACCCCGAAGGGCCAGCACCAGGCAGCACGCCATCACCCTGCACGGGCTGGAGGTGGGGTCCCAGGGCAGGAGGCCCCTGAACAAGTCACTCAGGGCTCACCCTGCAGCCAGGCTTCACTGGTCACCCACTTACCCCCTCGAGCAAGCAGTGCACAAGCATCAGACAAGAAAAGCACTTCTAAGGATGTATTTTACTTCTGGAGTAATTGCTGACACCTTACCTCCACTCCTGATTTTGTCACTGGTATTGGAGTGTTTCATACTGGAAACTGTGAGAACCTTTGTAGCAAGTTCACTTAGTTCTTATGGGTTTCTTACTTTCCACACGTGAGCTGCTATAATTATTATTATTATCATTATCAACAACAACAATGCAAAACAAACCTTTATGTTTTGCAAATCCACACCTTCCTGAAGAGACAAGTTTTTTCCTCTCACAGGTCAAATGGGATAAACCAAAAATATTGTAGGATCCCCTTGTTAAAATATTGAGTGTTTATTATAATCCTGTTTTTTCCCCAAGAGGCTCTTCTTACATATACAGAACCATTTATTACAGGTGAACTGTCAGTTGGCAAGTGCAGAAAAAATTCCCAGAAAAGATACAGGACTGACATTGAGAGACAATGAAATCCTTTATCCACACACCAGAGGTGATGGAAGCTCTCAGCCACTTCTGCATGCCACAGTGTCCTCAAAAGTCTCAAGCTAATTGCTGCAGCCCCTTGGTAGTCCCATGTGATGTGCCATGAACATGACACAGCCTAAAAAAATTAGAACCAAAGCCACTTACTAACAATGTCAAATGTTCAAGTCAGCTAAGTAACACCACAACCTGTTGCTGGGGTTAGCCCTGCAGCCAGCAACAAAGTACACCTACAGCCACAGGAAATGGAAGAGTCAATTCCTCCTTTTTAAAACTCTATTTTTCTAATGGTTTTTATTTAGTTCACACTTTGCAGAGCTCACTTAGAGTCTATAAGGAATTGTTTACTTTGTAAATCTATAAATGTGCAGAGTACTGAAATGATACAATTCAAGTTTAAAAAAAACAACCTTTTTGCTTTGATAAGGCAGACTGTTTAAAATTATTTGGTTAAGCAGCTGATTAAAGGTACAGAAGTATAAGGCTCAATTATTGGACTATCTCAACTTTGATTAGTCAGATACAAAAGCATTTTCAGTTTAATAATTAAGTTTACTTAATTATGCTTAATTAAATATATTTCAATTAAGCATACTTAATTAGGCTTAACACAAAACGAGTAATTCTGCTGCCTTCATCAATGCATATATTTAAGTCACTTGCAGAGAAACAAGGAGATGTTGCCACTGCATTTTCCAGTCAATTCCAAAAGAAACTGGCAACTAATGGACTGCATTTAGCTTCTGGTATATATTTATATATATCACTCTTGGGGCCAAAGGCTTATTTTTCTCAGAATATGAACTTGTTGAATGTGGACCATTTAGTAGAACAAAGCATATACAATATAATGGCTAAAAAGAATCTCAGCAACTTTAGCTAACTGAAAATTTTACTCCAGGCACTGGTATTTTTGGTTCCTTCTTGGGGTGACACAGGAGTAATTAAAAAGAAAACAAAAATTCAGAGTCAGCCAATTATTTTACATTTCAGTGATCAACAAAAGTTCCCTGTCTTGGACCACTGAGGCTGGCCACATAGATCTATTCCCTCACCCAGAGGTCTCACAGTTAATTCACACATCATTGAAAATGAAAATATGTGAAAAATTATTTGAAAACCATTATAAAATTAATTTTTGTCTTTGAAAATTGGGCTGTGAGTAGGCTACTCATTCTTACGCTGCTGAGATCTGTCCTGAAAAGATGGTCGTTTATGCTTAGAGTGATGTATCAAAGGCTTTCCCCGAGCTGTAAATCTCAAAGTAATGCACAAGAAGCTGGCTGTTAACATCGATGCAATGACGTGTTCTAGGTGCAGCACAAGGTTTCCAGAACACTTTCGTTAGCACTGTTGCACAACAACTTCATTCTTTGCCGTGAGCGGTGAGGCACGGGCACAGTGCCAGAGAAGCTGTGGATGCCCTATTCCTGAAAGCCCAAGGCTAGGTTGGATGGGGCTTGGAGCAACCTGGTCCAGTGGAAGGTGTCCCTACCCATGGCAGGGGAGTGGAACGAGTTGCACTTCAAGGTCCTTTCCAACCCAAATAATTCTATGATAGCAACAAAGACTGCAAGGCCCCACTTCTCATCTGATTTCCCTCTTTCTGTGTTTATTTTTGTCATTCTTTGTTAAAAAAACAACTTACAGCACCCAGGCAAATCAGCCAAGACATGCTTAAACTGCAAAGAAAACTTAAAGGAAGAGCAGGGCAGCTGTCTGCTACAGCAATAACCCCAGGTGTGCACTCAGAATCTCTCAAAACTAGATGAAGGGAGTTAAATTATCTTATCTCAGAAGTTGATGGGCTTGATTCTCATGCAGGGAGACACATACACATCCTCTGGGCATTACCACCACGAGGTGCTTAAGCACCGATGAATAGCTCAGTGGGAGAATGAACCATCTATCAATCAAATCCTGCTGCTGAGGCCACAGCTCAGCAGCTTTCAGAAGGGATTTTTTTCTGGGAAGTCTGGAAAGAATCGATAGATATATGAGGTGGCAGCAGCTCTCTGCATTCAGAGGGAAGAGGTGGGTGGTAGATGGGAAGAGAGAGCACTACATAAAGAGGTGAGTAATTTTTCTGTTTTTGTTATATACACAACCCTACACATACATATAAATAGGAAGAGATCAGTGTTCAAGGGCAGGTGGAATTATGAAGTAATAACCTGCAGAGGAGTGACTTGCTGTAGTGCCCAAAAGATGCTAGCAACGGCAGCAAAGGGAGGAACAAGGTTTGGGGAAAACATTCCTGGAGCAGGCAGAGGTATCCCAAATGGTAATGATGCTGCTAAATTCTCAGAAAGAAGAGTATGATGAAGTTACAGCTATGAAAGGGTGAGGAATACCCCTGGTGATGTGTAGTGACCTGGTCAACCTAAAGAAGACAAACAGTAGAAAATAATTTTGACAGAAGAGAGAAGAAGTGATGGAAGAAGGTCCCTTGAGGTTGTAATTTGTATAACCTGTAAAATCATGTTGCTGGAAGCTCCAAAGTGGCCCTAAAGAAGATTAATTACTCTGACTTGTTGGAATAACCTCTAAGAGAGAACCTGGTACAGCCAGAACAGGATTTTGCTATGAATGCATCTGCCCACCATCCTCAGCAGAGAAACAGCACAAATCTGAGGGAAAAAATACCTGCAGCATGTCTCATATTGTTGCTTTTTGCTCTGCCACCAAGTACAGACCTTTTTTTGTTGTCCTTGATGCCGTATTACATGAATTCTCACCTGTCCTGACATCACTTCTTCCTTCCCTCACCAGGACTTGCAGTCTTGTTACACCATGTTGTGCCTCCTTGGTGGGAATGCAAATTCCCGGAGCTACAGGGGCAGCAAGGACGCAGGGTGGGCACCTGTTGACTGAATGGTGGATAAACTTTGCACACTACAGTAAAGGAAAATGAGCCTTTGTTGCCTTCCAATTGCAAAATCTCTCACCCTTCATGTAGGGATCTGAGAGCAGTTTGAGTGGGAGTCTTAGCAGGCCTTCCTCACCAGCGAGCTGCAATGCCTCAAACCTCTTGGAATCTGCAACTTCATGACTAGAACTTCTTAAATTATATGTGTGTAAGACTGTGCATAACTGTGTTTGACTTACTGACACTTTTCTCTTTACCACTCCTTTTAGTTAGTCCTAAAAAGGTCAGATGTATCCATGGCAACAAATAAAAACCAGTCTGCCAGGTCCTACTGACAGTATTTCAAAATTATAGCTATGAAGGGTACGGCATATCTGTGTTAATTCACAAATGTGTCCTTAATAAAAGTGCTCTAAATAGGGAAGTCTAAAGACTCGTTATTATGGGTAGACCTGAGTGAATGCTAATACAAATTTTATCTGAATATTGTTGATACTTTTTTTTTCTTTTTCCCTGGGGTGAATGTTCCCATCAACTTTGAAGGAAGCAAATTGCTGTCACTTGCTTCCAGGCAACCAACCCTTGAGAAAACAAATACACATCTCCGAACAGGCAAACATGAGGTTAGGGAGGTGGGACCAGATAACTCCACCGGTGATCCCTTGCAACCTTACCCACTTCGATTCTGTTTATGATCTCAGGTTTATACTCATTCAGAAGACAAAATACTATTTGAAGCACAGCTGAGAAGATGTTACATTTCAAAAGTTAAAAGCAACCCATGAAATAAAAGGCACATATAATTCCAAATGTGTAATGCTGAAAAAAAAAATCAAGTTTTTGCAGTAAACTTTGTGCAAATTTGTTAGGAAATTTTACTTTATTCTGTGTAATATTGACTAGAAAATGCACTATTGATAGGATATGTGAATGCTAGTTATTTCAAGGCAGAATGTTTATATTCTAAGTCCACAACTTTGAGGCATTCCTGCCTGACTAGGATGGACAACTGAAACTGTTAAGGAAATTGAACTATTCTCCTGTTGCTTTTCAAAATGAGATGAAAAATTGAGGGAAAGCCATGATTTATACTCAAAATAACCAAACCACACCATTGCCTGATGAGACAGTTCCTCTACAATTCCTAAGACCACTTTGAACAGGCAAGTAATTTCGTGTCCAGGATAGTGAGTAAGAAAGTGACAACTTATGGTAGTTTTCTTTTGTTTGGTTGGTTTTGTTTTTGCATTCTTTTGTTGCCTTTTTTTTTTTTTTTTTTTTAATTATAAAGTAATTTTTTTTAATCTCAGTTTTGCAAGCTGTTTAGTCTTCAGATATGTGAGGGTGAAATGCATCCTCTTTTCCCACAGCAAGGGGGGTGATGCCCCTTTCAGGTGAGTAGTGTCACCACCAGGACCGGGGAATGGTGGTAATGCTGCACTGAACCCCCTCCCATTCGCTTGGCCAGGCTGAGGCTGCCTGTGGGATGCTGCTGCTCAACAGAAATATTTATATAAGCCGAGGGAGACTTACAGCAACAGCACCAACATGAAGAGATGGGAAAAATAGACAGGAAAAATTACAAGACCATTTATTATAGGTTGTTCATATGACCCTGTTAAGAGTCCTACAAAACTCACTACAACACCGCTGGAGTCACTAACAAACTGAAGCACTTTACAAAACCTGTACCTCTTCAGTAATTCTGAAATGCTCTGAAACACTTGTGCTCCAAACACTCATGCTCCATAAAGTCTCCTTTAAAGACTGCAAATTTATAAAAGGCACATCCTCAAAATGATGGTAATTCAACTTCTTCAATCACAAGTGTGAAATGAAATGGTCCTGTTTTTTTTTTTTCTTATAATTTTTGCTAATCACCAAGTTAAAAAAAAAAAAAAAAAAAAAAAAAAAAAAAAAAAGAAGTACTTAATTTTNATTATTTTTCTGATTCGTATGTAATCAAATTCAAAAATCTTTGTGGATTAAAAAAAAAAATCAGTTATCTTACGCAATATTGGCTAAGCTATTATGAACTCTTTTTCTTTAGTTAATATCCACTTTATGAGCAAAACCACCCCAAACCATGAAGGGCCTGGACAATCTTCAGAGATTTTCCTTTAGTATTAAAAGCATTTCATGGTCAGGAGAAGATGTACACTTGAAGCATTTTGTGCTGGGTACTGAAAATCTATTAGCATGTAAAGCTTAACACTTTTTTTTCTATAACTTACACCACACAGCAGAGAGCAGCACTGAATTGTCTAAATCAGACATTCTTAACTAGGAAGTTGTGCGAATAAGGGTTATCTCCGTTTAGCCAGAAAAGCAAAAGAATATTGGTGTGTGGGAGGAAAAAATTCAGAATAACTCAAAAGGACAGGAAAATTTATTCAACTTCAATTAAGAAATCAATTACAAAAAAATCCCAAACTCTCATTTAAATAAGGATGGGAATGGGATAATTCAACTTCTGCTTTGTAAAAAAAAAGCAAAATAATCAGTTTCACTGTGTTTCACCACAGTTATTAATTTAGTTCACAAATGTCTTAGTTCCTTGAAGAGAGTTGTCTTTTGGATTTTGTTTTTTTTTAATAAAACACCACTTCCTCTCATTCTGCTTGTTGATGAAGTATAAACTTATCTTCCCAAAAAAATGCATTTACTCTTACCCTGCTGTTGCAAAAACCCTCCTGTCTCTGCCCCCAGAAAAGGCCTGAAGAGAGACATCTGCTGAAGCTGATTATCGTGCAGTGGCACAGTATGGTGTACGAGCAATCCCACGCTTAAAAGATGTGAAAAAACAGAGAGAGCTGCAATGGAGAAAAATGAGTGCGTTGACAGAACTGGAAGTAACAACTTTTTTCTTTCTTCTTCTGTTTTTTTTTTTTTTTGTTGTTTTTTTTTTTTTTTCTTTTTTTTTTCTTTTTTATCTTTCCTTCCTCCCCGCCTCTGCCATGGCCAACTAAATTAATCAGAAAAACTAGGTCGGCACAAATGAACAAGGTGAACCAGCTGCAAGCTAAATAGGCAAAACAGCAACGAGTGAGGTAGCTGTGAGGGCATATGCCCCAGGGTTCAAATCGCCAGGGAGCAGCTTCATGCAGCTCTAATCAATTTTAAACGTGCTTACTCTTGGTTTTTACAAGTGAATTTAAAACCACATATTTCACACTAATTTCTGAAATATATTTTGAATCAAACAACACAATAAACCAGTCACTAAATTGCAAAAACTTTCTTGCCTCTTTCAAATTAATCGAAATCCATCTCTTTCGATTCAGCAGGGACTAAATGAACATCAGTGCCCAGATTCCCTTAAAAACTTTCCATACATGTACTCTGTAAAACATGTATATTTATCAATGAAATACAGGTTAAAAAAAAAATTGCTGTCAGAATATGCCAATTCTCTCAAAAAGTAAGAAAAAGCAAGGGATGAAGGAAGATCAGGACAGGAATCTTGCAGGAAGTTGCATACAAAAAGAAAATGCTGGCAAAAGTAGGCTACGTGACATTCCTCAAGAGTTCAAAACCAGTCCTGTGAAAAGGAACCACATTTGCTACATGAAACAGAACTGAAGTGACCCTCATATGGGGATGGAACTCATACCCATCTCTGTCCAAGGCATAGGAGGGGAACCTGCTGCCTCCTGGATTGTTCCTCATCCTTGGGGCAGTGTCCGGCCCTCACCTAAAGGGTGACTTTTCATGAGGGAAAACAAAGGAGAATTCAATTGTGATTTCCAGTGGGTTAAAAGTGCTAACATCTAAATCCACTATCAATGTGCTTCTACTTAACCAACAGAAGACCAGTCAGATACATGTCCAAGTTTAAAAGTCTTAGAAAAAACAAGACCAGGGAGTCCACACACATTTAATAGCTCACTCTGAGGTGGACAGGCTTGAACACTTCACCCTGTAAAACTCTCTCTCCATGTTTCTCACCACGTAATGGTCCAACATTTACCCACTAAACAAACTATTTACATTGGTAGTTCAGATCCATTGCAATATTACTGTTCAGGAAACTTAATTTTAAAACCTTTTTAACTGAATGACCTGCGAGGAGTATATTAAAGTGATTTCATTATTTTAAAATTTCTTAAAGGAAAGGTTATTTGCATAGTGATCACTTTTCACATGCAAGACCAGTGGCCATTTTTCAGCATTCAGATTCTACCCCTCCCTTCCCACCTTACATTTAATTTTTACACCTGGTAGCAGACAGGTTAAAGACATCACAACCATGAAATATAGTCAAGTAACTTTAAAAGAGTTTAAAACACAGTTTAAAAGCTAATTTTATTAAGTCTATGAGGCAGTTGTACCTTGTCCTTTTCTCAGATATAATATACATCTCCCAATAAAGAGTTTGCCAAAGATAAACCCTGTCCTCTTTTTGTAGTTGAATCGAAAGATACAGAAGATAGAAGTAAAAAAAAAGATTGTAGAAACTGAATGCAAATTGAAGAAATACATTTTATTAAGCAGCATATCCTGCCCACTTTAAAACTTACTCCTCAGTATTTCAGGTTCATGTTAACATAACCTCATTTGTTTGTTAAAAAGCAGAAATTCTACTAAATCCACTTAAGCAAATAAACCAACTTTCAGGGTACTTCTTCCTGTCCTGCTGAAGAGCTGCTCTATTTAGCATAGCTCTGCATTGCAGGCATCAACAGCTGACTTTTGGCACATTTATCACTACTTAATGTGCATCAGACACTGCCTCCTTGGCAAATGCTGCCTTCCTCGGTACAGCTCTGCAGTGAAGAGAAAACACCTACAAGCTTTTTGTGTTGATTAGCAAGTTAAGAGAACACAGACTGAAAGCATTCTGTTAATCAAAATCTGGTAAAAATAATGGTAAAGCATGACTGAAGGTAACTATTAACTGTGTAACAAAAGTCCTTTTTCTGTGAGTTTAGAGTAACTGTGTTTTGTATAGATGCAAACATCAGGAACTTAGGGAGCTGCCAGAGATTGGAGGTTTTTACAAAAGGCAGCAAACCTGGACTTTATATAGTTTCCCAAAATGATAAATTCATGCTGTGGGGTGACTAAGTATGTTTTAAATGTCGCAACAGCTCTTTCTCTAAAATGTCTAAGAAGAGTGACTTTTCTAGTGGGAGTGAGGAGAGGTGATAAATAACAGTGGATAGGAGAAATAGTAACATGGAAGGAGAAAAACAATCAGAGAGAGAAGAAAGCTGGATTTGTTTCATAACCAAACTCAGAACAAAAGAAGACAAACAACAGCAAACAAATAAGAGTAAGCATAAAAAAAATCTACAACAGGAAGACAAGGAAAAAGCCAAGAAAGCCGAGAATGTCTAACGGACAACGGAAATAAGAAGGAAAATTTATAGCTGACATTTAAGAGGGAAATTAAACAAATAAGCTGCCGGAATACTCTTGTTTGTTTTTCAAAATGGCAGGCCAGGATACAGGAAAAAAGACTAGGGAATATTAAGAAAAATTAGATTTATAAATGTAATCAGGAGTGCTTGAGGAAGGTCAGGCTACCATGGAGTTGGTGTTTATATATAAAAAGACATATATTTAAACATATGTATAATGCATATGTGCATGCACTTCTGTGATGGCAATACTTTTCGCTGTTTTCCTTAGGATCTTGGGGGCTGGACTAGGTGACCCTTAAAGGTCCATTTTAGCCCAAACTATTCTATGACTGTAAAACCCAATTATGTTTCTGCAGGAAAGAATGAAGTCTAATGGACCCAAGCTAAAATTAATTTTAATTGAAGTAACTTTGATGCACTGGAGAAATGGTCTAAAATTAGCATTTTTTAAAAAAGAAACACAACAAAGTGCTAAGTACTACATTTGATAAAAATGAAAACACATATAAATACAAAAAAAAAGGAAATAATTGTCTTGCCTAGTACTGCCTAGAATGAGCTGAGAATTATCAAATATCCAGGTAAGAACCAGAGCTGCAAAGTTGTTACAAAACAACAAGTTAATTGTGATATGCATTAATAAGGCTGCCCAATTAGCACTTGGGAGGTTATTATCTTGGGGGTGGCATGAAAAGACCAGGATTACAATACTATTCTGTGTGAGTATACACAGGGTGCGTAATAAGTTTTGTAAATCTGTAATTACAGATTCATGTAGGAGCATTTGGGCCTGGTGTCCCTCTTTGTGGGGGAGGATGACAAAGGTATGGGATGCAAAGAGAAATGTAAGCATGTGCCTGGGCCGGCTGGCCCACTGTGTCCAGGGGAGGACACAGCTGACACCTTTGGAGGTTGCTGCACGGAGAACAACACTCCTCGGCTGAAAACTGTGCTCAGTGGATTTCAATTCAGCAGCATTTAGAAAATCAATTTTCAGAGAAAGCCTACCTTTTAAGATATCGTTGTCTTTAGACAGATAGAACAAAACATTTTTATTACCTTACTTCATATTTATTTTCAAATTTGTATTATCTTCTTACCTACCACATGTCAGTAAAATTTTAAAATATTTTACCACTAAAACTTTTTGAAAGCATTAAAACCAATGCAATATAAAAAAATGACTACGCATAGTCTGTGTTAAAGAAATTAGATTTTTGTCCTTCATGTGGTAAACCAGCCACAGCTGTGCCAATCCAAAAGTTCAAAAATTCCAATTATAAGAATAAAAATTGATTAAACAGTGGTTTAAGTTGTTGGTCCCCTGGTGCCCTACAGTTTTCCCAGGTTTTCACCTGGGAAAAACAATGCACACAACCTCACCCTGCAATTTTATGGCATTAGTCCTGCTTGTTCTGCACTACACCGTATCATCTCCGGCTTGCCCCTTTTGCTTTTTAACTTGACACTCATTCCATATCCCAGATGGAGTCCAGCAGAGTGCATTGAAAAGACAGGTAACCACACCGTACTTTCCTGTGGAAAAAAAAAAATCCCTGTCCAGAACAACTGCTTTCTGTATCTTTCATTTTGTAAATTGCAGCCCAAATTCCTTGATATGCAACTCAGCTGATGCCCCTCTCCATGTCCTTCCCCAATTCTGTGAGCTCATGCTGTCTGTGAAATGACAGCAACAGTTTAATCCCACTCCATGAAGGAGGAGTAAATGACGATATGGAAAAGATACAATCTGGAAAAGAAAAAATCTGAAGATTTTTATGTTTTACTCTTCTTGTCAGGCTGATACCAAAAAGTGTGTTCACTCAAAGAAGAAAACAGATTATATGACCAAAACTTGGAGGTTTGTCCTATTCACAATATAACCCAAATGAATGGGAAGCAAAGGGACATCGCTGATGCCTGAACACCAAGTTAACTCCAGCTAAGAGCCTGGATTCTTTTAGTTTCTGACAATGCACAAATTCTACATGCTATGTATCTACAGAAATGACCATTTCGGGAAATCATACAAATTTTATACTTGTTGAAAAGCTGCTTTGAAATTTGACAGGTGAGAGGAATGTGACAGGGGTTCGTTATCCAGAACCACTAAGAGTAGCTTGTAAAGCTCGTAATTCAGAGAGAAAGAGTATTTTCCTGTCTGCTTTAAAGAGCGACACAATATAGATACGGCTCCCATTTCATGAATTGAAAAGCTGACCTTCCATCAGACTCATCAGCGCTGCACACCCTGGAAAGCAAAACACTAATCTCAACTCCAAAGCATAAAAAAATGACTTTCTCTTTTTTAATATGAATGTAGACTGAACATGAATATTTCTCCAAGAGTGATTTTCCAGTCTCTTCATTTCACGGTCCACCAGGTAATAGCCCATTAAGGAGGCAAGCAACAATTAGCTGTGTTGCACATTCTTTGAAAGTCTGTCATAAAATTCAAATCAAACCAGCAACATCTTCAACATTTTCTGAGTCTTACCCAGACCAGACAGCACAGACAGGTACCAGATGCTTGCCCTCTCAGCTGGAGGATACATCCAAGCTTTCCTCTCCCACTGCACACACCCTGCTATGGAACTGCACTGAATCATGCATGTTTGCACATGACAGCAGAGGTCAGCTGAAGACCTTTTAAGTCCTTTGAGTTACACAGTGTGGACCTGGTGGGTTCAAAAGCAAGACCTCATATGACCCCTGAAATCCAAGGCTTGCTTTCATTCCTGCAGCATACTGCCAAGGCTTTCACTGTTGTATTTTGGGCTAAACCATTCTACAGCAAAGTCGCAGGGATTGTGGATTCTAAAGGCAGGCTGAAGCTTCAGGCTGCTTGGAGAAAGCAGAACACTAAGCTGCCTTCTGAGACATAAGCAGATCTCCCACTGCAGTTCATTTCCTTCCTCTTAACCATCACTTCAAACTCACCTTTGCTACACTTCCAGAAGGGGGTCCCATAGCTCAAATGCCTTGCAGACTTTCAAATCCTCACCCAAATGTCAAGACTTCTTAGCACCACTTTGCAACACAACTGATGACTATTGCTGAATGGGTCTTTGGGTTTAGATTAAAGAAGGATGTTTTCTCAAGGATGTTTTTTTACAGCTGTGGAACTATATGAGCAATTTTGGCATAATTCACCTGCATTTGTTGCACACATGAAAAGAAAATGCATGTGTAACCAAATCTGATATTCCAAAAGTCAAATTCAAGATGGTTACAAGATGTTATTAAGTATACTCCTTCTTAGTGCTGCTAGGATGAAACAAATAGGAGAGACCCATGTAATGCTTTTAAACACATTTCTTTTTATAAGAAGCAAACACAACCCCTTTCTAAGTGATTTCCTATTAGGAAGGATGACAGTTAAGAAGGGCGACAAATCCTCTGAGTGTACTGGGAAACTCAGAATTTCCTCCACTTACCATGGCGTACAGACAATCTTTCTCCAGAAATGGTACTAAAATTTAAATAATGAAACACACAAAAATGAAAACATTCATATGAAATCTCTAAGTGGCTCTTTGTGGCTAAACTGCTGTTCACATGAGTAAGACACTACCTGCATTTATATTCAAAAATTATTTATTCTGCTGCACCCCAAAGAAAGAGGGAATAAGTGGTCTACTCAATTATTTCTAAGAGAAGTAAACAATTTAGACTAGTAGAAAAACTGTTAAGAAGCCTGGTTATTACATGCTTTTTGGAGATTTTGCAAGTTGATAAAAAGTAGCATATATCACACAAAGTAGGAAAAAAACCCCACACTGGTAGACAATAAACATTTATTGATCTTTGGCTTTAGAAATTGTCCTATTTTGGATATGGGAAATACTATATAAAATAATGGAAGGGTTTTTTAAAACCTAAAGTACTGTAGAACAGTCTATCCTTTACAGGGCACAAGAGCAAGACATGCAGAGTACATGTAGGGATGCTAAAATACTATTAGGAACATCACTGCAGTAGACATTATATGTCCAACCTGGATTAACGCTTTACAAAGGCAAGCAAGTTGATGGGGCCACTTGATAAACAGCAGATATCACAGTTTCTCTTAGATTTGCTGCGTGCAAGCTAATGAGCAACTAACAGATTTAAATTTCATTTTAATAAGGTGTGCATTATAAAAGCTGAGTTAAACTATAACATTTCAGCAAAATTAATAGGGAATAACGAAGTATAACCTTGCTTCAATTTTGCAATGTTTACTGTTAAAGAAATTTAGGCATTTAGGCGACAAACCAATTCTTATTATTTTTACATTAATATAAAATGCTGCCTGAGCAAGGCAAAACCAGATTCTTAAATGCTCTACAGTAAAAAAAGTAATGTAAATTCTTACAAATAGTGTAAAGAAATACTTAGCAAGCTTACTGTACCAGGTTTTCCCAAATAGTGTACTATATACAGCACAGATTTCTACAGCCACTTTTAAGAGCTAAAAGCTCAACATGCTGTAACAAGCCTTCCTCAGAAGAAGGCTTCCTTTGGTAGATTTGAATCAGCAACACCATCTCAACTTACAAGCACTTCACATGCAGAATGTATGATTAATTCAGGAGCAGGGGCTTGCTGTTTCCTCACTTTTTTAACTCCCATGCTGAACCAGGCAGGTTATACCTTCAGCTCTTGCATTCCTGAAGGCGGAGAAGCAGTTTTAAAGTAAGGGTGGTTTCACTACTGAATACCCTAACAGAATTCTACTAAATTCTACAAGGTGTAACTTTTTGGAGCTTGGTGTCACTCAGCCATAGCACATTTGGTACTTTTTGTGCTCCAAATCCATAAGGTTTCAGTGAACTTCAGTGTAGCCTTTCTGAGCCCAAGCAGAACAACTTACCTGGGTGAAGTCCCCCATGTGCCTGCACAACTGGGGTATAAATAACACCCAGGTGTCACTACAAAACTTTGTAAGTCAACCTTTTCCAAATCTTGTAAATCCTCGCCCTCAGTCTTAAAGAAAACAATGCAGAGGTGGCAGGTGGCAGAGGGGTGTTAATTTAAATTAGGGGTGTTCAATTACCAGTCAGATATGGGCAAAGTTGTTAGATTACCATTTAAGTAGGAGGAATGGAAAAGATTTCTTCAAAATCTTACTTTCTCCAATATGTAATAACACAAAACCGCACATGGACATTTCATAAGCCAAAAACTATGAAAAAAAGAATTTCATAGCAAAACCCATTCCCAGGGCTACCAGAATCACCCACACTTAGGCACTTTACAGTGTACAAAAAGAATGCAATATTAGTGGAGGTCGTTTATTAGTTGTAGTAGTTGTACCCAAGTATTATGCGTGCCACTAAAAAAAAAACCCCAAAACAACCAAAAAACCCCACCCTAAACCAGAACTTTTTCAACATGTGCTGTGGTCTTCTGATCACAGATCCTGATGAACCTCTAAAAGCATAGGAAGCAATTTGTTTTTAAACAGCAGGTAATGCAACACCAGATCAATGTAACGCAAGCACCACTTGACACTATTCTCACTGTGAAGCATGACAGTCTTAGAACTTGTAAAGCTGTAAGTATAAAAATCGTATTTTAACAGTATTGTAGCAATAAGAGGAAGCTAAAATCTACATATATAACATCAGAGTCTTTCCCATTTGGCAAATACTGAAATGAAGGGATGCAGGTCTTTTTGTCTTAGGTTTGTTCTAGAGTAGAAAGTATTACGTGCTTTTCACTTAAAGACAGAAAAAAAAAAAAGACTATTAACTGAACAACAACACTGAGTTTGTGTGTTCCCAGCAACAAAGAGACAAGAAAAAGATGTAAAGTAAAATATTTACAGCTTGGAAGATGTTCCCTGTGCAATTTGTAACAAGTCTACCTTATGAGAAATAGTAGGCTGAAATTATTTAATAGTGCCTTTGCATTAATATTTGCTCACATAAATGGGAAGACTGAAACATTAGACTGCTTTCTGTACGTTTTATTACAGAATATTTTTCCATGTGTATTCATCCTAGAAAACCCTACATACTGATAACAATGGAACAAAGGAATGACCAAAGACGGGAAAAATCACTGTTGGCACATCATGAAATGGGTTTGAACTATAGTTATGAAATACAACTTCTGGTGTGTTTTTCTTTGTCCTAGGTTTTTATCAAAAATACTGTGAATATGCACTCTGGAAGCTTAAAACATGTATGGGAGGCAGAGTTACTATGAACAGAGGAAGACAGAATAAGGCTGACTTTAAGTGCAAGTATGTTGCACTTATGGTATGTATGTTGCACTTAAGTATGGATAGTATGTTGTTGAGAAAAAATGCTGCAAGTACAAATTCTAAGGGTTCTTGGCTGATGTGTAATCACATGGAAAAAATTTGGTATTTACAGGTCGATTTTGCACTTTGATATAAAACTGCATACCTGTTAATACTTCAGTCTGGACATCAAGTTTTTTAAAAAAAAATTGTGTAGAAGTTTTTGACTTCTAGTTGCAGGCACTGATATTAATTTAAAAATGAAACTATGATCCATGGTATTAGGATTAAAAATTATTTCCATTAAAAACGCCATTGAAATCAAAGGTATAAAAATACATATACACTGGCATGCAAAACAACATCCAGTGCAATATTACTCTCCTGGTAGTACACAGTGAGAGACTGGAAAAAGTTAAGTGCAGCATATACAGATGTCAGTAAAAGCAGCCTAGAAATGACATGTTGGCTTCATGATCTCACCTAGAGGAGGAAGACCTTTCAGTCTAGTACTAAGGAGTGCAAATGAGACATGTCATCCACTTCACTGCACATGCTGCACAAGTCACAAAGCATGGCAGGCCTCCCTAAAGAAGGAGTTGCACAAAAATCACTCTGAAGCACAGACAGACCAATCTGCATCAGCCTGCTTAGTGAGATCAGACACTTGGCTTCTAAGCTTGTTGCCTAGATGCTCTTCAGAGTAGGTATCAGTGAGGTCAACATATTGCTCTTGATTCACCATTTGAGATTCAGGCTGCAGATGTTAAAAATAACAGTCTTACTCATAATGGTAAAGATTCACATTTAATATCTGATTTAGGATACAAGTAACCTGCTGTTGTCTTCCTACATTAAGATTTTCCTCAGCTGTAAAAGATTTCTCCAAGAGAACACAGAGTTTTGCTTGGCCTCATTCTTGTTCAACGTCTCCGTTTTCTCTGGGCACTTAATTCTTAAACCTTAATTAAAACTATCTAGTAACTTCATAGTGACAAATTTAACTGTGGAATTAAGTCTGGGTGGGGAGGGGCTGGATAGAACAAATAAATGCGCAAATTGTGTCACATGAAAAAGCATGAAGTGTAGTATTTAAAAACTGATGAAAATTATCTCTGTGGAAAGCACAGATATTTGAGAATAAAGAGACATAAGGCCTTTTACCTTGGAGAGCCTTCCAACAGCTTTAAGATTAAATGTGTTCAATTTTCTATGTGATATCCAATATCCCTATTACCACTTAGCTGTAGTTACTGTAACAAAGTACAGCACTTTGAATTGTTCCTTTGAAGTTAGCTGAATTTTCTGTACTTGCTAACCACTGCATAGAGTGAGGTTATGCTGCCTAATTGTTGTGGTGATGTCTTGGTAGCATTTTTGTTCTTAGACAAATTTGACTTTACAACCCAGGGAAGAACGTATCTCTGTTTATAAACACCTTGCAGTACTTGTGACCCAAATAAGGAGAAGAACAACTACAACAGAAATTAATTTTCTGTAAGTATCTTCTGTACAAGGATGTTGTCTTGTACTGATACTACTATTTAATCTGTTGATCCATATGCAAGCAAATTCTGGAAGAGGAAAGAACTGCACAGCTAACAAAACCTCAAAAACTGGCATAACCTATAGCCTGAGAAGAAATCAAAAGAGGACAAGCACGGCCTGAGAATATCACCTACAGAGTGTAAGAATAGGCTTTTTATAATCTATTCTCCTTTTCTTAATCAACTTCTCTTAGCTCAGAAATAGCCCAAGTGTTGTGTTTGGACCTCCCTGAACTTGCTGGACGACCTGGGTTTATCGCCATCTTAACCCTTTGTCTAAAGGGACCTACATAATAAAAGTGTGGAGGTTAAACAATTGTTAACAAGTTTGTTCATGTTTCAGCTGTAGCTCAAAGTTATTTAAACTATTTAAAGGAACTTATCCTTCAGAAATAGGTAAATTTAAACTAAAGAGAAGTCAAAATACAATCTTGGACTAATTTAGCCTAGTCGATTCTGAGTAGGGAACATAGGGAAAGCGCTGTAGATCAGCAACAGAAGTCAAAGTAAAAAGTCACGTGACTAAGAGAGCAAGGGAGATCTGAATTTAAAAAAGAAAGAAACAGACAAACTTTGGTTCTTTGCCAAAGGAACCTTTCCTTCTAAAATCTCTCGGAAACTAAGGGAGACCTCAGTGCGGCCTTCCAGTACATAAAGGGGGCTTAAAAAAAAGAGGGAGAATGACTTTTTGCACAGACAGAGAATGACAGGACAAGGGAGAACAGTTCTAAATTAAAAGAGGGGAGATTTAGATAAGGTGTTAGGTGCAGACTCTTGCCTGTGAAGGTGGTGATCCAAGGATAAAGTTACCTAGAGAGGCTGTGGCTGCCCATCTTCAAAAGTGTTCAAGGCCATGTTTGACGGGGCTTGGAGCAACCTGGTCTGGTGGAAAGTGGT
This sequence comes from Eulacestoma nigropectus, assembly GCA_013397775.1. NCBI lineage: Eukaryota > Metazoa > Chordata > Aves > Passeriformes > Eulacestoma > Eulacestoma nigropectus. The sequence goes on from VZTE01002858.1 coordinate 19,890, forward strand.
CCATTCCAGATCCATCCCAACCCAAACCATTCTAAAATTTTTTGATTAAGTAGTGGACAAAAAGCAAGACAAAATGTTTAAGAATCCTGAATAATGCCCACCAACCTTTCAGCCATGTTTTACTTGCTTTTCCATTTCTGCAAGATGCTTTCCCATAGCCAGGTGTTGATAAAGGTCTCCATGAAACAAACAAACAAAAGAAGCATTTACCAGCTGCTGTTTCAAAGGAACTTACTAAAGAAGTGAGCAGATACTCCTTTGAACCTTACACAATATACATGGAAGTCAGGACTATCAGGGTTGCTACTTTACTTTAAAAGACATTTTTGAGCGTATCACATACTTGTAGGAAGCACTGCTCACAACCTTAGCAATACAGTCCCTCTGGTTTCACTGTCACCTCACGTTTCAAAGGCTTTTATTGCCATATTTTAGTTTTTCATAAGCCTTCTGGACTCATGTCAGGATTAAATGGATCCAAAGAAAGACCATCTTCCATTCAGATCAGACTGCTGACTAGAAGGTCAGCCACTCAATTCTGCAGAACAATGGTCTGTGGAACAGCACAATGGCTACAAGCGCTGATCTTCATGTTTGTAACACCAAGTGCGTATTTTTCACTGTGATCAGTGTGATGACTGAATAGTAAGGCAGCACCAGCTCTTAGCAAAAGCTTTGAGAAGTTCAGCTACATGATCCATTTATGACCTTTGCTGAATGCATCTTTATATAACTACAGTCCATGTCTGCTTATAAGCTTTCAGAATAACTATGTCAACAGAAACTGTTGTTTAACATTATTTTGAAGTATTCTCAAGTATCCAAAATTTACTCCTTCAGATTGCAACAACAGGTTACATCTCCTATATTGTGACCTTCATCAGGCAAGTTCACTATCAGAATCAAACAGTTTTGCATTGTTTTATTTTACTGAACAAAAGATTAAGCATTGAATACCTAACTCTAACCTAAAAGCTGGCCTTATTAATCCTATTAGTAATGATGTATCTTGCAGTAATGATATATCTTGAACTAAAACAAAAATGGGTCCAGTATTGTTGGACCTGTCATATTTTGTCATTCAATTATTCATCTGAAAGATACTTCCTAGGAATGCTTTGAGATTTGAAACTATGAGGTCAAATATTATTCTTTAGGCCAATTCACAGTTAAGCCTTTGTTCCTGTTAGTTACAAAAAGTGAAAACAACAAAGCTTGCAGCCCCAGTCACACTGAAAGACTGCCATGAAACCAGTAGCATCATGCAAGGTGTTCTCAGACATCCCAAACGCATGCAGTAGGTACTAGGCTGGTGTACACAAATCTTTCCCAGTATCAATAAATGCAACTTAATAAACTAATAAATAACTTAAAAGGCTTTCAACACAGTAAGATAGTTTATCACCAGCTTAAAATATTGATTTTCTGCATTCATTGAGTTTGTTTTCCCATATGGTAGGTTTGCTACATATTAAATATTTAGTTAAGCTTTTCCATTTATAAATGCTTATTATACGCCAAAGCTGTACACAAATTCAAGAGAAAAAGAACAGTAACATAAAACCAGCTAGTATTAGTTAAAAAATCCACTGACATCTGCAAAGTGTAATATTAACTGTTTAAAAAAGCTACTGCATATAAATCCCCATTCCTGTTTTGCAAATACACAAAACATCTGAAAAACTGTCAATAATTTTATGATTGGAATCTATCTCTCCAGTTAAGCAAAAATTGCAAAGTTAGTACTTTGCTCTTTTTCTTACTATATAGCTGTTTTATCGTACAGAAAATCTATTTCTGAAGCCAAGATATATTAATTATCATTATATGGTCAAGTTAGCACAGATTAAAGTGGCAAAAGATCACAATTTGACAGAGCAGAAATTTTAAGATTAACAGTTTAAGTAGATCTTTTCTTTCAAGACAGTGTAAGTTCTTTAGTACAGCTAAGTACCTCTAAAGAGGCACAAAAACCAAATAGCCCTTAAAACTGAACTCCAAAAAAAGAAAAGAAAAATTAAAGTTTCATTTCAAAAGGGGATCTTGAAATTACTAGATACACATACATCCCTTTCCCACAGCCCGGTAAGATACATTCAGTAACTTAAAATATATTTTAAGATTCCATATTTCATACCTTCATATATATTATATATTTAATATATAATATATATTTTTATGTACATTACAGATACACATACATTGTCAGTCAGCAGGATTAAACTGTTTTGTTTTGAAATGTTTAACTGGTGTCACTAATTATTTTCTACTCTTTTGTGAATTCAATGGAATTAATCTACTACCTCCAAAGAAGAACTTTAAAAGATCCAGATGGAATCTGTGGATCAATACTAGCACCAATACAGATGGCCATTACTTCAAAATGACTGCAGGGATTGAAATAATATATTTGTTATAACTCTCTTCTTACTGCACAAGCACACCTGCAAAATATGTAGGCAGCAATACCTGTCAGGTACATATATCTACTCCTGTTAAATTTATATTTTATACAACTTTCCTTACTGTAATATACAGTATCTCTTTTGTCCTGTTGGATTTTTTCATTTTCCAAGGAGAAAAGTGATCAATAGCTATCCAACAGAATTTTTTTTTTTAAATCCCCTCTTTCTCCTTTCACTGTATGGCTCAGTTTCAAGACTTAATTGATAGGCAGCCACCATCACTATGTCCAGTACCCTTTGAATGCAGTTCAGTCAATGACTGTTGATGCTTAAAACAAATTTTTGAGTTTGGCTTGCTGTTTATGGAAACCAAGATACTCAGAGGTCGCATCTTTTCAGCATGCTTACCACCATCTACAACACAATAATGTCAGTCAGTCCCAATACTATAATTCAATTAGTTACCTACCATTTGGGTAACAAAAATAACAAACCCAGTTGCAATTTTAAACATTTTAAGATTATTCACCCTGAGAACACCAAGGAAGTGTTTAAAAATAATTATGATATGTTTTCTCTTCACATATATAGTTTTCTTTTCTCTTCATCTCCTCTTGGGTACCTGGGTTTGTATCTAGAATTTGACCTCACACTTGCTTTGTCAATTGACTTGTTCACGCCACAGTCAGGTACTGGTGATAGAAGAGCCCAAAAAGGCTTGTAGAAAAAAGGCAAGCAGCAATCCACCAGGTGAGGAAAGACAGGAGTCCCCGGAACAGGAGAGGAGTGAAAATATTCTTTAGGCTTCCCAGAGCCATTGTTATTTGGACTACAGTTACTTTCATCTTTCCATCAGCAGGTGGAGACTCAGAATAAACAGAACTGTGAAGCAGACTGTTTTCTACTGGAGTGTCAGAATTCAATTCTGGGTAGATGCCCCAAGAATAATTACCTGTTAAAAAGAAACAAGTAACAGATTTTTGTAGAATTAAATTCAAGTTCTGTTAATTCAACCACTCTACAGATTGTCTTTGATGTATTTTTAATACACACACAAACATGTTAAGTTTTTATAACTTAGTAAATACAAACTATATTCATCTGCATGACTTCCTGGTCATACCAGCAACCTACTGGGGTAGCATTCATCTTGTATTTTGACATCCTAACATTTACATATGATATAGCTGCCTTGAGACCCCTGTACATCCTGGGTATGATTCATCTCACCAGACGGATCATAACTAAAGCCTATCTCTATCCATTGCCTTTTTGCAAAGAGAATCACACAACTGCAGGGTAGGCTATGAAAGACATCTCTCACAAGAAAGAAAGAAAAAAACCCCAAACCAGAGTGACTTCAGATCTCTCAGTAACTACATGAACCCTGTATCTCTCAAGTTCCATTCTTAAAGCCTACTAAAGATAAAAAGATGAAAAAAATTCCTTTATGAGATGCTCATGAAGTTAAACCAATCATGCTTTACACAGTTCACCTTTAAAATACTCCTAAAAAAACAAATATTTCAACAGAAGTAAACAGTTCAATTGGTTGCATTACACAATTTCTCAGAAATAAATCAAACAAATTAGCATGTAATTGAAAAATACCAAAAGCAGCAACAGAAAAAGCTGCTTAAAAGCCACACATGAACATTTTAAAGTACAGGAAACTAAAGGGTGTTTTTGTATTTCAAGTACCCATGAATTCTAATTCTCTTTACTCAGGTGAAAATAAAAAAGCCCTGTGTAGAACAGAATAAACTTTTGTTGACACAATTTTGCCTACCTAGTGTTTTCAAGAGCAGAGTTGTGTGAAGGAGCATTACCAATGGTGCAACATACTGCAGTGCAATTACACACAGATAATAGAATACCCGAGCCACCTGGAAAAATGAAAGAGAGTAAAGTTCATGAGTCCTGCTTGATCAAAGCAGACCTTTATGAACGTGTCTAGAAAAACCAAATAATTTATTACAAAAACCAGTACTCATGCATTAAAGCTGTTCTAAGAATTTTCTAGTAACTCCGGGCATGTGACATATTGTCTTCAAAAGACATAATGAAGAAATCCCCATAATGAATTCTAGTTTCAGGACATTTACAAATCTGAGAGGAAGTGCTGAAAGGAAGTAATTAAAAGCATCGATTCTGTTAAAAAAAAGAGAATCAATTTTACTTCCGCAAACTGCATCCCACCATTCAATGATTCCTATTTTAATACATCAGAAACAAAAATAAATATATATGTTTCATTTTTCAAGTTCCCAGTTATTTACAAACAAAATCCTATTTCAAAAATGAAGGAGCAGTCACAGTCCAAAGCCACATAAAAAGTAAATGACAGCTTGGTTGGTATTACAGTCCTTTTTCAGAAGTGAGATATTTTTAAGATTTCCAACTGGAAAATACCTGCATTTTAAAAAAAATGACAAGGTGAGTTTTCATTAGATCAATAACAGCATTCAAATGATCTTTATTTCAGTTATACTCTATGGTTCATCGAAATCCATGAATATATACCCTTTCCCCTGCTCTCCATCTGTTCCATTTTTCTCAAGATTGTAACACAACATATTTTATATAAACTATTGACCTAAAAGATTAAACCAAATAAAGAAGGAAAAAAGTCATAAAATCAATAGCAAGCAAGCAGTGAAATAAAACTGCTTGGGTTTTAAAAAAGAACAGAATGCAGGGTGGCAAAAATGATGAATGCAGACACAACAGTTTTGGGAATACCTCTCAAGCCTCAAAGGGCTTCTTAATGAGCAAGCATCAAAAAACTAACATGAGAAGAAAAAGTAGTAAGACACTGATAGAAGAAAAAGTATGAGACAAAAATATTGTCAACAACTTGATGGAATATGACAAAAATAAATTAAAAAGTAATGATCATAGAATCATTAATGATCGGTAGTGTGACAGACAGGAAAGAATTCACTGGCAGAAGTTCCTAAAAAAGGTAAAGCAGATACGATTAATAAACAAGACAAGACTACATCTAGTGACTACGGCCTTCTCAAAGAGGATATATGAAGATACCAGAGAAATGGATTTAAGAAATGCCACATAGAGAAGACATTACTGTTTTATAGAAAGGAATAAAATTCCCAGTACTAAAATAGCACATTTACAGCAATCAGCACAGTTCCATCCAAACCAGTTGCTACTACATGTATTTCTTAACTTTTTTTCTGAAGCAAATTCCTAGCCTCTTTGTTTGTAAATAACTACTGCACAGTTCACTTATGACCTTCAGACACTTAGTTTAACTATAAGTAATAATGACCATCCTGGAAGAGGAGTTTTGTCTTACGGCATGCTTCAATATTCCTCCTGCAATACATCCCAACTCAGCAGGATCATTAGACAGCACTATCATGCAACACTAGAAATTTAAGCTTATTTTGCAGGCAACACACAACACCCGTTCTACCTCCTCCATTTGTTCAAGGTATGCGTTACTACTTTTCTTTAAAAAAAAGAACCCTAAGAAATTTCACCTTGTCCACAATAAGACAGGCAATTTTTTAACTAGACTGGTGCACTTGAAAGTGGTTTGACAGAATTAAGCATCTGTCATTTTATTCCAAAATATAACCACCTTACCATAAATTCTCCCTCAATTTAAAAATCATAGTTGATAACAGTATTTTACCCTTCCATTTAAATTCAAATTTTTCTTTCCCATGTTGTAGTTACAGATCACCACTCATTGGAAGGGATCTTTTGTAAAGACTTCCAAATAACTGAGGACAAACCATCTGCATAGCACAGATGATACATCTCTCCATATCTTGGGTTGCAGAATTTCTCTGTAATAGTGCTATTTTTATAGGAGATATAGTCTAGAAAGCTTCATTCAGATTTGAGTTCTGCTGCCGCAGAAGACAACAAACTGGAAAAAAATCATTTGCACAGTCGAAGTACTACAAATATATACCCTCAGTGCCACCATACTTACCATTTTCTGTAAATCAACCATACTTATTCTACCAGCTTCCTTTTTCATCTGATCCACACTTTTCTGGGCTAAATTCAGATAGGCCTGTAAATGATGACGCATCATAGCCAATCGTAAAGCACACAACAGGATTATAATCCACAATCTGACGGTATCAAATGTATCTTCGGACATTCTGTGGATAATAAACAAAGGGTAATGCTGTTTTCCAAAGACCACCTACTGCTACAGTTATTTGTTTGTATCATCTGTAAAGTAATCTTGAGGCAAAATGTCAAAACTAGTTAACACACAAACAACAGTTAAGCAGTTCACAATCAAGTAATATTTACTTTTGCCTTCTATTTCTCTTTCCTACTGCTTCTTAGTAGTGCTACAGCATTAGATCCAAGTTAGTATTAATTTGTCTGTAAACAAGAGCAGTTCTTAAATGCTTAAATTCTGAGTAATGAAGGCAGGACACTAAAGCCCAAGGTTGCTCAGATAATTACAGGTTTTCAGACACACAGGACTAGACAGTAAATAGTACTAGACTGTAAATGGGTAGTTCAGTTACCTGAGATACCCAGTTATAGCTCAACTCTCATTTTAAGATAAACTGAGGAACAAAGGATATACAGAATATGTGTACTTGTTGCGTTTTATGTAATAGCACAATGGTCACAGGATCACTTTAGAAGCTTATCTCACCTCTAGAAAGCAAGAAATATATCAGGCCATCATATCTTTTTCAAGTCTATTTTGAATTAGCAAGACTAATTGTGGCAATGACAATCAACTATGCTACTTACACCGTATTTCAGATACCACGCTTCTTGGAAACTCTTTCCCTTTTTATATTTTAAGTATTTTACCTATCAATTCAATACCACTTCATCAGCATGTAGATCTTAAGACAAACCTGCTAGTTCAGCTCTTATGCCAACATATCTAAACCGTTTTCAGTGAAACCACTCCTCTCCTACACCAACATGCAAGATACAAGGTTCCAGCAGGTAGTAGTGAGGTGGTATTCCACCCCTACAAAGAACGACCCATTACTGCCACGGAGATGTCAGAAAACAGCAGCTTTTTGGGAACCACCACCTGAACACTCAATATTCTGCAACCATTTCTCATTCTTTTGAAATAACAGAACTCTTTCGAACTCAGCTGCACCTTACACAAAACCGCTGACAGCAGATTCTATTACAGTCTTTCATGGTTCTACGACTTTCAAAGAGCTCTAAGACATTGTTTTGTTCTCAACACCCTAGAAAGAATTTTTAAAGGAAATCTTACAAAGGAATGCTCTCTTTGCCCAAAGGTGGGTTCATAATGTAGTCCTTAGTGATTGGTTTTACCCACAGTAGAACCATAAATAGAGGTGCCAGGAAGTTTATATGTAGCAATGTTCTGAAAGAAGAAAAAAAAGGGGGAAGTTAGTAAACAAAAACAATGACCATACTGTTGAAAGTGTATACAGATTCAAAAGGAGAAATCTTAACTTTAAAATAATTGGGAGAAAGGTAAGTAAGAAAGTTACTTCCCTATTTTATAAGTTCGACTTACACTTCAATAAAACAGTAATATTACATATTGTGAAATCACACTGGATTTTGGCTTTAAAAAAGAATGGGAGAAAGAGTTGTCAGAGGTCAGATTTCAGTTTAATGAAGCATTTTATTTAGAAACCCTGACTAAATTAAACTTGGTACTTATATTCAATTAAAGATACTCAGACCAAAAAGAAAAAAAAAAAATCCAAAAAGCCAGCACAGCTTTTCCCTTTTAAATGCATTGTATGAAACTGCACAATAAAAATAAACATAAGTACTCTTTAGTAATCTTTGAGTACAAACCACAGAATTTAAAAAAGGAACACCGTTTCTGGAGTTCTCCCTGAAATTAATGTCCTTCTTTATTTCTAAGTTTTCTTCTCTATTTCTAAACACATTTTCCCAATCATTTTTCATTACTAAAATGAAAAGAACAGTTGAAGGGATTGGGTTGTTTTGTTAGTGCAGTATTTCCTCACTATGAGAATCAGGTTCACTACACCATAGAAAACACTACACTACTTCTACACTATAGAAAAAATGATGTAATCAAAAGTTCTAAAGAACACAAGATCTTCCTGACTGCAAACTTTAAAGCTTCCTAAAACCATTAAAATGTTTGCATGTTACAGAAGTTGTCATCACACACAGATTTTAATCTTTGGTTTCAAATGAAGAAATAAGCCCTGCTAGCTATTAAGTGTTGCTAGGGAATGCAACAGCATCAAGGAACAGTCCAAAGCATTCATTAAGATTGTGAAAGCCTTTTACCTGAGCTTCTACTTATTTAAGAGATCCTACTGAGTTAATGGACTGTAATGTGCCAAAGAGGGTTTAGAATCACTTTTTCTTTTTCTTTTTTTTTTTTTTTTGGAACAGGCAGAAAGGCTGAAACACACTTGAAGCACGCTCTGGCAAAGGAGGGAATGTGTACAAAAATTGTATAAATTTGTTAAGAAGACTCCAAACATATGCAGGGAAGGATACCACTGCCAAAGGGAAAAAAAAAATCAAACCAGTTCTCAAAATCAAAACGGACACTAGACGATTTTTATTCTGTTTACCCAAAAACCGTGAACTTACTCCCTACACTCATGGAAGAAATCACAGTAATAATTTTGAACATATTAGCAAAGTGGTACTTAATCATTAACCTTTAAGGTTTGGGCTTTTTCTGGTCAGTGTTCTCTGCAAGTTAAATGTTCCATTCCATGAAGGAATAGATTTTGTGTTGGGCTTTTTTGGGTTGTTAAGTTTTGGTTCTTTATTGGATTTTAAGGGAGACTGGTGATTTTTTTGGGCAGCTTAGGGGACTTGGGGACTTCTGGTTTGATTAAGGATTTTTCTTTGGTTTTTGTTGTTTCTTGTTTTGTTTCTTTGTTTGGCTTTTCCTTTGTAGTTGTTTTGGCTGGGTTTTTTTAAGTAGAGTATGTATTTGACTGCAGAGACAGACACTGTTTTAGCACCCAACTTAGAGAGCTTTGTATCAGTGACACATCATCCTCATTTACAACCTGCCTTTAGTCACAGTCAAACAACTGTAGTCAATAAATGATCTACTCACTGACAAATCAATGTGCATCAACAAAGACAAGTTATGTTTTTCAGGTTTATTCGAACCTATCACTTGACAATTATTCTTTATTATAGCTTTACTTAATTATATTGATACCTTTTAATACCGTTGATGTAATTTTCACATTGTTCCAGTTGAATAGCCAAAGTATTGGTAGACTTTTGAAAATAACTTGGTTATCTTCACAATCAGTTCTAATACCCTCTAAAGAAGCTAGAGAAGTTTTAATTTTCATAACCACACTTTAGTGGATATTAATTCCCCTTTAGTTCTTGATTAACGGATTTTTGTTTCAGAGTTTGTATTTCTGCCTAGGATGTCATGTCCACTGATCAAGGAAGATGTTGGAATACTTACAAAAAAGACACAAAGAATTTTAAAATGAGAACCATAACAATGAAGAACTAAGTAGTTTATTTATCTGAAAAGAACAGATTAGGAAGTAACTCAGTCACCGTCTACACACAGACAGAAATGTAACAGCAGATAAAACAAGCCAATAGCTGGCTGCTATACATGGACAACTACACTGAGTGCAAGTGTACTCGCTTATGAATTTACCAAGACTGATCGACTCACTTCAAACAGATTAATTTTTAAGCTGAGCATTCCTGAAGGGAAAGAAAAAAAATGCAGTTTAAACAAAAAATATTTTCCTATTGGAAAACATAATGGTTGTCATAGGAAATTTACCAGATTGAGTACCCACATGGCCCTGCAGAATCTGTCATTATCATGTATTAAACATCAACAGTCAAGATCTCTGAAAGCCACTTGGAGTTTCACCCTCAACCAGAGAATGCTCAAGAGAAATAGTTAAATTGGACAGAACATTTTACTAGCAAATGAAAGGATGGCTGAAAATGAAAATATTCCTTTAAATTGGTATTAACATATGACCCTTATTAAATAATCTGGATCATTTTTGCATTTTATCCTATGGTAAATTTATTAAAGGAATAATGCCCAGCTGGAAGTGTGAGTGGAAAAGAAGTCTGTGGTTGTACTTGTACTTCCTGAAGGTTATCTTAACTTCTGGAAAGACGTGATGGGGGAAAGAAAGCTGGACACAGAGACATTCACGGTGGAGCTCTTGCAGGAGGAAAGGAAAGCTCCTTTAATTGGGACTCTTAATTACAAGGCAAAGAATGTAACAGACTGGCATAGCACAGGTTGAGCAGAAAGTGGCAGGTTGCAAATCTGCTCAAGATATGAAAAGCAGGCAGCAACAGAAGTCTTAAGTCACTACCTTCTTGTTGGAATAGTTTGCTTTGTTTATTTTTAGACATAAAAGATTTAAGACTGAGTAGCATATACCTATTTGCATATATTTTCTCTTACTGTGTTATTTTTTCTGTTGCTAAATTCAGAGCATCCAGATGCATTTGAGCCAGTCGCAAGCCAGGGAATGTCAAAAAAGCACCAATAAGTGAACACAGAACAGCCAGGAACAATTTGAAGGTTAGTTTAGACACAGGACCCCTAAAAGAAAAGAAAGGAAATAAGCATTTTCTTGGGGAGGAAGTTGAGGGAGCGGGGAGTATCAGAGACTACTTTCAACCCAACAGTATCTAACATTTAATAAAAAAAGCCAACAGTATTCTATAGGCTTCCTCTGGAATACTAACATTATTACAAACCAATCAGAAATTAAAATTTTTAAAAATACCTTCAAAACCCAACCATGTCACCTATTTATTTATTAGAAAAACAGAAAACCTAATTTACTGCCTGCAAGATGTTAATTTGTTAGTAGAGAAGATGAAAAAAAGGAATAATTTTATATTGTAACTAACAAAAAATTATAAAACAGAAATAGCTAAAATAGAATGAATTTAAGGATTGTGTTTTTAAGAGGTACAGATGCCTCATAAATTTACCTGCCCAAAGATAAAATGGGTATTTTATTCTAACATTACCCATTAAAAAGCTATCAAACTGTATTACTGCAGCTTTTCACAGATTTATCTGAAATGTACGTGTGGCCATTAACATGTCTCTTCCAAGTGATTAGTATTGTACATAAAAATTACAGGAAAAATATCCAGGATCAACCAAATCACGGAATTAATTACATGAGTAACAAACACTGGATTACACAAAGAAAAAATCAAACCAAACCCCTCATACAAACAACTAAAACATCACAGTTACAGTGAAATATAACTAACAGATTAAAGAGGAACAAAACCAAATCTAGTGATCCAAAATGAGTTTCAGATTCTTTCTTAATCTATGTCACCTACACTATCAAGAGACACCATCAAAACTCAGTTGCTGCTAAAAACAGGCAAAGCACTGCAACAATTTAAAATTAAACGAACACTTAACATGAAAATGAATACAGAAGTTAGTGACCTTGCAATATCTGAGAAAAGCAAGTTAAAGAAAGGCTAAGAAACACATGGGATTCAGTTACCAGTTTCCCATGAGTTCATTCATAAACTACACTAATCTAGTTTCAGGAAACTTCTGTTCTTCAAAAATAAAGATATGCCATGGCTTCTGCATGATGCTTGAGACCTACCAAGCAAGAAATCCAATGTTGTGCTCCCAGTGGTGAAATGCTCCCTAAATTTTATCTCACACGTATAAGGAACTGTAACAGAAATCCATTCTGCTATATACAAAGGCTTCCTATGACAGTATTTGAGTATTTATGTAACATCACAAGCTATGGCATGCTCCTTCAACAGTCCATATAAAACTTGGATGTCCTGTAGCAAGCAGATGTTTTGCATGATAGGAACAGGGTTACAACCTGAAAACAAGACTGAACAACACGATTTACTCCTAATGCCCACTTTAACACAAACTCCATCTTGTAGCTTTTGTACACTCATCCTCTGGCATGCCATAGGAATGACAAAAAAATACTTATCTATTTTAAACAATCTTTGCTGAAGGAAAATACTGTGAAAAAAGTGTTTACATTTTTGAACTGTATTTTATGAACTACAATCAAAATGTCAGAAATTAGCTCCGTATTAAAACGAAAACACTAATGCAACTTCAGTTACTTGTGGGTACTTTCAGATTCCTTTCATTAACCTCTTTAAACTATTGTAGGGATTATAACCCTGTACAAAACCAAAACATGCAAGACAAATGCTTGCTAAGAAAATCCGAACAGTTCAGTTATAAATTCACATATAAACAGACAAGTGTATTTCCAGAAACTTACTGGGATTCCAAACCTTGTTTTTCAAGAAACTGCATAGCACTTTTGGAGAAATTTGAGAATCCTGCAGAGACACATATTTTATTTATTTTATTACAGTACAAATGAAGAATCCCTTTTGTGAAATAAAATGCTGAGTAACAAGTAATCTTTTAAACAATTTTTCGTATGTCTAGCAGAGCTCTTTTATGTGCTAATTCGTTAGCCACAATACAATAAAACTTGATTAACAACATCTGTAATATTTGGACCCTTTGGGGAGACGAAAAAAGGTAACTTTTAAAATTCTTTTCTGGTAAGGGAGCTACACCTTACTATGAAAGCCAAAAAGGGCTAAATCTGTAACTGGAAGATAAATACAATTAACAAAGCAACCAACCTAGGCAAAGATTACATTATTTAAGAGAAAGCCAGGAAAATACACAGGATATTACTTAGAATCTTAATCCCAAAGCAAATTTTCTTAGAAGTGTATGACTTACATCATTCATTTTAACACAGATTTTCTCAAAAACAGTGGAAATAATTTTTTTCAGATCATGCAATCACTACAGCTGTTTCAAACACTGAAGAAAGGAGTTACCTGATTCCAATCCAAACTCTAGATAGTTTTCTGTCACAATGAGTATTGCCATTGCTTTCACAAAGAAGAAAAAACCAAAGGTGACACAGACTGATCTTTCACCTCCGTCCTCAACTTTGAAATAATGGGTAGTCAATGAAAACAGTACCTTACTACACATGAAAAAGGTCAAGGAAAATAAAGTTTGTAAAATAACTATAACTAAGGATTATAAACTTGTATTTTGGTCATCTACACTAGGGCTGTTCTATCATACACACTTATTTCTTTTGAAGGTAAAATGTGTTCAGACAATTTCAGGTTAAATTACAGAACATATTAAAGCATAATAATCACATAATGGGTAACCAGGAATACTCTGGAGTAGAGTTTTGATCTAGGCTTTACTTACAATAAGAAAGAAGACACATGAAAAGATGGAACTTATATTTCTCTCCTTTCAGATAGAATAATTTTGTTTGAAAAAGACCTTTAACATCAAGCCCAACCATGAACCTAACACCAAGTTCACCACTAAGCCATGTCCTCAAGCATCACACATTTGAGACTTTTAGCTATCAAAGAGAGTTAAGACAACAGCACACTGAGGCCTATCTAGGAAAGAAAAACCTATCCCATGTTTGCCTTGGAAAAACAGAGTCAGCTTTAAAACCCCTCTATGATCTGGTATGATATATCAAATCCTTTTATCTAGCCCCACTGCCACAAAGACAAACATTTAAGACATCACCTGCTCTGTTATCAGGTGTGTTTTAAAAATATTTATTGAGTATTCTTTTTTTACACATTTCTAAATCAGTTCTAAACTGAAACAGATTAGGATAAACTTTTCATGATACACTATCAACTCTTATTACTAAGAACTGCAGCTCATTATAATTTAAATGGTAGGCAATATCCAGTCCAGATTTAAATGAAGTATTTGGAGATCACTCCAGGCATTAGGTGATTTGAAAAAAACAAAGAGAAAAAGGAAAACCAAGATTTTAAGTGTAATCTGTACCACTTTTTTCCCCCACTATGCAATAACATAGTTGTATTTGCCCATTTCTAACACTGAAGAATTTTAATATGTAGAGTACATGAAAACATTTTTTTGGGGTATCTGTTCAGTAAAACATTTGAACAATCATCAGCCTCTCAAGAAACTATAATTATGCTAAATATCACACTTCAATGACCAGCACACATTTGACATACACACTGCTGAATTTCATGTATATGCAGAGAGATTCTAATACGCACAATGTGAAGTGGTCTAAGGCCAGCATCTAGTAATTCTAATCTCATAGTAATCACCTTCAGATCCCTTTACACTTTACAGAAAGAACTGATGCATCAAAAGGAAGACTTAGCTCGTCCCAAAAAGAAGTACGTAATAGATCACACAGACTGTGTTCTGGAAAGCCTTGTTTCTCTAAAAACACATGTTTAAACCAAGGCTCTTTTTACAGCTAGGGACATTCATTACAAATTGAAAACAGCCTCAAGTTATACAAAGGACTTCATAACAGTTTGTGATCAACAGTTTTAACCTATAATCAGGTTTATAACCCCCTAGATATTTCATGACTTCAACTATGGATTGTGCCTGAAGGATTTGGAAAATTCAGTGAGGAAAAAGAAAGCATACTAACAATAAATTCCAACTATAGTGCAGATTCAGAACTCAATAAATACATTAATGATTATGCAAACTACACATGACTGAAACACTCTGTTAGTTAAATAATCACCACTGCTTCTATTTTTGGGTTGGAGAAAATTGAAGCATTATGGCTTGCTTCATATCACTTCCTTCCACTGCATGGCCTAATATTCAGGATCTACTGAAGGAATAATTTGGGAGTATTCAGTGCTACGTTAATAGATTGCCCACACCAGCCCCCCTTCCATTCAGGATTTTTTGGCCACAAGAGGCATTATAAAATTGTATACCTTGCATATTGTATATAGTTGCAGGCACTGTAGAATTTATGTATACCCTTTTACGAAAATAATTTCATTTTTTAAACTGCTGCAATTATGGAATTCTTGAATTTTATAGTTCGTATGGTTGAAGTGAAAAAGAACCATCTTCTGTTCTACTAAAACACATGAAAACTGTGAATTCACAGAAGCACAGAATATTCTGAGGTGGACAAGACCCATAGGATCATCCAGCCCCTGGCCCTGCACAGCACCATCCCCAAGAATCACACCATGTGCCTGACACCACTGTCCAAATGCTTCTTGAACTGTCAGGCTTGGTGCTGTGAGCACTTCCCTGGGGGCCTGTTCCAGCACCCAACCCCCCTCTGGGTGAAAAACCTTTTCCTGATATCCAACCTAAACCTGCCCTGACTCAACTTCAGGCCATTTACTTGAATCCTGTCACTGGGCTCCACAGAGGAGAGATCAGGTCTGCCCCTCCTCTTCCCTCAGGAGGAAGTTGCAGACTGTGATGGGGTCTCCCCTCAGTCTCCTCCAGGCTGAACAGACCAAGTGACCTCAGCCACTCCTCATATGGCTTCCCCTCTAGAACCTTCACCATCCTTGTGGCCTCCTGCATACACTCTCTAACACCTGAATGTCCTTCTCAATGCAGGACAATACCCTCCCTTGCCTGGCTGTCGATGATGGCTCCTCCTGGCTGCCAGGGCACTGCTGACTCACATTCAAATTTCTGTCAACCAGCAGCCCCACATTCTTTTCCATGGCATTGCTTTCCAGGCTCCTGTTCCCCAGTCTGCCCGTACATCCAAGGTTGCCCCATCCCAGCGGCAGAATCCAGCACTTCCCTTTGTTGAACTTCGTATGGTTGGTGATTGCTGAGATCTCTATAATTTGTCAAGGTTTCTCTGTAGGGCCACCCTGCCTTTAAGGGAGTCAACAGCTTTTCCCAGTTTTCTATCAACTGCAAACTTGCTTTGTATCCTTAGCACAACTTATCACCTCTTAACACACACGCATGAAACAGAAGAAAACGCTTGTCAGCAAAACACAAAGTTGTTCTATATTTAACTCTGACATATCATGTTGACTGCTTTCCATCAAAAGTATGGAGGCAACCAAATTTTTCTGAATCTTCCATTATCATAGAATCATTTCTGATCCTGACATACTGAGTTAGTGATTAGTTGAGTAAGTTTTAAGTATTCTCTGCATCCCAAAGGCCTGATGTCACAACACATGAATGAACTACTTCTGCAATCTCATCTGACTACGTTCCAGTGACCACAAGGATTGTTACCAATACCTCTGTATTGTACCTCCTTCACCCAAAAAGCTGTAACGCCTGGAATGACTTACATTAACATATTTATGGAGATGTTAAGACTAATATAAACTTCAGACTGTGCTTCCTGTTACTGCATCCTTCTACACGGCCACTAACTCCTCATACAGGTACTAAGCACAGACTAACAGCAACTTGCACGTTCACACTACTGAGACAGAAATCTTGCAATGACAGGCAACTTAATTCTTTTTTAAAGTTTTGCCCTGAATTGATGACCAATTGAAAGCAACAATAGGACAGTGCTCAAAACCACGGCAAGACAGTGTTACTTCAGTGGATTTTCCTACAATATATAATTCACAACTCTGTTTCACCTAGAATTGCAATTACTGTAGTGTTATTTAAATTGACTACACCTGAGACAGAAGAGGTGAAGCAAACAGGGCATTGTCACCAATAAACCTAAGAGTACATTGTGGCTTTAGTATTAGAAGCTTGTTTTTCCGTTAGTGCTATTAAACTTCCCCTCATCCTCAAAATGGGAGTGAAAGGTGTTGGCTATCACTTCTGATTTTTGAAGCAGTAGCTGGCTCTTTTTCCTTCCTTTTGCAAAGACTAAACTAAAATTCCTGACTTCACACCAAAAAATAAAACAGAAGATGCGCAGTAACAACTATATATTACCTGTACTATAGCTGTAATACAGTTAAAGGTGCACAAGAGCCAGACATCGATTTTCTTGTCACAGTAGACCAGAAGAAACACCTTTTGGGCCATGGATCTGTTCACTGACATGTCAAAGGAGAAATACCTGACCTGGAAGCAAGCTACTGACACTCTTTTTTCCAAATGTGAGTTGACTCTCTCTTCTAGCAAGTTTTTATACATTACAAGCAAAAAATATTGGAAAAATTCTATGATTTATACTTCAATCTACTTAGAAAAGAATTCCTGTCCATACCATAAAGGCAGCACACATTTTAATAATTATCAAGGACAGGCAAGCATTAAGCATATTCAGAAGTCTTAGCCAAATGTAACCAAACATTAGAGTTCAAGGTTTTACCTAACACCACCAGCTACTGCTAATATTACAAAACTACTGAACAAACCATAACACATTAAGAACCTCTAACAAAGAACTAGCATTTATAGAGAGGAAACGATTTTGAATATCCAAGAGGTTTATCAACTGTAACTTAGCACTTTTATCTGTTCTCAGTAGCTGCAGGAGCAGAGGAGCTGTAGCAATTCACATTCCACTTCACCTTTCCATAATCTGCACTCTTACAAGCCTTCATCCAATCTCACTGCTTTCTCCCCTATCGTACCTTTAAAATGCAACTTTCCTCCCTGAAGTGTGTGTCTGGATTGGTATGAGGAAAACAGTTAACTACCATGCAAGCATATATGTCTGATACTGCCTTCTCCAGTAAAAAAAAAAAAAATTAACTGCCTTCTCCGCAACAAAACAAACATTTTATGGTTTGATATTGCCTGTTTCCTAAATACTCCACTTCCATTTCCCTCAGTTTCAGAGGTGAGTTTAGCTTTTCACAGAGCTCAGTTCCTACAACTGTCTACGTAACTTATTTTCTGTAAAAATGCCCTGAATTTATTTTAAAATTATGAATTCATGCATGTATTTTTGCAATAAACTAGTATACACATCACTGTACTATTCTGTTCAGGAACTATCAGATTAAACATACTGAAAACAAAAAATGTGCAATAAATTTCCAAAGTTCTCCAAAAGCTGTACTTTCTGTACACATAACTATTTCTGATTGCCAAACTGAGCAAAATCAAGTTAGTTTAGAACCACTACATACTATAGATGAGCACTAGCTGTATTTGCATACATGCATTTTTCTCCTAAATGGCCTCGTATTGATGCTAACAACTTAATGATACCAGCATTTACAAAGAGCATGTACAGCATATACATTATTCAACAATGTCACTACCTTACAGGATCCTTTTTCCAAATGCTAAATATTTTTGTATCCTGTCCATCAATGGCATAGAGATTTATATGAATTGCAGAATGATGTAAACTATTTACAACGGGTAGAGGGATTCAAGAAAACAGAAAAGGATACACTGCAAAAGCCAAGACAAGCAGACACCACACTATGCTGATATTCATTTCTTGTGAGGGCTTCATAATGCTGTAATAGGCTTCTGTCACCACATACACAACCGTAGCTGCAACAGTGAAATCCACCAACCACTGATATTCTGGAAAGTAATGCAATGCTGAAAAATATAAAGTTTGTGAATGTTAAAGGTATGTTTTAAGGCAGTTACTGATGCATAGAGAATGGAGTAGCAATTAAAAGAGGTTTTCAATTGTGTATTAAGCGTATTAAAGTGAAGTTTAGGTAAACCCAGATCAACCAAGTAAAATGCAACAACAGGGAAAAAGTCACTCAACAATGCGAACTTCATTCTTCAATTCTGTCATCCAACACTTGATTACTACTCAAATTTATAAGACTACGAGGTTTTGCTACTGCATCACCTCAGCTTTTATAACATCCTAAATCCAAAAAGCATACTTAATTTAGATTTCACAACACAGAGAGTAACCAGTTTTCCAGTTGAGTCCAGCTGGAATTCCAGGTAAGAGGGGTTTTTTGACCCTTTGTTAAAGATTAAAAGCTCACTAGCTATTATTTATTACATTACAAATACACACTTCTATTTATTTTAAAAACCCCACCATCTAAGATACCGATGGTTTGCTCTTCAAGATTTTGTTAATACATCCTATAAAGCAAGAACCATTGTGTAAACTTCACCGTAAAAATTCCAGGGATCATACTGTGTTGCATACAGGCTAGATGTATGGAGAGAGTTTCCACAGGTGTTGGAAACTGCAAAGAACAATTTGTGAAAACATGAATTGTCCCTCCCAAACACCTTCCCTATACTTACACAATTTGAAAGTGAGAAAACATTACTGAATGCTTGACTTGACTACAAGCTACCTGCTGGCAAAGATATTAAACTGGGCAAACTTAAGGTATTTCCAAGTCCTACACTTATTTTGAAATAATAATCTGGTTAGATTCACCACAAAACTGTATATATTACTTTTCAAACACAGTAAACCCTATCCTGTATCACTCAGGTCGACAATTAAATGCTACAGTTTCAGGAAAGTAACAGTAGTTGAAACTTGTGAATGCTCTGTTTATTGATGTGCCAGCTTCAAAAACTTCATTTCTGTTACACAAACACTGCCTCCTACAATTTAAGCTGAGAAGTCTCCGGCATAGGAATATGCATCCTTTCTTTCTATACTTATTCAGAGAACACATAAATATAAAAACGTAGGTAGAAAGAAAATACGTACCACATACATATCCATGTACGAATTTTCTGTAACAGAATGACTGATTAAGTAATCAAAAATTACCATCTAAAAAAACCCCATACCTTCCAAAACGCCTAATACTGCATATTTCTGTACTGTCACTTGCCATTTTCAAGCATTTTACCTGAATGCTTCAGATGTGTGGTTAAAAGGTCTTAGGTTCCAATGCTACAGCACATTTCCAATTTTAGATGATCAGAAAGTATACGGCTTGACGTCTGCCAATTGTTATTTTTTTGTACCAAGCAAAAAACTCTATTTTGAATAGACTATGATGTGATTCTTTTGGTGTTGCCTCATATTGCTATGGGAGCCTGATACAACAGTTGTGCTTTATGCTAGGTTTCACCTACTCATCCCTTTCCACAACACTGCTATTAAAATATCACCCATGGAACATTAAAGGAGACTTAGCCCTACAACCTGCTTTTTCATTTATGACCAGTTTTGTTTCTATTCATTCACTGCCTATAAAAAAGGTATTTCAGCATTAATCACAAATAAACACTTGACAGAATTAGTATATTTGGAAATAATATATTACTCTTTGCATACTCTTACCAATAGTGTCCCTTTCTGTTACAGATTTTGTTTCCAGATGAAGGTCAATATCTTTTGGAATGGTTAAGGGTTTGTTTTCAATATGACCATTATATTTTCTGTAAAATAAATAAATAAATAGGTAGTATAAGCATGGATATGACAAAATAGACTTTTTAAAGATATAATGACATTTCAAATTTAAGAAAAACGCAGACTGGTTTTTTTTTTTTCAAATACAAATATTTTTATGTCTCTAGCTAAAAGCAGTACTTCGAGTTCAAATCTTGGAAAACAACCAGGTATGTCAATGGCTCCCAGCTATAACTTGACGGACTCTGACATCCTATTGTGATATGTGTTTAAATGGCTTCCAGATGCTTCAATCTGAGCACGTATTTAGTCAAGATCCCGGGGACAGTATTTATTTTGGCCCACTGATTTTCTCTACTCAGAGCTACAGGATGTTCCCAAGATCAAAAAAAGAAAACAAAACTTGCATTAGTCCTTCTTGTCACAACAAGGAAGTACATCACAGGAGCTGGACTAACCTAGATCCTTGAAAGGTCCAACCTACTAGCCATCAAGCAAAGGCAATTTAAGGTATCTTTCTAATCTAAAAAGGTGCAGATTTAGAACAAAAGGCGCTTTTCATCTGGAGCTCTCAAACTATACCAATATCATGATCTTTGCTTCCCTGAAATTAAGTCATACTAGCAGACTTCAAATTAAAAAACGCGGCACACTCTTAAAAAAAAAAAATTATTAAAGGAGATCGGATGATGTTTTGTTAGATTAAAAAATCAAACTTATAACCTCTTAAAGGCTAGAACAAAACAATAAAGTGCCACATTTTAGAATACCACCTCTGAAATTAGAAAAGGAGAGGTGGATTTTCCATAGAAAAACAAATTATTGGGGTATAAGCATTAAAAAGAAATCCAATCAATCATGAACTTAGTTTTCAGGAATGTTTCATCTCAGCTCATACGTCAGATGAAAATACAAGCAGAAAGCATTAATAAAATTTTTCAGGTTATATTAATGCTTAGTATAACCTGAAATACAAGAATTTTAATGGACAAACTGAAGATAGGAATCTAAAGCATTACTCAAAAAATTCAGCTGTGCAAATCTACACAAGCAGTCCCAAACACTGCCCCAGGACTAGACTACGTGCAAGCTCCTGTATACTTCCCTGCCCCCAGCAGTACTCCTAATTATTCTCCCACTGCCTGTATCCAGGAGTACTATCTTGAGTGAGATGAGCATTTTGACCATTGAAGCCATTTCAGATCAACAAAACTTGGTGTTCCTACACTTTAATTATGCCAGTGGGCCCACAATCCAAGAGGCACAGACAGAACATACCCAGGATCATTGAATGCTTTAATTCAAAGTAATTGACAGTAGCTATGAACCTTTTCATTAGCCTAACAATTTCATATAGTACAAACTATTCTGAAGCAGAAAATCTGCCTAATATTCATGTGCTATTAAACCCTACAGCATAATACACTGTAGTATGCACTGAATAAAATTAACTAAAATTTCACACTACAGCTGTTTCTAAGGCTAATTTTCAAGCAAGCTCCTTGTATCTCCTTTAATCATTTATCTTTAAATTAGTTCAGACTGAGAGTGTATTTAAGGAGCAGGTATTACACTTTGCAAGACTATGGGCTTAACAAAGCAGACTCTTTATCTTGGAAAGACATGGGGAGTATTAAACAGATGCATCTTTATTTCTCCCACACTGTCTGTTTCACATCTTCTTGTTGAGATGACTCACAAGATGTACATTCCATTTTGTGCAACCTATATCAGTAAATCTAAACCAACTCAACAGGAACAATTCCCACTAAACTATGGTTCTTCTCGAGCAAGAGCTGCTTCTTTCAAGGACACAGAGGTATGTTTATTCATTAAAAAATAATTTATTCATTTAGCTGCTAAACAAGCAAAGCAAAGCAAATGTCATTTAAGCCTCCACATTACCGCTTTAGTTTCCTTTAAGTTTTATATTCCCCTGTGATTAACATTCACCCTGGTACAATCACCTACTACTACCATTGCAAAAGACTGGCAAGGCTGAGGAAAGGCAGTAAGAGTACAATTGTTAAAGTACGATTATTTGGCAGTGCAATTGTGTTTTTCAGTTTAAGGCTCCTATGGGTGGACTTAAACTTGTAATTACATAATTAAAGTTATTTTACCTATGAATAAGTTATCACTGGTTAAATTAATAATTATAAATTGTAACGTTATTCGCAATTTTTTGTCTGATTTTTGTCACAGAAAACTGATAAAATAAAAAGATATTCCTAATTTTAAGGAATGTTGCAAAAAAAAAAATCACTACTTTACAAGGAACAATTTAACCCAGAGAATGGTGGTGGATGATGCTGCATCCAGTTGGCAGCTGGTCACTAAGAGTGTTCCACAAGGCTCAGTATTGGGCCCCATCCTGTTCAAGGTCTTTACAGACCATCTGGAAAAGGGGATGGAGGGCACTCTCAGTAAATTTGCAAACACTACGTTGGATGGGAGTGTTGATCCCCTGGAGGGCAGAAGGCTCTGCAGAGGGCTCTGGATCGATCGATGGTCTGACACCAACGGCATGAGGCTCAACAAGAAAGACCAAGTGCTAGGCCCTATACTTGAGTCACAACAACCCCATGCAGTGCTACAGGCTGGGGCAGAGTCACTTGAAAACTGCCCAGCGGAAGAGGATCTGGGGGTGTTGGTTAGCGGTGGCTGAACATGAGCCAGCGTGGGCCTAGGGGGCCAAGAAGACCAAGGGCATCCTGGCTTGTGTCAGACACAGTGTGGGAAGCAGGACCAGGGCAGTGACTGTACCCTGTACTCAGCACTGCTGAGGTCACACCTCAAATCCCGTGTTTAGTTTTGGGCCCCTCACAACCAGAAAGACACTGAGGTGCTTGAGCAAGTCCAGAGAAGGGCCATGGAACTAGAGAAGGGTCTGGAGTACAAGTTCGATAAGGAGAGGCTGAAGGAGCTGGAGACGCTCAGCCTGGAGAAAAGGACACTCACAGGGAACCTTCTTGTTCTCTACAACTACCTGAAGGAAGGCTGTAACCAGTACGGGGATGGTCTCTTCTCAAGGTTAACTAGTGACAGGACAAGAGGACATAGCTTCAAGCTGTGTCAGGGGAGGTTCAGGGTGGACCTCAAGAGGAATTTTTGCCTGGAATTGGAATGGGCCCTTCCTGAGTAGTGTGTGGTGGAGTCACCATCCCCAGAAGTCTTCAAGAAATGACTGGATGCGGCCCTCAGGGCCATGTTCTAATTGACATATGATCAAAGGTTGGGCTAGATGATGTCAGAGGTCTTTTCCAACCTAAATGAAGCAAGTAAGATTGCTAACCATGCTGCTTAGGAGCTAGGAAAAAGGAGGAAAAAATCACATTATAATTAACAGATAATATGAGCAGTGTGCAGATTAATTCAAATCTTAAGATTTATAAGAGAGTTCATATTGGGATACAAGAAAGAGCTAAAGCAAACCTCCTGTGTTGCCAAAAAGAAAACCAGAAGGGGGATGTTTTGTTTCAAACATGGCCAATTTAGAAACATTTCATCAACATGGCCAGCTCTACTACCTCAAGATGTCTCAGTTCTTTACACAGCTGTAATTTTGGTAAGGCTGTTCAGAACTTCATGTCTGAACACCAGAAATCTATTTCCAGCTTAAGCTAATAGACAGCTATTCCATCTTCTCAGTTCTGTCTTTTTGATAGATTCAACAAGTCTAGCTCTTTTAGTACCCTTGAGTAAGACAGACTTTGTTTCCTGGATGATCCTAGCAGCTCTGTTCACTTGTTCACATACAAAATTAACTTTTCTTGAACACGAGTGACCAGAACCGTACACAGTAATCCAGATAAAGTTCAACATTGGTGTCTTGTCCAAGAGGATTAATATTTCCCTCTCTCTCTACTAGCAACATTTCACATAATACATCCTAGGAGCCCATTTACCTTTTTCACAACTCCATTAAGAGTGGTGGCTCACAGTAATCCTATGTTGAACTAATATAATCAAATCTTTTTTCTCTTGCTTCAAGATCAAGAGCTACAATCCTAAGATTTGTTTCCTCAGTTTTTATCTAAATGCATACATTCACTAAAAAAAATCCTTGCCATCAAATTAGCATTTCACAGACCATTTTGTGGATGGAAATTAACCAGTTCTGCACAATTTGGGAATGTCCAACTCGGTTAAACTGAAGGAACACGTTTTGCTAAAGAACTGTGACAATGCAAGCAGGGCAGTCATATGCAACTAGCAGTTTTTAACTCACACTAAGACACAAGTAGGCTGGCAAAGTTATTAGATGAACCATACCATGCTGAAAAAAAACCCAAAACCAAATGGGGAGTGGGGAAGATAAGCATAAACCAAGTATTTACCTATCTTTTTTACTCCTCCCTCTTTGCTTCCCTGCAAGAATCCGCAGTTCTTCTTCAGTGGGATGTTGATACCACCGTAAACTAAAGAAAAATAAAATCTCAAGTAAAACAATACCATCATCAGCAATTAGAGCATGGCTTTCAAAAACCTGTATCACAACAGAGATTTACATGCTTACTAAAACACCGGTCTTTTGTCACTCCTAAGCAAGGCATCTTCATGTGCCAGTACCAACCCTGCCCGAACTGAACAACAGCTAAAGTTCAGTTCTCTTCAGCAAATGAGGCATTTATACATAATTAGAAAGCTTTGCCACTTTGTCATTGACATGAAAGCCCTTCAGTTCTCAAAACACCAACTTTTAAAGATATCACCAAATACAGCAAACACAGCTGTACAAGGTGGAAAAGTTCACTAGAATAATGACACCATTACAATTACTCATCAGAACCATATTCTGAACAACTTTATAAAGTATAATT
The DNA here is from genome assembly GCA_013397775.1 of Eulacestoma nigropectus. Classification (NCBI taxonomy): domain Eukaryota; kingdom Metazoa; phylum Chordata; class Aves; order Passeriformes; genus Eulacestoma; species Eulacestoma nigropectus. The sequence continues at coordinate 45,198 of VZTE01002858.1, forward strand.
ATATCCCCTCCAAACCCAGCAATTTTCCAGAATCTGAAATAGCTATTATCTAATAATCATCACCAGTCTTTTTTCTTAAGCAGAGCAAATAGTAACATCAACATTCCTTTCCTTAAACACCTCCTCAGTGATATCCTCAACTTCTACTAAAAAAAGTGCTATTAAACAAATCACTAATTTACACATAGTCGACCTACAAGTTTTTCCACTTTCACAGATCAATGCACCATTCATTGCTCATTCATTTAAAAGGCAAGAAATGGCATGGAAGTTCTGAAGAGGATAAACAGAGAGGGTTCAATGTCTAAGATGGTATATTTTACCTAAATCTCTTAAGTATGGCAAAAACCTTAGATGCTGAAATGAGGCCTTCCCCACATTCAACAAGGGAAGGTTACTGTCCAGGTGCAGGAAGGATGTCACTCTGATCTCCACTCTGAAATGCTGAGGTAAAGGAGACTAAGTATTAACAGGAACAGACTTGAGAAACGTGTGTGGAAGTAGAAGGCCACTAATTGTCACCCATGGTGACACAGGTCAACACAGAGATGATAAAAGGAATCTACAACCACCACCTCACATTAAGAAAACTTCACCAAACAGGACCATTCAAACCCATGTTGGTGAATTAGAGATGATGTCAGATCCAATTTCAAAAATTTAGCAAAAGCAAATTTGGAAGGCATCAAAATCCAAACAATCTCAAGCCATTCGATAATACTTGATTCCCAGTTCTGTTTTGGAAAGGCGTCCTTCATCTTGGGAACTCTTCAAGAGAAAAGAATGCTAGTACCAGCCAACAGAACATCAAACCATTGCATTCTGCAAATTTCCATTGAAGGAATGCACTGCCAGTTCCGAAACTGAAAACGGCCAGTATTGCAGATTTTGCACAAACACAGTTTTGGAAGGGAAAAAAGGAACTGAATTTTGTGTAAGTAAGAGTGAAAGTTACTTCATTAATTTATTTTTATTATGCATGGTCCAGCTGAGGAATCTCAGTGATTTGCAAACTTTGCTGCAAAAGAGACTTTAGGATTGAGACACAAATAAACCAGAGAAACAAGCTTTTCATCCAAGAAGTCAAACTACTCTGGAGATGTTAACTTCTATCTTTCACATGACCCAAAGCAACTGGGAAAAAGAAGAGATATATTCTCTGTTTTGTCATTTACCACATCACCCTGATCTGAACTCGGGATGCTAATGATGAAAGCCACCTAGGTGGTAAAGAAATTTTTCAAAATCTTTCCTGCACAGACAGAGAAATAGTACCTAATGCAGCAGAACAGACAAAATTCTTGTTCTATGTAGCATGCTAACACAAATCAAACAACAAATTAAACCACAATTTGCTCTTAATTATACTACAAAACGATGTCGCAAGTCATACCTAATCACAACTAATAGGATAAAGAGTTTTGGTATTTTTCAGTTGATAAACCCTACACACCTTGCATTTAAAATCTCAAAACCAAGAGATTTGAACAAACGTTTTCATAAAGATAGAGCTAATAAAAAGTAGTTTTATCTGTTTCAGCCTACATATGTTTAAAACTGAAATTCCCACAACTGATTACCCTGTGGCTTTGACAAATCCAAGTCAGTCTGAATAGTAACAGACACCCAGACATGCCCTAGTTAATTTGAATGAAGGTCATTAACGAATGCACAACAAAACATCCACTTTCTCCTGTCTTCCTGACGTGGCCTGAAAACATAGTAACTGAAATAGCTGAGTGACTCAAAAGCAACGTTTTGGGAGAGAACATTTCGTTAGTTAAAAATAATGCAAGGCCTATGCAGATATTTAGGCTGCCAATTCTTTCAATAATTGCATTATTGAATTTAGTTGCATTCAAACTCTGAAAATATCACTGACTGAAAAAGTTTCTTAACAAATTTAGGTAAATAGCTTTTCAAGAGTCAATGACAGCTATTTATTTCATTAACAAGTAATTACCTTAAGTCTGTCTATCCTAACAATTCTTTTAGATTTTGAAAAGTCTTTGTTACCTTTTAATGGACCTCCCATAGACACATACAGGCATCTTGAAACAAACTGGTCACTTAAACGTTTCTGTCTTGTCCGATAACATGTTTATCCTCCCTCCCATTCAGCAAGGGCTATCTACAGACATTTCAGACCTATCTTGCCTACCAATCCTTTGGAAGCAACACATTCAAACCAAATCACTTAAAAACTACTGCTGGATACCAAAAACTAGTTGAAGTCTACTAACAAAGTGATGCCATGATGAGTTTTTGCCTTTTCTTTTATACCCCTTTTATATATCCTTTTATATAGCTTTTATGTATCCTTAGTGCTTTTACCTACATACTTGTAATTCTTGAAGTCTGATAACTTAGCTACACCTAATATTCTGTTAAGCCAGGAGACCGAACATCCTGGAAGCCTCGCAGTTAGGGGTCAGAAAGCCCTAGAGACCAAGGTCCTTTCTAGAACACATCCTGTAAACTAAGACAGGCCCATCCAGGGAGAAGATTCCTCGGGATGGGGGATTCATTCAAGTCTCTCATTGGGGTATCTTTGATAGATATGCTAATTTACAAGGCCTGTAAATTGTATATGCGATTTATTGTGTGTGTGCAGTTCGGTGTGCATTTCAGTGCTTTCCACCTGGACCACATGCTGCACCTAAGGATCTTTAAATAAATACCAAGGTAAAAACCCCTTTTCCCCTTAACCGTGTCTGGCTTTTTAATTTTAAGCCCAGGGAAAGGCAACAAAAGTAAAGGAGGAGTAGGTGGTAATTTTTCCTTAGACAGCTGGACTGCTTAGGATGTGCCTGTACCTGTACACTTACGTGTATAAAACCCTCTACCACCCCACCCACACAGGTCTGTCAAAGAAAATACTGCTGGCAAAAAGACAGCCCTAAGGAGAAATGGGTTAAAAAGATAGTTTATCAGGTTAACTAAGAAAATAACTGGAGTTTTTTTCTGCCATTAAAATTCAGATTCTTGTTGCAGTGATGCTTCTGACGTGTTTTTATTTTTGGAACACAGGAGTACTTCTGACTTTTTACACAATTCCTGTTATTCAGGGAATTAGTCAGAGTGCCTGAAATCACAATGCACTAAAACAGTTACCAGATAAATAAAAAAACACTAAAAAGCAACAATGAGTTTTTCCAGGTACGAACATGGAAGGCAATAATAAGACTTCCACCGGCTTCAGTATGAGCAGAATGACCTAAGGTCAAGTGCTGAAATCCTGCTTTAGGTAATTATCAATCTGCAGATGCACAAAGATAAATGGAGAAATGGATTTGAAAAATATCTGAACAGCAAACTTCTCCCTATCATCGGCACATGGCATGCCTTCAAACAAGCATACAGTGTGTGAAAACTTCACAAGATTGAAGAACATGCGCATAATATTGACAAATTACTTCAGAAGAGAAATTAGATATTTAAATTTTCAAATAAAAATTTAAATCAATCTTAGACATAAAAGGCACAATATGTCATTTGGATAACTGCTGATAAAAAAGACTCATGGTGACACACCTTAAAAATAAATGGTAGGCAGTTTCATATTCATTAGTGTAACGTTCTTTTTAGAGCACAAGAAAGGTGCTCAACACTCTGCCAATATGGTTAACAGTGAAACTTCACACAACAATTAAGACTATGATTCCTGTTTGTGTTATCTACCTGACAATTACTGTTTTCTGTTACACCTAACACACATCTAAACAACATTTACAGTCACTTCTCATTAGCAACTTGTTGGGTGATGAAATGGGGAATATTAAAAAGGAACATCTCATAACTGTAAGATGTAGAGAAAAAAAAGTCAATGGAAAGACTTGTTAATAATCCTATGGAGTACATTATTATTTAAGGATACTCCTTCAGAAATCAGGGACTAAGGATTTGATATTCTCAAAATTTTAACAATTACAAAAGATAGCAAACTACTTGCTCATCACACAAAGTGTTCTTCCTACCAAATGAAAAAACACAGTGTCTGTGATTCCTTTTCATTGATTTATATTCAAAACAGCTGATGCTTTTCATTGTTGTTATGGATACAGCCACACATCGAATGCTCCCCTTGCAACTCATTGTGTCTGTTTGATCTATTGTTACAAGGAACCCTGAAACTGAAATTTATACCAATCCTGTCCTATGAAGTATTAAAAAAGAATAGAATTTTTAATAAATACCTAAGCATTCTTCATATGCAAGGCTAACCAGGAGGTGGTTTACCAACAACACAGAGACAGTGCAGAGGAAAAAAAAACCTTTTATTCTTCAATATCTTGTATTCAATTTAGCTTTTAAATATTAAAGGATGCACCTTGTACCTTTAATAAAAGAGCTGAACAACAATTAACTTTATGACTGATACAATTAATAACAACAAACAAGTATGTTCTTGTACAGCAACACTGTCTTTTTATCTTGAACCCACAAATCAGGTGTAACAATGCTACGGTAATAAATTTAATAATGGTCAATTACTTCTAAAAAAAACAAACTAAATTAGTATGTTTTACAGTTACTACTCTGATGAATAACTGCATTATTGTATTCACACACTTATCTTACCTGCCACTACAGAGAAGCCAACGAGCAAGAGAATAGTGAGGTATGATCTTCTGTATGACACTAGCCATTACCATGGTAACCACCAACTGTACACCTATCACACCCTGTAGAGAAGTAAGTTAATAAGTCAGTATGTGTTTTAGAAAAGTGGTGAAGTTATCTTTAAAAATAAATAAATTTAATAACACTCTGTATAACAGGCATAATATAATGGGGAGGAATGGGGGGGGAGGGGAGGGACAATACTGTAGCAGTTAAAAAAAACCCAAAACAATAAACCCTGAAACTTCCTACAATCACTTACAAACTTAATCAAAGGGAAAAGGCATTCCCAGGTCACCACAGCTAACCTTCCTGAAGAGGTCTAAGATCCTCCCCCTCATAATGCTGGCCTCATTATGTTTGTGCAAGTATTCCCTCTTTATTTACCTACATGTGTGGGTTTCTATCTTCTCTGATTAGTTGTTTCCAAGGGTTCCTCTCCACATCACCCTCATCCTTAGCTTACCAGCTCAGTCCACCACTTCTTCCTCTTGATTTGAGGGTCATCAGCTCTTTCCTAAGTCCTAGTCTAAATACCAGTTTTGCCATACTATTGGCAAAGATGCTCTTGGCCCAGTGGGTCAGGTGGATACTGTTCCGTCCTAGCAGTCCTTGCACCTCAAGAAAGTCCCGTGGTCACACAAGCCAAGTCCCTGCTATCAACACCCGCTATGCAATGAGCTGTTAACCTACAACTCTTCATCAACCTTCCCCCTCCCAAACAGCAGTATCATCTTTCATCCTAAACAATGCACCAAGGAAATACTTCCTTCAATGCTTTCTCCTTCTTTCAGCAAAACAGAAATTGTGCCAATACCGCTTTTATTAAAAAACATAGGCAGATGAAATGGTTTTGGATATACGTTATCACCCGTAATTCAACACGACTGAGGGAGATTGAGACAGCAAAAATTATCTTTTTAAGTCTTTATAAATACTTCCAATATGTTACCAAACTTTTCATAAAGAAGTGCCACATATCAACTAAAAGCACTTGTTACTCTTTTATACTTTGAAGTAACACCTTTGGAGGGGGTCAGATACCACTAAGTTTCTTTGGTACTCAAGACCCTCTTTGCCTTCTCCCTCCCAGGAATTTCTAGTGCTTCTATACTTCGGTGGATCAACTCCTTGAGGTACCTCAAAAAGTAAGACCTCACTTTTGTTTATGTTCTATGTCACTGAGATCAGGATGAACAGCTGAACATATTTGAACAATCTACCTTTACTAAGGATTATGCATAGTTCTGCACATAGATTACTCAAGCCAATTCACCAGTTCCCTAGCTAAGGGAAGTGTATGTCTAATGAAAAAAGTGTTACAAGCTGCATGCATAATATTTATGCTATACTTACATTACTAAATTGCTAAGTATATACTCCTTGGGTACAAAATAAACCATGCATTTTAAAATCAAATGTTTATTCTGACCATCTCACGCTAACCCTAACCACTTCCACCCAATGTAAGAGAGAAATCACTGTCCCTTCATCTAGCCTCTCTACTAAGCCATGATCCTCAGAATTCACTCTCTCAGGGTGAACTTACATAAATATTTCTCTAGAATAATGTTTTTATTAGAAGCATAGCCTAATCAGGTGCAGTATGTCTCTTCAACTACTCCTAGAGCTTCGTATCTGTAAGGGAAAGAAACTGCCTTAACTCAAGATAACAGGAGGGAAGAAGACGCAAATCGAGGCAGTTATTTTTATACATGGCAGCAGGTCCACCAGCTGAGCTAAAATACTTACAATTCAAGAGACTACTTAAAAGTTCACCAACAAGTGAACTTTTACTTTCCTTACTCAAGTAAAGATATCACGTTGTAACAGAACCCATTAGGAGCAATTTCTCTAAGCCACTGAATGTCTTTCTGGACCTTAGCTACCCCTTTCCAGTAGAAACTTATAGTGCTCATTCCCATTAAGTTACTGTTGTATTTGTTAAAAATAGAAATACCTACAAACAGTGTACAAATGAAAATAACCTAGCAAGGCTGAAGGCACATGAAAAAAAAACCTCAAACCTAAAACCCCAATGATATCTCTAAACTTAATTTTTTGGAGGAAATATCCTTCTGGTACTTTTCTACACTTTAGCAATTAAAAAATGGAGAGATATGTATATGCCATATATGGGCATTTTTTTTTTTGATTCCTGAAGGTTAGTAATCAATCACAAGCAGTATGTTAATAAAGAAGAGCTGTCACATGAAATTAAAAAAAATCCCCTGCATTTATCTTCCTGCAATCTGCCAAGAACACTAGTCACAGAAATACAGTAGACGATACGGTGAGTCAAAATAACATGCTATGTGCACAGCACGACTGTTTGCCAACTCTACCTTTTTGCCTGGATGTGGTTACACTCTACTCGTATATTTACTAACACACTCCAGAAAAATCTACAACATTCCAAACTACCCTATATTACAACACTAGAACACATTTTCCCTCCATCCCCAAACAAGGGTTCAATTTAGGCTCTGGCTAGATCCAGTCTCCCCCACACTTCTAAGTCTTCACTTTACACTAATATCAGGTTAAATTCAAAACCACTCATTCCAGAAACATAAATGAAGATTAGGTGTTGGTTTCCACCAACATCTTACATGCTCTACTTGCATGCACTAAACTAGAGGACACAGGGTTTAGATTTTAGTCAGAAATCTACAACTTTAAAACTCCAGAGGATGAGAAATAAAGAGTGGTATGTGTTTGAGGGAGAACATGTTCAATGGCAAATCCCACACAACAGGGGGTTTTGAGTACCTGTGTCAGGTACAGGAGACGGGTCTGAGGCCTGACATATTTGGTCTGTGGTTGTGCACATCGACAAATTAATGCAGAATAAGACTCTATTGTTAGTGGGACTAACTTCTAGAAATGAAACTGTGTATCGGTCACCTGGTGGGACTCATCCTGAGAAGGGAGAAACAATACATAATAGAGCCGTTGTTGGCATGGAGGTATGATCATAGGCTGATGTGACCTCATCTAGTGCGTTGGCCCCGCATGAGATGATGTTGAAACTGGCCACTCCTGAGGAGGAGATATAAGGTGTGGTCCTGGGGTGGAGGGGAGAGGACGACATGGTGCATGCCATTTTCGTTTTCATCCAGAGGACACCCTGAAGGAGTGCTGCCCTCCTGCCCCTCCCACTCAGTAACCATGCTTTATCTCCTTCTCCTGCTTGGCAGCTTCTCCAGCATCCAGGGGTCAGTATGTATTTATTGCTAACGCGACTAATAAAATTGATTTGCTTTGCAATTCTAACTGTGTCTTGAGTTTTCTGTGCATGGGCATCCTCCCGAATTTGTAACAGCACCTCCGGTAAACAAACCCTGGAACTCACCACCTGATCTGTGATGAAGTAATTAGCACACACTCAGTGATCGGGTTGACCCAAAACTAAAAGAAGCACTATTCACCTGTTAAGAGATGAGGAACTGCTACACAGATTATTTAAATAAAGTGTCTGCAGTTACAGAATAGTTTGTGGAATTGGAACCATTTTGTAAGGCCTCCAACACTGATTCCACATACATCCATGTCCCTATCATGCTTCAGCTTTGCAGCTTGAAATTTGAAATCCAAGTTCAAGACACTAGAGATTGAGATCTCTATTCTACTGATCAGAGACAATTCTGTCAATCCCTCTAAGGCCGGGAAGCATGGGGACCAAAGAAAAGATGACTATGTAGGTCAGTTTTTCTGCAAAACACAGGCTGGCAAGCAACCTCCTGGTCAAAAATGACACTGAAATGGTACAGCCATGCAGCAACAACATTGTCTAATAAACTGCAGTCTGGCTGCATTTCTGCCACAGAGGAAGATCTTTGATGAGAGGTTCTCGTAAGTCTTGAGCACTGTGTTCACTTCCCGATCTCCCAGTAAGCATGGCATTCCTACCTTTGTTTGAGTAACACAGCACACTTTACGCGAAAGCTTTAAATAAAACACAGCATAGGGACCACCATTACGTGGTCCACAAGAATGGCTTTAGCAGTTACATTAAATTGAAGATTGACAGGTTTCTTAAAATTGGTGGGAAAAAAATGGCAGGTCCAAAAGGCAACAGTATAAGGTTGAATAAAATATAACCTGGATTTGGTTTTCACCATCTTTAATACTACATACCTGGACACAGAGTTGCTGATTAGTAGAAGAACAAAAACTAAGAAAAAGCAATTAAGATAAAGTTACAATATTCTTATCTACACGTTAAGTGTACTTATAAAACACCAACAGTTATCTCAGAGTAACAAAAAAAATAACCGAATGAATTTTTAAAAGTACTTCTACCTAAAGAACATTTTTCTTTTCATCATTAAATGATTTATAGAACACGAAGTACAAATATAGACAAGGCTGATTGTACTATGCAAAGACACCACTCCAGTCTCCTTATTTTGACCGTGCTCAAGGTTATTCCTCGTTACCTGTAGTAAAAGGTCAAGAGTCTCAGTCTTTTCTTCCCTTTACCACCTATCTACATATTAAAAATAATTCAAATACCCAGCTTTACACAGGACTTTGAAACTACTTGTTCTCCGACAGGAACCATCTCCTCCTTTACAGATGAGGGCCTTGAGCTGAAGCCAACTGCTGTATGCACCAGGACTGCAGTAGGGATACAACAGCATGACCAAAAAACAGCTGGTAGAATCCCATTTAGAATTTCACTTTCAGAAATTTAATGCCTACTGCTTACTTTCTGAAGTGGCAAGTCTTGTAAAAACAGGATTTTGACATAACCGCACTTGAGTATTCTATAGATGTGAACACAGGGCATAACAATATCTTTCAATGGTAGCACACAAACATAGCAACATGGCTGTGAATTTTCAAGTAAGAAACAGAAAAGGTATTCTATCAGTAGTGGCCACCGAGATTTGTGGAAGAATATAACAAAGACTCTTACCTCCTGCAAATTCAAAAGTGCAATGGTATTTGTGAAGTCTGGAAGCTAAATCAATACAACCTCTTTGAAATGCCATTTAACAGCTGACACATTATTGCTTTTGCTGTTAAATGAGACTTTTCCACATATAAATTTTTCTCCATATGCAAATTTTCCTCCGTATATGTATGTCCATGCTAAAGCTGCAGCTTGCAAAAGCAAGGTAGGGTTCTCCTGGAACATAAATGCAGTTCAAAATTGTTCCCTAAACAGTAGAAAATATTATATAGGATGGCCAAAGAAAAGCGAGCTTCCTGTGCAACATCTTAAAGGGAATGCTTCCTCTGAAAGACTACTTTCACAGAATACCTATAGTCATCATGCTAATCAGCAATCCAAGGCAGTTCAAATCCTATTATTTGTAAAAATCAGACATTCATACAGCTAATTTTGGAAAACAAATCTATGCCAAGAGAATCTTTCAAAGTTCAGATTTTTACTTTTTTTCCTATTCTCATGACCAAGGCTTCCCTGAAATGTAATTTTCATGCATCTACCATTGTTTACAACAGAGCAGAGATGAACAAAATATGCATGAAGTGGCATGAAGAATATACAAGGTGTTCAAGACTGCTACCCAACTGCTCACCCTCACAGTGTCTTTCACACCCAAAGGCCACTTCTCTCTTGACCAGTGTCTTTCCACAGACTCAAAGAAGAGCCATAAACTGGGAATGGTGGAAGGACTCAGCTGTGCATGATTCCCCTTGAAACAAGGTGATTTGTTTAAAACTGAAATTATGCTTTAGTCAGTGAAACAGCATTTTACCTGACAGTCTTACTTCTTTTACCACTGAGGCTCTCCAAGCACAAAGATTACACAACTAGTGGTCATTAGGCAAATCAAGTTATTGCTACAGAGAACTCTCATGGCCGGAACAACGGCATTTATAAAAATGCAAATTTATCTCTATCACTGAAGAGGCAATACAGAATACCTGTTGTAGTGAACACCAATATATATGGAATATATTATTAAATTTTAAGTAAAACTAGTTCAGAGAAATGATCTACTACAAAGGGGGAAAAAAGGTTATATTCCATTATTACTATTCCAAGATTTTAAAAATCTAGTTTGCCCAGTATTTCCACAAGTAACACAAGCAGGAACTACTAAACTTCCCACCCTCTAGAATACTTGCTTTTTAAAGAGCAGGCTCTGCCATTACAGGAATTATTCTAAGTATAAAAAGTGAAAAGCCTTTAAGCCTCTGCTGAACAGTCTAAAACACCATGGTCTTACAAAGTATTAAGATATTTGTGCAGAGTTTAAAGTCATGGCCTAACTGGCATTGCAACTGTATAGATGAGTCCCGACAGCCCCAGTATGGCAAATGTTGACGTTTTTAACTTGATTTCTGAGACTTTTGGTACAAAATAAACCAATTCTCCTGTTGCTTTGGAACTGGAAAATACAGCTTCCAAACAGCATAGAAATAGACTACCATCCTTTGCCTTTGTTTACGTCATGGAATCACACACAAAGATTATTTGCCCATACTGCCAGCACGCAGCAAAGAAAACTGGACCTGATCTTTCAACCCCATTAGGCAACAAAAGCAAGCACTCAGTTAATTTAAATAAGGATCTACACTGAAAGAAAAACCTTTTCTGCTTGCAGTTTTCCAAATGTAGCTTCCAATACTAGACCACAGCACTCATGGACTCCTACAAATGAGAGGAGCATCTCAAGACCTTTTGATTAAATATTCTAACCCCTGTGGAAAAGGAAAAAAAAAAAAAAAGAAGAAACAAAAAAGAAGAAAAAGACTTCATGAGAAAAAAATAGAATTCCTTTCACAAGTCAGAATTTACACTATAAAAAGTACTTTAGTGGAACAATATAATTAAAATTTTAAGCATGAGAACAGTTAAAAGGCAGATTCTATCAAAAATATAACTGTAAAGTGCATTTATTAAGACTTAGATCAATGAACAGACACTGGTACCATAGTTAAAAAGACATATTCACACTTACATTCATATAGTCACAGGGAAGAGAAATATATTAGCATTATATTACAACACAAAATATGTTTTTATACTTGCAGTCCCTGTTTCTTGTATCCCAAATATAAGTACATTAAAAGCTGAGCCAACCAGCTCCAGTGTTTTAAATAACAACTAAGACCTAAATACAAAATTCAGCCTATCTTTATACAGATATACCTTTATATAATTTAATAGTCATTAAATACTTAGCCTACTCTATTGAAGCAACATATATCCAACAACATTACATCATTAGCAGGAATTACGCCAGTCAAACTTTGTTCTTCTCTTATTATGTTACAAGGTCATTTATTGTGCACTACCATAAACTTTAGCTGTGATGAAATACTTGCGGTGAAAAGCAATTTGAGGCGGGACTTTTTTTTCATGAGGTCCCTTCCAGCCCCAAATGCTCTATGATTCCACAACACTCACACGCTGCCACAGCACACACGGCTGCTGTGACATGACCCAGAGCACGGAGAGTGAACTGGTGGCAATGAACAACCAAGTGCCTGGCAAAGGCTTCTGGATACATCCAAGACCACAAACACGCTCCATTTACAGGGGATTTAAGGAGATGCGGCAAGACAGTTACACTCATAGAATCAACTCTGAAAAAGAACTAAAGATGTCAAGTCCAAACGTCAACCCAGCACTGCCACTGCAAACCCTGAAATCACTGAAACACATCGCCCAGCGCCAGGTCCAAACGTTGCTTAAACACTTCCAGGGATGGTGACTCCACCACCTCGCTGGGCAACTTGTTCCAATGCCTGACCAGGCGAACGGCGAATTTTCTTCTTTCTAATATCTCATCTGAATCTCCCCAGCCTTAGCTTGAGGCCATTTCCCTGCATTTCACTGCAGGCACGGTAGAAGAAACCAGCCCCCCACCGCACTACAACCTCCTGTCAAGCAGTTATAGAAAAGGAGGAAAATCCCATGCATTTGTAAGAGACAGCCCAACCCCGTCACAGAGCACTAAGCGCGGCGGCTCACTCTACTTCCCAGTGGCAAAGTACTAGAGAGGGAAACAACCACTGGGCAGCGGAACCGTGTCGGTGTAAGATCGCGGAAGGCAGCAAAACACCGCGGTGCTCCCTTCACGAGCGCCAGTTATAGGGCTCGATGGTGCCACTCCGCTGCCTCCCTGCCCCCAGTGCGCCCAAACCCCGGAGCTGTCCCGACAGCCTGAGAGCGGGGCCCGCAGCAGCTCGGACCCGGCCGCCCCGCTCCTCGCCGCCCCGCTCACCATGGTGTCCGCGCCGGCCCCGCCCGCCGCCGCTGCCGCCCGGCCCGGCCCCGCTCCCGGCACATAAATCTGCCCGCCCGCCGCTCCCGGTCGGCGCACGCCGAGGTCACGCCGGGATCCCGCACCGACGAGGCCCGCATGAGCTGTCCAACCAGGTGCCTGCGCGGGCGCAGCCCCGGAGCGCTAAAACCGCGCCGCCACGGACAGCGCCGGCCTCACTGCTCCGCGCCCGCGGGCTGCCGACAAGCGAAAAAGGCAGAGGCGCCGACCGAGCCGCACGGCCCGCGGGCCCCTCGGCGACAGCCCGGTCAGGCACCACGAGGCCAGCCGGTCCGGGGAAGGGCACTGCCGCGACCCCAGCCACGTGACGCGGGAGGTCGCCCCGAGCGCGGAACTCCCCCCGCCCCCGGCGGCGGCGTGCGGCGCGGCACCGCCGGAGCACCGGGAGAGGAGCGGGGAGAGCAGCGGGGAGAGCGGGGAGAGGAGCCCGGCCCGGCACCGGCACCAACGGAGTGCGCATGCGCCACGGTGGCCGCGCCCTCCCCGTGGCGGCGCTGCACACGCGCAGCAGGGCGCGCTGGGGCGGGAGTGGCCGCGGTCAGCGGGCCCGGGGCGGAGTGGCTGGGCCCCAGGGAGGGACGCGTCCGCCCTGCGGGACGCCCGGCACTGCGCCGTGCCCGGATCTGTCCGGAGGGACGCGCTCGGAGAGCCCTTCCCAGAAGGGCACTCGGAAGTAGTCGTGTCGCTCAAGTGGAGTAACAGTTTGGGGAGTAACAGGAATAGCAGTTTTCTCGTAAATCCTGCGGTTTTAAATGCGCTGCCGTGGTCACTTACTTGTGAGCTGGAAACAAGTAGGAGCATTCTGCTTGAACAGATGAATAGCATTTCTGTTGAAAATACTTGTGTCTGTTCGTATTTTGCCAAGCCTTTCCTGCCTTCTGAGAAACCCAGAAGGGCAATTCATAGAACCACAGGATGGTTTGAGTTGGAAGGAACCTTGTGGATAATCTCATTCCAAGCCCATGGCATGTCCAGGGACACCTTTCATTAGAGCAGGCTGGTCAGGGCCCTGTCCAATCTGGCGTTGCAGGGATGGAGCATCCGTCCAGTTTCCCTGGGCAACCTGTGCCAGTGCCTCACCACCCTCACAGTAAGGAATTTTTTCCTAACATATAATCTAAGTCTCTTTTAGTTTAAAACCAGTCCTCCTGGTCCTGTGACTTATCTGCCTGTGTAAAAACTCATTCTCCTTTTCTTACTATGCTGTCTTTAGAAAGGGGCTCTGAGGTCTCCCAGGAGCCTTCTCTTCTCTAGACTGAACACTGCCAACGCTCTCAGCCTGTCTCCTTAGCAGAGGTGCTCCAGTCCTGTGATCACCTTTGCAGACCTCATCCAGACTCAATCGAGCAGGTCCATGTCTTTCTTGTGCTGAGGCCACCAGAGCTGGATACAGAACCTCAGGTGGAGGTCTCAGGAGGTCGGAGCAGAGGGGCGGAATCGCCTCCTTCCTTCTGCTGACCAGGCTGGTTAGGATGTGGCCCAGGACATGGTTGTCTTTCCGGGCTCCACACGCACCTTGTATGCTCATGTCCGGATTTTTGTCCACTAGAACCTTGAAATCCTTCTCTGCAGGGCTGCTCACAGTGAATCTAAATCTTGCTCCACACACAAATCCCTAGGAAAAGCTAATTTAATAAAGTCTTGACAACCATAAGGAAGAGTTATAAACTCTGTCATTCTGACATTTTTAATTGTTCCTTTGAAATATGTGGCAGCTAAAAAAAAAACCCAACAAAACCCACTCAACATCACATTTCTAAAACAGTAGAACAAATAGATTTCAAAGGAAATCCTCTCAGTTACCAGAGATTGTAGTACCAAAGACAAGATGATTTTTGACCTATTCAAACCATTTAATTTTAGCCAGCAAGTAGGTCTTTGGCCTCCCAATTCATTAATGCTCATTTGGTGACATTTATGGCAAATGTAGCATGTCAAGAAAATAAATTCTAAAGGCATTTGTGTTACATTATGTGTTTCTTGCAGATACAATACTAAAGAAAATAAGCTCTTTAAAAGGCAAAGTTACAAGTCTTACTGTAGAAACAGTAAGAGATGAGATGCATTTGGAGGGCAACTGGTTTGAGACTTGTTTACTTGTGGAGGTAAGAGTCTCGAAAGTGTTTTAAACAAAATTCTTGCTTCTTTGAACTCTTTTTAATAAGATTTTATCACTGATATGAGTGGTGGCATTTTGTGAAAAATAAAATTGGAAGTGAGCAGAACTGTTTCATTAACTGAAACAAGAATTACGTATTAGTTAGCGTGAAGTCTAGCAATCACGATTTCAGAGCTCTAGTATTTTAATTCTGGTGTTGTTTAAGTTTGTGTTTCACAAAAACAATATTAACACAAAGATGAGGCCGAAGTTGTTCTAACCACCATGGAAAAATGGATTTTTGAATGGATTTATATGGGCTGAGCAGAACCTTTGCAGCAGCAAGGTAAAGAAAATTGTCCCATGTGTTACTGCCACTGGTACAAACACCACCCAACCTGTGAAGTTGCTCTCTTGAGCCCTCTTGTCTCAAACGGTGGGCGAGTTTAAAGAAACGCATTAGGGCAGACATGTTTTTACTGCCTATGCCAGCTGGACAAAAGGCTGTCTTAAGCTGGATATATATGCCTCATTATTCAGAAAACAGGCAAGGCTCCCCAAAAATACATTTCTAGACTGTCAAATGTAGTCTCAGCAGCCACAGTTGAAGCGGTTGAAACACTTAAAGATAATTAAGAAGTCTGCAAGTGTAATGTAAAGGCAACGGAGCTGCTGAAGGAAAATTTATTATAACACAGTCTATAGTCCCAAAATGACAGAAGGTAAGTTTAGATCAACAAAGGCAAAGTCATCTAATACATGAAAACTTGCATCCTGTATCAGTAAAAAGCTATTTATGAAGTAAACAACAGGAACACATCATTGCAATGTGTTCTGTTTACTTCTATCTTTCCATTATTTGGGATATTTTTCATTTTTGTAAGGTGAAGACTATTAAGAGATTAATTTAAAGCCTAATTTAACACATGAGAGGATATTGAAGAAAAATAGTGGCAAAATCATCAAAATATGTTCCAAAGAGGGGTCATAAATTTCTTTTTTGGCAGACAGTATGTCAGGCTGGAAGTTTTCCATTTAGGGGTATAATTCTAGATCTTCCAACTGCTACAGAAGTACTTTGCAGCATTTTAAAATGTAGTGACAGGACAAGGAAGAATGGCTTTAAACTGACAGTGGATATGTTTAGATTAGGTATTAGGAAAAAATTCTTTGCTGTGAGGGTGGTGAGATGGATCTGGGTTGCCCAGAGAAGCTGTGGATGCCCCATCACTGGAAGTGTCCAAGGCCGGGCTGGATGGTGCTCTGAGAACCTGGTCTAGTGGAAGGTGTTCCTGCCCATGGTGAGGGGGTGAAACAAGATGACCTTTAAGGTGCTTTCCAACCTGAATCATTCTGTGGTGACGTTATGGTTTAGTATAAAACTATAAAAAGTGGGAGTGAGTTTGCTTGGCAGTACTTTTGACTTACGTAGTTGGCTGCTCAGCTTATTCGAAAAAGTTCCGTGAATAGTGGAGCTGATGAAGTTTGGTTTCCTGTGGATTTCTCTCGTATGATTGATAGATTACAAACACACATTTCTGTTCTAGGAGTGTGTCTGTTTGGGGCATTTATGGTATCTCTGACCTACATACAGGCAGTGTAATTATAATCAAGAATTTCCACTGATAAACGCATTTGAAACAGGCCAGTGGGTTCCAAATTAGGTGAAAAATCACTTACCAGCATGGAAGCAGACAGATTCACAGGTCCATAGGAATTTACATGGCCACACTGCAGCACTATATGCCTTATTTCTGTAAGTCATCAGAACAAAAGGAAAACACTATTTGTGCCAGCAGCGTGTTTGTTTCACCTGTTTTACCATACCCTAAGGCAGAAAGTTAGGGCTACAAAGGCAGTGCGTTCGTTTTTGTGTGCATGTATGTTTGCATTTGCTAAGTTGCCTCAGGACCTAAGTCTGGCCTGACTTTTCTAGATATTGATCCCTACCCCCACCCTCTCTATTGTATTTTAAAAATATGACCAAATTAGTTTAACTATGTATGAAAGTACATATTTTTAATACATTGGTTCACGCAGCTGTGCCATGCGCACACATATTCACACATGCATATATATCTATATGCATAGAAAACTTGTGTAAATGTGCTGTTTCAAATGGAACACAACATAAAACAGACAAATCAAATGTGTCACTGCTAAAAGTAAGCATTCCTCATTTTATCTACTGTATGAACTTTCTGAAGTCGTTACTGTTCTGTTCAATGAACTTGAAGAATGCTTTCTGATAGCGCTTTTTTTTCCCCCTAAAAATCAAGGCACTACTGAGCAGTGCCTTCTTGCTGAGCAGTTCAGTAGTGCTAAAAAGGCCTGTGGTTTGTTGTGATTTCATTTAACCAGTATGTGTTAAAAGATTTTAAAAATAGATGTCTCTTACGGTAGTATTTCCTTTTAAAAAACACTGAGTGGTTTTGATACTTTTTTCTGTGTATTGTAGCTTGAGGTTTCATGTACATTGTTTTAATATACAGTATAGTATCTGAAAAACAAAGTCATAACAGCATCATCAGAACATAATGATATCAGCAATAGGCTAGTACATGCTGCAGTATCCCAGAGTGGCATTTGTGTGTAAAAAAATCTGGTCCTGAGTCAACGGGCTACAAATTGGCAAAGCATTCCAGATGTGTAATGCAGAAAAGGGGGAAGTTCTTTGGTGTGTTGGTATTACAGCCAGCAGTAGATGATGATAAGTGGACTGGAATCTGCAGTGCAGCTGGGAAACAGAGCTTGTGTTCGTGTGCAGGAGCTGGACCACTGAAGGCCTTGCGGGCCAGAACCAGAATTTTAAAATGAATCTTCTGCTTCTCAGAGAAGCAGTGTAGGGGGCAGAGTAGCTCTAGTATGTTTGGAGGCTTGGAAGCAAGCTAGCAACCTGTCAGGAACATTCTTTAAATGCTAGGGGATGGTGCCACAGGCCCCTACTCAGTGTCTCAGTTCCTTGGGCATCAGGAAGTGTATCCCAAGCACTTGTAAGTATTACAAACATATGTAAAAAAAAAAAAAACCCAAACGAAAAAGCAAACAAAACACTGACTACAAGAATATTCTTCTCCTTCTACAAATCAGAATATAAAGGCAGTGTTTGTAGGGCTCAGGATGAGGAGTTCTCCAGCCCCTATTGATGCTCTGAGCACATGCCTCTCCATTCCTCACAAGAATGATGATTTGTAGAGCTCTAAACCATGACAGGGGCCCTAAGTAGACTAACTGTGAGTGGGTGGTGATCGTGTAATTACTTGTTCTAGTCCCATGCTGTCAAAGGGAAGATAAGGATCAGGAGGCAAGTTTTCCCCCTCTCCTAGTCCTTCTGCTATTCATCAAGGTCAGTGATCAATTTTTTACTTTCCTATGCTGTCAGGGAAGGGAGCAGGTCAGGCTCAGTCAGCTTTGTAGAGAGGGCTGCATGCACAGAAAACCAAGCAGCCCCTCATTTTTATTTGTTGTCTCTGTCTACCTTTCCAACACATAAACAAATCAAATATGCAATCCTTTCTTCAGAAAAATCCCCAGAAGGCTAGCATTGGGAAAACTGCCGCACAGTGGGCCCTGAAGAAGTTAACTGTTGTTGTACTGGAAAGCTTCTGTTGTCTAATAAATGAGAGTTAATAAAATGAAGTGGTAAACCAACATGTGAGTTATGAAGATATTCCTTCACTAATGGGAGTTATCCAGTGTCCCATAGATGCTCATTATGTGTTGTTTATATCCAATAATAAAGTCTTGTGTTGCCTCAGTAGCATTAACTGGAAAGAGTGCTCTGTGATCATAGTATAAAAGCTATCAAGGAGTTCTGTTGCCTGTACTTCCTTCTCTCTCCATTTTTTTCTTGCTCTTCTCTGTGCTCCCTATCAGAATGATATTTATAGGACCAATTCTTCAATCAGTTTAAAATAAAGGAAATCTTAAAAACATCTTGATACTGGCTTAGTATGAAGACATAGGGATATTAGCATAACGGGCCAAATTAATCTCCAGTGTAAATCCATTTTTTTCAGCACAGTCACACTAAGGATAAATCTGTGTCAAAAATGTCCAGAAGAAATGTAGTCAAGATGTAAGGCTCAAATTTAAGACTGTAACAGATCAGCGTATCTGTTGAGTGCTTTCAACATGTGTCTTTGTGTGCCTTATTGTCATTCCAACATAGCCCTGGGGTAAAAATGTGAAGAACTCTTCCATTCTTCTGTAATGTGAAGTGTCACAGAGGCAGGGTTAGCATTAGTTCTCTGGTATGCAAAGGAGAGATCAATTCATTTTATAAACTGGCTTTGGATAAGTGATGCTGAAACAGTGTTTTGGTGTTAACAGGGGTGACACAGTTATGAATGCCAGGATCCTTGAGTTTTGGGACATATTGGAAAAAGCTAAATGTTTTCAATCATGCCGTTCTGTTTCTCTGAGATTAAAAGCGAATAATAAATTAAAAATTGAAAAAAATATTTATAATTAAAAAAAATAATTATTCTGTCGAACTCTATGCTACAGTGCTCTAAAGTGATTCTCTAACTGCCTGCAATACTGTGGGGAACAAGAAAACTCAAGCATACTGGAACTAAACATGTTTTTATGTCCTTAAACATTTCAGTCTGTTTTCTGAGGAATTCATGGTTTTAATCATTTTATGTTTGCATGTGAGTGTGTGCATGATAGTTTCATAGTCATTTCACCTGGTTACTTGAGACCTTGTTGTCCAACTCCTACCAAACCAGCCTGAAAGATACTAATTTCTTACAAGTCTGATGAAATTGTGAACCCCAGGGATTGTCCAGGGGGAGACCCTCATTATTGCTAAAAGCTGGGATAGCACTGCAGTGTGAACTCCTCCCTTATTAAAATCTATGTCTAAATGCAGGCAAAGCATCAGCTAGCCCTCATATCTTATTCAGACAGTAGCAAATCCAAGCACAAGACACAGATACAAAGGAGATCAGGGTTCATTAGCTCTACTGCTAATGTGAGATTTGTATTCAGTCAAGTTTGAGCCTCTTGTTTAGTAGTACCCTGGGCAAGAAAGTTGACTGTTTCAAAGTCTTTTTGAAAAATTGTGCACTTTATTTTAAGCAATAATCTCTAAAGTGTTCTTCACAAATGTTTAAGACAGGTGGCACCTGGCCTTGCAGATACTCAGGAGTACAGAGAAAGACAGTGTATATATATATGTGTGTGTGTGTTTACACAAATGTATGTATATTTGAAAATTCTTGAGAGAGAGAGAGATATACATATATGTATATGTGTGTTCATGTATGCATGTGTGTCTATATACTATATATGTTGATGTTTACAGAAAACTCGATAAAATGCCGTTGCCACGTTCTCAGTTAACATTCTGAGAATAGTCCTCAATTGAGGACTTTACATTTAGACTCCAGTGAATACTGGTGAATTGAATCTTTTAAAAGTTAGCCACTTAGGTGACCAAAAAATGGATTTACCAAAATGATTTTATCTACCTCCTGGGCAAATATTGGTCTTCAGGCAGAGGGACTGCATCAGGCAAGTGCTTCCCTTCTTTCCTCTTCCGTTCTATCTCCTCTAGTCCAAGCAAGCAGAGAAGTGGATCTTTATGTAAGCTGGGAGAGAAGAGTCCGGCAGTTTTCTGGCATGAAAACACTTAGAAAAGAATGTGTGTTTTCTCAGTTAGAGCCCAAAGAATACAACTATGTATATCAAATGAGAAATAGGTTAAATAGGACACTTGAAAATCATTAAATTGCTGCTGGCAAAAGCCTCCCAAGACAAATAATTTTTGCTTCACATGTGTTATTTCCTGGCAAGTACGTGCTTCTACATCCACTGTTGGTGTAAGACAGTTGGAAAACTATAGGTTAATAGCAGTTCTCTAACCAAAACTATTCCTGGCAGATTAGCAGTGGAGGATTTTGATTGGAATTTCACTGCAGTAAGACTTTGCAGACTATGTGGGGAAAAAGAAGAGTTAAGACAATGCTTAAATAGCTTCTTGGCTCTTAAAACACTCCTGTATTCACTGCAACCATCTGAGGCTTTTTTCCTCCTTTAGTGAGTGTTTTGTAAATATTTCATGGTATTTTGGTTTGGTTGTCCGGTTTCAAGGTATTTTGATTTGAAGGGTGAAAAAGGAAAAAAAGCTACAAAAACTAAGTTCTCTACAAAAATTGTTTGAATTCAGCCTGTCTACAGAACAAGGAAGCATGCATAATGGGATATGAGTTCAGAACTGCTTTTCAAATAGTAGCAACAGTTATATACAAGTTTGTAAAAGCTCAAAAGACAATCAGAAAGTATTATAGTCATGAAAGTAAACAAACTTAATGATGCATTCACTTGCATTTCAACATGCTTCATACAATCCACCTGTATAAATTTTGAAAGATTGTAAGAGAACATCAGGAAAGTGAACTCCAGCTGCAATAACCCTCTAGCAGCAGACAGAATTATGTCAATATTAAATTAGGAGGAAATTAGATGGCACTATCCCTTCCGTCTTCAAATGTCTATTCACATTACATAAGCTGTATTTTCAGGGCAGTAAACCCATCCTCCATTTCAGACTCCTGTATGCAGCATCTTAAGGAACATAAGTGTTTTTACGCTAAGGTCTTTTGGGTGTGAGACAATCTTGTCCCTTAAAAGGAAGTGAAACAGTATGGCAAATAATGCTGTATTTAGAAACCAGATTGTAAAAGACAGGAGAGAATTGGAGCATACCACCCTTAGACCCATGGAAAACATAGAGCTGAGATATTCTCTCACAACCCTTTTAGTCCTATTTTCTTCTTTCTGTCCGTGTCTCAGGATTGTTTTTGGTCTTTGCCATATCTGCACAAATGCTTATGAAACACTTATTTGTCATGTATCACTTAGAAAAAAAAATTATGGAAGTTTTTGGGTTTTTTTAGTAACAGTGCTTTCCTGATGATTCCCTTGTGCTGAAAAATTGCAATAGTTTTAGACCTCACTCTTCCTTGTGTCTTTCATTCTAATG
This sequence comes from Eulacestoma nigropectus, assembly GCA_013397775.1. Taxonomy (NCBI): domain Eukaryota; kingdom Metazoa; phylum Chordata; class Aves; order Passeriformes; genus Eulacestoma; species Eulacestoma nigropectus. Next base: position 67,180 of record VZTE01002858.1, read on the forward strand.
TCCTGAGAAAGAGACCTAATAACGAAGTAGTAATTATTGATACAAATCAAACAGTAGCCCTGGGAATTTTATTATAATCTCTTGTGGGTGGCTCAATCTCTAAACTCCCTCTCTTAAACTCCCTCCTTTTTTCTTCATCTGTCATAATCAATCATCATTTTGGTATAAGTTTTAAAAATTCATTTTCTGTAAGAAAATGGCTACAACCAGACCAAACAGCTGCCTGAATGTTACGTAATACAGGAGAAGAAAATTACATGCTGCCCTTTTGATATGTCTATTCAATATTTACTGTCAACTTCAACTAACATTTATACAATATGAATAATTTAAAACAAACTCTTTACTACGCCCAAGTACTTACTTAAGTAAATATGCTATAATCAGCTCCACCCTCCCATGTTCCTTTAAATACCAGCGAGTTGTCTGTACAGGGAAGAGCAGAAAATGAGGATATAATGGAAAATGAAATTGTTTTGATAGCTCTGATTTGACACATTGCTCCTTCATAGCAAGAATTGATCCTTTTTGTTTATCAGCAGAGTATCTTTAGTATTGCTTTAACAGTCAAAATCGGCACTTTTAAAATTATGATCATTTTACAGTTATTGTGTGATCATTTTACAGTTTCTGTTTGAATTTCAGCTAAGGCATTTTCGTTTACAAATAGGATAAATTCAAGATAGTAGAGATTTTCAGCTGGAACTGTGAGATAGTTCCATGAATGTGTAAGGATCATGGCCGTACTTTCAAACTGAGGTTGGTAGTCAGAAAAAGGATGGAATTATAAATCCCAAAGATATGTACCTAAACCAGCTTTATGTTCTGGCATGTTGTTTTTCCTCTTGTATTGTACAGGGCTGAATTTTTTTGTGACTAGCTGAAAGGTGGGGTGGCAGCTGACTTCTTAAACTTAGCTTCAAGATTATGTTTCACTCCAGTTCAATAGCCTGTGTTGACCAAAATTATGACTCTTACCATAGAATATTCTGTTGTTATCTAGAACTAGTGTGTTTAGCATGTGTCACTGAGACATTTCAACATTAGGCCATCTTCATATATTCATTATTTGTGCCTTTTTTTTTTTTTTTTTTGAGCTATATTGCTATTTATTTGCTTCCCTGGTTTGTTTGTTTAGCCGGTACTGAATGGACATCCCAGCTCCTAAAGCACAATGCCTGTGATAAGTCATGAGAACACAGTAGAACATAGTGAGCTTTTGCTACAAACATCACCTACATAAGGTGGCTCTGAGGGGTAAGGAGTGTACAAATGTGGAGCCTTATTAAAAGAGGTTGGTTAACAAGAGATACTCAAGTAACCATTTTGAGGACAGTCACTGATCATGAGCAGGCTCCTGAAATATTTTTATGTGTTTACAATGGGCATGAATGTCTGCCACCATTTTTCCCGAGTGAAAAAGGAACACATGGCCTTTACTGTGGGAAAAATCAGGAATCCTTAGCTATAAAAACAGCAGGGAAAGCTTAGTTTCTATTTCTGCTGTGGTCAGGAGGAAGATGGGGAGCTGGGTCAAGCTGCAATAAGCTACCAAGCCCACCGAGAGACTTGTGGAGATGAGTGTAAGGTAGCTTTTGGTGTTCTAAGAGAGGAGGAATTTATTTTATTTGCAATATATTGACTAGTCCTGGAAAGCTGTTAGCCAAACAGCTCTCAGGTTATGTTGGGAAGAGTTGCTTGTTCATCTGCTCAAATGGATTTAGGAGGTTGCTGCTGACTGGGGACTCCCTTGCTGAAAAGACATGCACAAGCAGTGTTGTTTCCTCTGACTGGCCATGGCTAAAGCCTTTATGCCATATTCTTCACAACTGCAAATTGTGGAGCTACTGCTATGTCAGCTGTCTTGGTTTGAAAGACAGGTGTCTGTTAAGGAAGGCAGGAGCCTCCCCTGGAATGGAAAATGCAACCCCCTTCCCTCCAAATTATTATAATTTTTGAAATTAAGGGGCTCTCAGGCACAGATATAGGGAATAGGAATAACAGTTCTTTACTAATATATAGATATATAGAGGCAAACAAACAACATTAACTACGGCAGTAACAACAAACAGAAGCAGGAACTCAGTGCCTGCCTTCCCTCGGCTGTTTGGGGAGGGTGCGATGGTTCCCTCGCGGCTGCAGGGGGCGCTCCGGAGCGAGCTCGGGGAGCACGCGGTAATGGCGGACGGGGAGCTCGCCTCACAAACCCCAGGGGCAGCCGATCCCGGAACGGCAGGGATGAACACACAGAATCCCGGGTGGTAGGCGAGATGTATCAAACTCCGGAGCTG
>VZTE01002858.1:69597-82395 GCA_013397775.1 Eulacestoma nigropectus
CCCGGCTCCCAGCAGGGCAGGGAAAGGCGGGCTTGGGATCCCGGGGTCCCCTGAAGCACTCGAGCAGATGGGTAGAAGGAAGGCAGCAGAAAAGGCAGAAGTCTGTAGTAGTGGCGAACTCTCTCCACAACGACAGCAGCTCCTCTCCCCCTCGAATGCCGGCAGGACAAGAGAAGGAGGAACCCCACCCAACCCCTTTTATTCAGTTCAAATCTCGCGACCTCTCTGCCCCACACGAGAAAACCTCAGGTGAAAGAGGCTGGCCAGCTAGACCCCTCCCCCTGTGGCCAGGTCTTTTGTCTTTTGGCAGCTTGTATGGGGAAAAATTCTTTGAGAGAAAAAGAAAACAAAAGGAGACCTCCTAAAACTCCAACACAGCTCACTGTGAATTACTCAGAAGATGTGGGTCACTCTATTTTTTTAAGTTTCAAAAGTGAATGCGTCATTTTCATTACATGTACCCATCTCATTCCCCCAACCCCCAAATTGCCAAAGACCATCAGTTGCAAATAAAGGAAATACTTTTAATAGAAGGAGGGAAAATTGGATTAGAATAGGACTGGTGAAATATTTAAAGTAATTATCTTTTAAATTAATTTTTACTGCTATTTTTGCAAGGTTCTAGTTAGTTTATAAGAAGGTTACTGAGAAGTCAAGTAACTGTTGATTCAAACCTCTTGTCCTCACCTGTGAAGAACAGAGAAAACATCACAAAATTTTAGAGGTAGACATGTGTATCGTTACTGGAAGTGAAATAATCACATTCTCCTCATTCTGTTCTCACAGTATGTAGGAAAATTGAAGTTCAGATACAACCTGAACTTTATCTGCAATGTTTACAGGGTTAAGAGACTTTGTATGGATGGACTTCTGTTTAAGAGGATGTCTTTAGGGGTTCTCTGCTGCCAAACTGCACCTGTTACAAAGAGAGCCAAAAGATCTCCCTGCACGGGGAAGGAGAAAAAAACCCAAATAAACAAAAAATCCAAACCAACAAAAACCAAACCAACCAATCAAATAAACAAAACCCCACAAGCCCCCTAAGGTAAAAGGGATTTTGGAATGAAACAGAATTTTTAATTTTTAAGACTCCTCAAAAGATAGCTGCAGCACCTGGAAGATGCCGAGCATCTCCCTTTGAGCCTACCGGGATCCAGCAGCAGCCATGACAAGTTGAGCAGCCTCCCCAGTCCAGGGCTGGGGGAACAGCTGCCTCATCCCACTGAGAGGGGACACGACCTGAAAGCTGACTCTGGGTGTATTGATTTGAAGGATTCAGCCCTGTTCTGGATGGGCAGAGCTTGTTTTTCTCCTGCAGCGTGAGTTGCACCAATGTTTAAAGACTAGTGCTGCAGGGAAGGGTCGTAGGGTCTTGGGCAGGAACCAAAACAGAACAGCACAGAAAACAGATTACAGAAACGTATTAGGGATACTTCCACGGCAATAATCTCATTCACGAGTCATCAGGATACGATGATCCCCCAGGGTCCAGGACCCCCCTTTTGGAGGTGCCTGAAGGAGATATGCAGGGGGGTATAAATGTTTTGCCAGGCAAACGGCGTGCCTGGAAGATGCTATGTCAGCCGGGGTTAAACTGTCTGAGAACGGTGCTGTCTTCAGTGGATATTGTGAGCAAATCGACTGTCACACATGATTTGCCAAATTCTGATTTGCTTTTAGGGAAATGTCTGTTAATCCTGTTACAGGAAGGGGAGAGGGTGAGGCGCGAGTGGCTGCGGACTGGGTGTCTGGTTGCAGCCGCTGCGGAAATACTGGATTTTGAAGTCGGATTTACTTGTTGCACTTTTGGCGCTGCCCACGCCTCCTAAAACCTGTGAACGGCAGTAGAGAGAAGGGGTAAGACGTGGAGGGAAGGGGGAAAGGAAAATCTGGTGTTTCCTTTCGCATTCTTTGCAGAGGTTGTTTGGTTTTGCCCTGTCTCCCGTCGGCAGGTGTGCTCGAAGTCCTGTCTGCGGCCCGGGCTGGGGTGCCAGCATCCTCTCACTCTGCCTGGAGCGAGGGAAGCGGCGCGGCTCCTGCTGCCTGAAACTCTGGTTTCCCGGAACCAAATGTTGCCCGTGACAGATTTTTAGCGTCTGGGCGGGGCTGCTCAGGCTGTAGGTCTCCTCTTTGCCCTGCCCAAGGGGATTTGCTCTTGCTGGAAAGGTTATTTTTTCTCCTGTTTTGCGTTTATAGTACTGTGTGTATTATAGGGTATGCTCGTGTTATATACGTTGATAGGGATCCACTGGCATGGTCTTTGGATTTTTATAGCCCCTTTCACGGCCTTGTTCAAGGTAGTGTTTTTCTCCAGCTTCGTGAACTTAATGGAAAGGCAGGCAGAACAAACTCCAAAAGCTCGGGCGGAGGCAGAGGGGAGATTTCAATAAGGGGTTTCCTTAGGGTTTCCTTGAAAGCTGGGAGGAAGAGGTGAGTGGGTGAGGAACACCACAAAAGCGGCTCCCCTCTGGGATGGGTGGTGGGGGGCGAGAGACCACAATGCCTGGACGATCATCCTTGAGAAAAGAGGCAGGCCGGGCCAGTAATCAGGGATACTTTCTCATAAGTGTATAAATATTACGTTAATTATTGCCTCAGCAGGCTTTCACTCAAGTTCATACATATATATATGAATTTTCTAAGCACCCAAAACAATGCTCATCCCTGTATTTTTTTTTTTTTAATATAGATGTTTTTTCTCAGTTTGGTCTTTTTTGGCAAAAGGCTGGCTTTGAAACCAGGGGGATATTAGAGTTGTCTTGTCAGTTAGTGTGATTTGAAAGTGAGCCTGTGTAGCCCTTTAGCCTGCCCTCAGCAATCAGGCTTTGATTGCAGGAGTTGCCTTATTTGCATTGATGAGGATGAACCAGCTGCTGGGGCATACAGAACTGCACCTGACACAATCACTGAGTTCAGGATTAGCACAGGGAATCAGGAATTCACTGTGCTACATGACATTCTCAGCCCTGCATTTGAGTCAGTCATGCAAAATGACCCAAATTTGCAATAAGCACAATTAGCAATCCAAAGATGCATTTTAATTTAAGGGCTGACATTTGCTTGCATTTTACTTTTTAAATATAACGATTATGTGCTCCTTAGTACACAAGGCTGAGGAAGATGAGCTTTTTACTCCTCTGTGAGCCCTCCCAAAGTGTCCTAACTGCAATCCTTGATATTTAGGACAGACAAGAAGTTTTGTGCTCTGTAACCTAAAGGGTGATTTTCTTTCTTTTGTTCAGTGTTTACACGAATAAAATAGAAAGGGTTTGGGGTTTTATTCACAGTTTTTTGCTTTCCTCTCTCATTAAGCAATCGTTTCCAATTTAAAGGACAAAATGTTGGAGTGTTACATATCTATCTCCCCGCGCGCCAAATTATTCAAAGCATTCCCATACCTAAATCACCCACCATTCCTCTCCGTGAAAGAGGGGTGTTTCACTGAGGTTAAAATGCTCGAGTGAGAATCTAGCAAAGTAGTTTCACTCTTGATCACTCCTGACACCAAAAGATCTTGAATTTAGAAAAGAAATCAAAATCTGAGCTCTATTTACCTTGCTTTTGTGTATCTAGGTATTGGAATTCCTATCTATGGTGCGGGGAGGGGGGGCTATGGGGGCAGGCGGGAAGCGCAAAAATTGTGGATTAAGTGCTAATTTGGAACAAAAGCATGCAGTTCAAAAGCTAAAGCTCCCATTGGAGAACAGAAAATTTAATGAGCTTTTAATGGAATGCAATGCTCAGAGTAATAAATTATTTGTTAGCTAGCAAGGCAATCAGCATGCTGATTAGGGTTGCTTGGTTTTTTACTAAACATTTAACAGGATCAAAACAGTTAGTGCTTGTTGTTCTGTTTGGGGGGCTCTCGTGGAGCAAATGGATGCTCAGAACAGAGACTGTCAATAAAGGTGAGTGCGCTCCAGGTGTCATTTGAATATGGTGATAAAAATCTTGATAAATATTTTAAAGTGTTTTAAATCCACAGTGTTCGCCTCATGTATTGTGAACTGTTTAAAGAAACAGTAGGCCTAGAAAGGCCTTCCATCAATCCTTGTTTCTTTCTTGGATGGGGGATATTACATTGTATTCGGTAATTTTTTTAGCACTACCTTAAAAATTACTTTTGGACTAAAATATAGGCAAGTTACAGAATTTGAAGACTCAGTCTACAAGAAGAAATAAAAATTACATAGAGAAGAAGTTGCTGTTCCCAGATATATTAGAGGTGTAATTAAAGCTTTTGTAAAGCCACATGAAATATTTATGCACTTAAAATAAAGTATTTTTTTAATATCAGATGCTGTTTGATTTTTTTCTTATTATCATTTCTTTAAAGAGACATCCTTTTACTGTGAAATGAGGTTGCTTTTACTTTAGTGGACTCGAAGAAAAGCAACAAAACAAAGCTCCACTGGTATTAACACCACAATGGGGAGATTGACTATTGTTCTCTTATGTATGCTGACTGTAAATATTTAGCCTATTGAATGCTCAGACAAACCTTGGATTGCACAGATCAATTCTCTTATTGACTCAGTATGTGCCTGTTTTAAGACAATGATTATCATTTTGATCATCTGTCTGGTTTGGGTTGTATAGTTTAACAAGAGACAGAAAAGTGAATTAAAAGAAAACCGAAAACGCTGAAGAATTATAGACCAGAAGCTTTGCTTTTCGTGTTAACAACGAAGTTCCTCTTCTGTAAGTCCCAATTACTTAAATCATCGAGTTATTCACTCATGATGATCAGATTCCTTTAAAATCCAATAAATAACTATCTATGTGTTTTATCTATTCCTCTTTATGACCCAAGAGGTTAAAAGCTTTTGACTGGCATTTGACTTCTGACCTCATATAAATGTTATCTTATCAGTTCCTGCTTGTTAACTTGTATTGAGTGCTTGTCCCTGATGGCTTTTAGATAAAGGGGGTTTTATTATATTTCCTGTTGAAACTGAACCATTTGCTTTGTTCTTCCTCTGTAGTCTCAGCCCACAGAGTAACCTTGTAACCTAGCAATTTTTTCTGAATAGACTAAAATCCAAACTATTTACTGTTTTTAGGAAGCCTTAATTTTGTCGACAGTTGCTGGAATTGGTCTAATGTTTTGTAACATAGTTGGGTCTTTTTTAGCAAGTTTCTGATCCAGTGTTGAACGTTACCTTTATATTGTTTCCATAACTTTTAATAATAGTAGATCTCGACCAAGAGCAGAAGAGTTAATACATTCATACAAAGATGTATTTTCTGCCCGAATTTGAGAAGCATCCCTGAAGATCTTTTTAATACACTATATGTATTATGCATACTGCATTTTTCTCATCTGCTAAAATGGTGTAGTTGTTGGATAAATCTATGCTAATTTTGACTATCATATTGAAGGATTTCTTTTGTTACATATTCGTCTGTATCTTTCTGTCCTCCTCGTGCACCCAAACTTGTCGATATTAGTGTGATGACTCACATGTGCAGTAGGCGTTCCTCCAGACAAACCTATATGATGATCTGCTGTGTGTATAAAAGCTTAGATATGTTTTATAAGTTTTGTTACTGTTTGCAAGGGTTTTAGGAGAACGCAGCTGTAGTTCCTCTGGCAGATTTGCTAAAGGACATTTTCCATTAATTTTCCTATAGAATTTGGTCTGTAATCATAGACGAAGAATGAAAAGGCAGCCATCTTGTGGGCGTCATATTGCACTTTTTCTCCGTTCTTTTCCATGCAGTCTTTCTTTTCTTTTGCTGTTTTATTTGCTTTCACCTTGTTTGACCACAAAGATAGTACTTGATATGCAAAAAAAGATGTATTTATTGGTCCATATACTGTAGAAAAGTAGTATTCCCCTTTGGCATTTCAGGCAATCACTGTCCAGTGGTTACAAGGAAACGACATCTATTTACTCATACATATGAGTGATAATTTTTGCATTCTGTGGCCCTTTGTGGAAATGTATTTACAAAATGCAAATGTGTAAGCAAAATTCTATTATTGTGAACAAGATTAATTTACCTGCAAACTAATGTGCAGGTATGCCATTCAGGAATGCTGAAACAGGAAATCTCCTGGATGTGCCTTCCCCCAAAGTAACTTTGTTCTGGCTAATAGTTATTGAAAAAACTAATTACTGTTTTAAATGTTCACATTGTCACTGTAGAAAGCTTAAGAGATTTGATTCTTGTTAACGATTATATTTCAACAAACGAAATATTTAATGCAATTCTTATATTTGTACTTAAAATATTATGTATTAATTTTAAAGATGTCGGCTCAAAAACAAAGTGTCACCCCTTCAAAAAATCTGCTTATTGTAATTTAGTAATTGCATCAATGAATATTATGCTGTTCCTACCTTGTTAGAGCTTTTTTAAAGGAAAGCTAAAATTTGAAACTCTCATCTTGGCCATCAGAAACGTGAAAATAATGGTGTGAAGCTATTTGTCAATTAAATAAATGCTGTCAGCAACACTGTCATTACCATGCAGACTGTTCAGTTCAGCATTAGCTGCTCTAGACATAATTGATTAAGCCAGTATTGGCAATTCACTAACAAACTTTTAGTAGTAGTTTGAATGTAGCGGGTTTTAATTTGTTTGAAAACTTGCTGAAAAATAGACAACTTTTCCCTTCCAAAGGAAAAAAAAAAAAAAAAAAAAAAAAAACGGAAAAGAGAAAAGAAAAGGCTCTAAATGTTAAATAAAATCACGACACTAATTAATGTTTCATTTCATCAGCTCTTTTTTAAATGCAAAGTGCATTGGAAGTGCTAAGTATTATCAATAACTCAGAGGACATAGATAATTCATGACTCTAGTGTTTCAGAATAATAACCCCCATATGTGCATCTGCTCAGAGAAAGAAAGAAGAGGAAAAAAAAGCCTCCAGAACTTTTCTTTCTCTTCTTGCAAACAGCATAAATCAAACCTTCGTTTCTCCTGTTTTCAGAGAATTTTTATAAAAGCTTATTGAGAATAAATGGTGAGATCAATTTCCAAAAGAGAAAATAAATGCTGATTAGGAGGAAAACAATTATCACCTCTTCCCCCCATGTCCCACTGAAATAAAGCACCGTCCGGTCAGTATCAGTACAAGGAGCCACCAAAAGGCATCCTCATTCCGAGTTGCATGGATCAGAGAGGCCCGAAACTGCCAGTAGCACCCACAGCTCCTTCTTCAGCTAAACTTAACCCTCAAAAAACCTGCGTGCTTGTGCATCTTCCTTGTCTGTGGACAGTGGGTGCCTGGGGGACCCCTCCTTTCCTCCCCTGATATGGGAATGGGGATGGCACACAAGCATTTTTATTTCCAGTGCAAGCAAACTAAACTCGTGTCATTTTTTATCATAATTATGATCACTATTGCCGTGGTGAGGAGGGGTTCTTCCCTCATCCTGGGGCGCTGTGGAGTCTCCGCTGCACTTTGCACGTATGCCAGACCCCCACCAGGGTTCTCCCAGGGGAGGCTTCCCCCTCCTCCTTGGATAAGAGCAGATCACATCCTCTAATAGATTGATTTCCTCGTGTATAAAGATAATTAACTGATTGTTCTCCTCTTCATGGCATTAGCACTGACGTCCTGAAGAAGGGTGTGTTTCTTTTTGTACCCAAATCTCAGACCCTCCCCAGACCTGGCCCACTGTTTGGGTGCAGCTGCCTCCTCTCCTTCCCTGATGCCCTAAATCACACCTAACGCAGGGGACAGGTAGCTTTGGAACAGTAAATCTTGTTCTGGGCTTTGTTCAGAACAAGGTGGGTAATGAGGTTTTGGCTCTCGCAGCTCCCAGTTTATCACCGCTCGTTAATGCCCCCCACCCACCTTGTGTCCCAGCTTGCTGTATTTGGGACTATGGTCTCCCACCCACCCATAACACCTCTGGCACAGGGAAAGGCAAATTTGGAGAAATACCGATATTTCCTTTTGTAGTGAAAAAACAAGATGTATTTGGGCTATTACGGCAGGGCAACTTCCTTAAAAAAATTATTTGAAGTACAAAGGCATTAATTTAGGGCTCATGTTGCTGAGAGAAAAGGGCCCTGCTATAAATTAACAGCCTGTCCTGGTATTTGGAGAACAAGAGTGACAACTTATTGGAAGTTCACAAGGAATCATTTATATTTCACACTCCAGCAGGCAGCTGATTTGAGATTGTCTGTTAGCATAACAAAGGCTCTGAGCCTGTGAACTTCAGAAACCTTTCGACCTCTTAGCTGCTGGCATGAATAGTCCCCAGCCCTGACTATAGAGATCTCCCAAAGCTCTCCTGTTCGTGGCTAAATTGTTAATCAGGGTAATTTAATATAGTTTTCAATATGCCCCATCTCTTACTGAGTAAGGTATTCACGGATCTTGCCCCCTCCAGAAAGAAAAGTTCTTTATTCAAGTGTGAGAGGGGCAGCTGTAGAGCCCCTGAGCCCCACCAACCTTCGCATCTTCCAGTGCAGAGGATGAAAGGAGGGAGGCAAACCAGGAAGCACACACATATCCCCCCTCCGCTCCCCAGAACCCCCAAACCCAACACCCTCATGCCCTTGCACTCCCTCCTCCAGCAGGTCCAGTGACTCCAATATTAAAACTACACTTAAATTATTAATTGTATTTGTTTTCATATTTATATTTTTTCTCCCGTCCCTTGTTTTCATTGGTGGGCAGTAATCTGGGTCATGAGCTGCAGCTCAGCCAGCTCCTTCAGGCCACTTCTGCACAGAGATAAGCGGATTTATTTCCCATCCTGTTACTTGGTGTTTCTTCCTCTTTCCCTCACTTAACCTGCAGAAAGTTGCTGGGACCGAAGTTTCTACAGAGGAAATTTAGAGAGTGAGACACACCAGAGTTTTGGGAGGAAGGAGTGGGTTTTTTGTTTGTTTGCAGCATAACCTGGTATTTGAGTCCTTGGCATGCCTAAAGCTTCCAGCTGCGGTTTGCCAGAATTGGTAAATGACAGGGAAGAAATCTGTGCTCTTTGCAATGTGAGGTGTGTGGTCAAGAATACAGTCCAGGCACTGCACGGTGTGGGGCAGTGTGGCTTTTTCCATGGTTTCTGCCTGAAATGTGTGTGTGTGTATTCTCAGTACATCATGTAAATAGCTACTGAAGCACATGGAGAGCCACACTTTCTAAAATAAAATTTATCAGGGGGATGTTTCTTTAAAATGTCTAAAATAATGCCTGAGTTCTGTTATATGTAAAGGTCTTGGAATAATTTGGTCTTGAAACAAAAGAACAAAACAGAATGAAGAACATGTAACTGTGCAGATGGACAAATCAGAAACACATTTTCTGTATTTTATTTTCCTGAAGCAGGGATTTATGTATTTGCATTTTATTTGTTTGTTTTGACTTTTGCTATTGTGTTTGTGGCCATCAGTCACACAGTTCTTAATCCCATTTTTTTTTTCCTTTTGGAAGCTCCATATTTGTGCTTGATTTCCTTGATAAAGTTGTCACAGATTTCAGAATTTTCACAGCATTTTCTGAAATACATAGAACAAGTCTTAATCAAGATAAGTTTGTGGTTCTAATATTTGTCAAATGTCTTTTGAATGATCAAAAAATCCAAGTAAATAAGGTAGTCACTTCATAAAAATTAAAGAAATAGCCACCAGTTTCATTTAAGAAGATAAAAGACAGCTTTTTTTTTTTTGCTTTTTGTTCATTAAGGTTTTTTAATAAGGTTTTCACTTTGTTACAGTCTATGATTCATACCTATAATTTCATATTGCTATCTCTAAATTTCTGTTAAATTTTCTCTGGTAATATTAATAAATGTACAGGAGAAGATGACTTTGCTTTGCACCTATACAAAAGCGTATTTTTGTATTTTTCAAAAAAATATTTTTAGATCTTTAATTAAAATAATTATGTTTTGACTGAAAGTCAAATTAATTCCATACTGATTAAAAATTGTATAGGGTTTTTTGTTTGATTGAGATTTTTGGTTTTTATTTGGTTTTTTTCTTTCAGCAAATAAATAACAGGTTTTCTGCATATTAGGAGATGCTTACTCAGGTGCTTATTTCTGAGCTGCTTCCATCTAATGATACAGTTTGGGCTTATAGGCCTATTGTACTGGAAAAAAGATATGTATGTGGGATGATGTTTGACATGGGAAATGAATGTAGACACCAGAACAATTATATTACAATCCCATTGGGAGCACTAGCACCAAATTTAGCCAGGCTGATGGGGCACTGTCTAGACAGTCCCTTTTGTGTATCAGCTGTTTTTTCCCTACTTTATTGTCCAACTTGAATATATAGCTGGAACCTGCATATGGAGCACAAATGTAACCATTCCTGCAGCCTTATTTTGATGTAAAAAATGAACAAATTCACCCAAACTGGATGCATCCAGCAATCATGTCCCAGTAGGAGCGGTTACAAAACACAAAAGCAAACAAACTTAGCTTTTTGTAACAAATATGTAGCTGTGTGCCTACGTAGACACAGATATGCTTGCACATAACAAATATGTAATTAAAAATGTAATTCAGTAGAGTTATCACTTGAGACCACATGTGGATGCATAGAAAATCTTGTCTGGGGGTCTGGTTTCTGTGGGGAGGGAGCTGAAGGTGTTTTTGGGGGAGCACTGTAGACATGTAGATCAGGGTTTTAATGTACTCCATCTATTCCCAAAAGAACATAGAAAATAAATAGAACAAGCAGGTATTGTGAAGAGGCAATTAGGAGCCACCATACATGTAAATTACAGCCTTTCAGTTTTGAAAAGGGCAAAGGATAAAAAGGAAGTATAATTATTAAATGTTTACACTGTAATTAGTAGTGCAGACTACTCACCTTTTCACTTGCTGAAGCTCACACTTGAGCTGGAATTAGGCCTTTACTAAAGACATGTAGCACCATTTTGGGTTTTTTTTAAGGAGGAAACATCAGAAACCTATGAGAAAGAAATGGCTGCAGAAGTTACCTTTGTCAATGAATATGCGTCTTCCTACTATGTCACAAGAGAATTTTTATTTTGCCATTAATACTAAATGCCATCTTAGCCAGAAACAGCCATGGAAGGCAGGAAGGCAGGCAGGAAGGAAGGCCCAACCCTATCAAGATGCTGTTGTGAACAAATTTTAGAAACCACACAAAGTCTGGGAAAAATGTGTGGACATTTTCTGCCTGCATCTTTATTAACTGAAGATGGCACTCTGTGGGTAGGTAGTCTCTGAGATGACTTTGTTTTGCCTTGGCAAGATGCCTGCTGCCTGTCAGGCTGGGTAATAATGGCTCATTTTTTCACTCGTCTTGCTGATTTTTTAAATTGTTTTTGTTTTAATTTGAAACACATTGGGGAAATCTTTGGACTATTCTTGATGATTTTACTTCTAATTGGGATTGCACCAAGGTATTGATAACAATGGACTTCTTGATAATGGGTTAAATGCAAACTTCACTCTTTCCTTGCCAGGGATAGTTTTGCTGTGGTCCTTCTGCACTGATTTAGACCTCTTGCCTTTGGAGTCAGCCCATCACTTGCAGACTGCTAATTGGAAACATTCTATTTTAAACTGATATTTCTATGTCTAAAGCATGACGGGAATTCAAGTGTAATTGCTTTACAATCAGGAGTCCTGTGCTTCTCTGTGGAGCATTGTTTGCAGTGTTGAAAGCCTGGTAATCATCAATGCTGCACACACACAGGTCAAATGTGGAATCACTTTGTTGTTTCTTGACCTGGCATGAAGTGGAGGAAAGGGGCAGAAATCTTCACAGCAGCATCTATTGTCCCGGAGCGAAGCCATTTGCCACGCACCATTTCTTACACGGTGTGTCTGCAGGTATCCCTTCATAAGACAGTTTTCATAAGGGACTGCAGGACTCAGGAGCTGCACTGGATGGCTCAGAAGCAGGTGTATAGGAAGGGTGATGTTTCTCATGAAATAAGTATCTGTGAAGGGAAGCAGAGGGCTGATAAGATCTGATAGAAAAATAAAGCTTTCAGTTGAATTATGCAAGTGGAATGCCACTGGATCAAAATAATCCTGTTATTTGAAATTAACCTGTGAGATTTTGGGTAGAGCCTAATATCCACCAACCTGTAATCTCTCCTCTTACCGTCACTGTGACCCTGAGAGTAATTGTGCTGTTCCTATAAAGCATCAAACCCATCTCTCTGCTGCTTCCTCTTTTTGCCTCCCTCTTTTCTTTCGACTTCCCCCACCTGGCTGTAAAGATGATGTCTCTGAAGTTGAAAAATTTAAGAAAGCACCTACCTCTCAGCTCTGTGCACTGTTCTTGGCCTGTGGATAAACATCTTCTCTGGTTTTCCAAGTCCTGATACACCATCTCTCCCTGCTCCCTTAGGGTCCATCATAATCTCCTGTGGTGGGCAAATAAGGTTCTGATCTCAAAAAACAAGTTAAAAAATAGGGGGTTTTTCCTAGGTTTTGGGGAACAAGGAAAGTTATACAAACCTACAAAGTAATGTACTGCTTATTCTTGGCATATGAGGTAAGTTAAATTGTTCAGGAAATATGATTGCAATTACAGAGCTTGGTGGCTGGAAGGAAAAAACATGCCAGTTCAGCGTGACCATCACAGCAAGTACCAGGATGGGCATTGCTGTGCATACACAGTGCAGAGCCAGGCCCAACCTGATAAAGGGCTCATGAAGGAAAAGTTGTTTTGGGACACAGCTGCTGCTGGCAGAAAGGACACGAGGAGACTGGATGCTTGGTACATGTAGTTGGTTATAAGTTTTGTCTAGGTGTTACGAACTGGTTTAAACACAGAAGAGCAGAGAAAACTAAGTCTCTGTGGATAAAATGGCTCAAACCCAGAAAGGTTTGAAAT
>VZTE01002859.1:256-22320 GCA_013397775.1 Eulacestoma nigropectus
AGTATGTGCACGTGTCTATTGACACTTTCTCTTCAGCTATGTGGGCGTCTGCTCATACTGGAGAGAAAGGCCATGATGTCATTGCCCATTGGAAGTCGGCTTTTGCGATCCTGGGGGGTGCCTTCTTCTGTGAAAATCGATAATAGCCCTGTCTACGCCTCACAAAAGACGCGGCAGTTTTTGCATCTATGGGGTGTGGACCACACTTTTGGTATTCCGCATTCTCCTACTGGCCAAGCCATTGTTGAACGTGCTCATGGTACTTTGAAGCATGTTCTGGAGAAACAAAAAGGGGGAATGCATGGAGATACCCCACAGAGCCAATTAGAAAAAGCTTTGTATACAATGAATCATCTCACAGTGCCACCAAATTCAAATAATCCTGTTATTTTGAATAATTTTCTTTCATTGCAGTCTTCAAGCGAGACACACCTGCCTCGAGCGAAGTCTGGGCACGTGACCTACTCACTAACAAGTGGGAAGGCCCATGTGAGCTTGTTGCTTGGGGTTGTGGGTATGCTTGCGTTTCCACAGATACTGGGGTGCGATGGCTACCTGCAAGATGTGTTCGCCCTGACTTGCGGCATCAGAAGCAGAACAGGCAGTAACCTCCAAATGATGACCAGAATGCAGATCATCAACCAAATGATCCTTCTGATGATGACCAGGGTATCGACCATCAGTCGGATGGTCCTTCTACAAGCAGAGACCGGGATGGTCCTTCTACAAGCAGAGACTGAACTTTAAGTTTCTTTTGTTATGGAGTCAGAATGTTAGAGCCCTTAAGGCTGTTCAGAGTTAGTAATTGATGTAGAACCCTTAAGGCTATTTAGAATTATTAGCTGATGTAGAATTGTAATAGCTGATGTAGAATTGGGTTCACTAGATGTATCTCCCATGGCACTGCTGGAGAATCTCTCTACCTACTTTAAATCAGTGTCTGATTTAAATTCTGTTTGGTAACTGGCCACTACCAAACGGACCCATTATGCTGTGTTTGCTCTCCTTGCTGCAAGGGATCCCACAGAGGGTTGCAAACGCCACCTTTTTGGTCTTAAACAAAAAGGGGGAATTGTGAATGCTGAAAAGCTTTAGCAGAGAAATTTTACAGCTTTCTGCAGCATTCTGTGAGAACTCTGTGTTTCTCACAAAAGCTATGAAAAACACTGCTACGAGTTTTGTAAACTAATTCTTTATCTTTGCACCTGCTGTTGTTCAGTTTGTGTTGTTATGGTATTCTGAAGAAAATATTTTCAAATAGCCTCCACTAATCATTCTGAGAGGTGGTGGATCAAAGAACCAATCACCTTATGCCATCCTAGCAAGCTAAAGGATAAAAACCCGTCTGTATATTAATAAATAATTCTACTATTCTACTTTTCCTGAACTTGGTCGTGTTGTTTCTTGCCATTCGCGGTACAAACAGCGACACACGGAGAACCGTCTCCTGTGGGAGAGACCCCACGGCCTCACAGGGGAAGATGCCTCTCCTGGAGCAGCGGAAGGAAATCTCAGTGGTGAACTGACCAAAACCCCATGCCCTGTTTCCCTGCATTCTCACTGGGAAGGAGGGAGGGGCTGGGGGGGTGGAAGGTGTTTTAAGGGCTTATTTTACTTCTCATTATCCTCCTCTGATTCTGTTAATAATAAATTCACTTTGCAGCTACAGTTGAGCCTGTTTTGCCTTTGAAGTGTTTCTCCCAGTCCTTATCTCACTCATGAAGCGTTCGTTAATTTTTTTTTCCTTTTCCCTCCTCTGCCCAGCTGTGGCAGGGGAGGGTGAGCGAGCGACTCTCCTGGTTGCCTGGCATTGGGTCAGTGTCAAACCACGACAACTACCCTCACAAGGAAGAATTTTTTCCTAATATCTAATCTAAACTTAATCTAAATTTCTCAGTTTTAAGCCATTTCCCCTTGTTGTGTTGCTATATGCTCTTATAAATAGACTTTCTCCATCTTTCTTGCAGGCTCCCTTCGGGTACTGGTCCCCACTTATGTCACCCTGGAGCCTTCTGTTTTCTGGGCTGAACAAATCCAATTCTCTCAGCCTTTCCTCAGGTGTTCATTCCTCTAACCAACTTGGTGGCCTCCTCTGGACTCGCTTCAACAGGTCGATGCCCTTCCTCTGCTGGGGACCCCAGAGCTGGATGCGATACACAAGGTGGGGACTCACCAAAGTGGGCTAGAGGGCGAGAATCATCTCCTTTGTCCTGCTGGGCACACTTCTTTTGTTGGACCACAGGATACAGTTGGTTTTCTGGGCTGCATGAGCACATTACTGGCTCATGACAAGCCTCTTATCCACCAATACCCCCAAGTACTTCTCAGCAGGGCTGCTCTTGATCTGTTCGTCCCCCAAGTATTGACACCAGGGGTTGCCCCAATCCAGCTACAGCACCTTTTACTTGGTCTTGTTAAACCTCATGAGGTTGCCATGGGCCCATTCTTGAGTGGTATGACCAGGCAGGCCAGTGAAGAGATGTTTCTTCCCTTTCACAAAAGCATAGTATAATTAAGGTTGGAAGAGACCTCCAAGATCATTGAGTTCAACCTTTGACTGAACACCACCATACCAACTAAACCATAGCACTAAGTGTCACTTCCAGTCATTTCTTGAACACTTCCAGGAACAGTCACTTCACCACCTCCCCTAGCAGTCCATTCCAATGTTTAACCACCAATGTTTAACCAGTGTAAAAATTCTTCCTTACATCCAACCTGAACCTCCCCTGGCACACCTTGTGGCCATTTCCTTCCGTTCTCTTGTGAGTTGCCTGGGGAAGAGGCCGAGCCCCACCTTGCTACAATCTCCTTTCAGATAGTTGTAGAGTGATAAAGTCTCCCTTGAGCTTCCTCTTCTCCAGACTAAACAACGCCAGCTCCCTCAGATGCTCCTTATTTGACTTATTTTCTAGACCAGGTAAAAAATGTAATGGTGGTTGTAATTCCATCTTGAATCCCAAATGGAATATTTCTAGTAGTGGAAAACATGCCAAAAATAATTGAAGTACTGAAAAAGTTAACTGAGGGAGAAACTAGAAATTTTTTATTTTTACAAATCGTCATGTTTTGGCAATACTTTCATGTAGTTTTATGAATATATCAGATCTGTAGCCCAGCTTCTGACCCTTTCCAACTGTAAACTGTTACTTCTTTAAAACATTTGAGAAAGTTTTAGGAAGTCAGGGAGCGTGCCAATTCAAATTCTGGAGTAACTGCCATTTCAGCAAAGACTCTAAGCTGACCTGCATGGACAGAAGTGCTCTGGAGCCAAGGATCACACAGAGGGAGCAAGGTGAGCTTTCCTACCCAGTAAGAGTTCGAAAATAAAACACAGAAAGGTGCCCCAGTCCCCTCCTCCCGAGCAGGAAGTGGTGGAGCTGTGATTTAGAGACAGCTCTGACTCAGGGTGGGCAGCACCAGCAGGGACAGCTCCTATCCCCGTTCCCCCACGGTGCGGCTGCCAGGGTGTGGTGTAGAGGTTCAAGCAGCAGTTCAAGCAGGAAAGGGCACAGTCACTCACCTTAAGAGGTGAGCTTAGCAATTCTGTCTACTTGCCAAGGATCTGTGTCTTCTGCATGTGCAAGAAAGAACATAGCAACACAAACTGACCTTCCAAGGAAATATGCAGGGGTCTCACACTGCAGAGAGTGCCAGAGACTGGCATTAGTATCTGAACAAGAAGAGACAACACCTGTGTGAGGTATGAGCAGGTCAGCGATCTATTCAGCTTAGTGGTGCAACTTAAAGAGGAGGTGGGAAGGTTAAACAGTAATCAGGGTGTCTGAGGAGTAAATTTACTGATGGAGCTACATTCTACCAACCCTGAGGCAAGGTACCAGACAACTGCACCTCAGGAAGCCAAGGATGCCCTAACCTCTTTGTAACAGGCAGGAGGGAACCTAAGAGACTGGGGGGAAATGGAGTCAGGTCCCTGCTTTGGGTGGCTGCTGAGTCCTCTCCTGGCCTTCCTCCCCTTCCCAGGTGCCCCTACAGAACAGGTTTGAGGCTCTGGAAACTGAAGGCCAGGAAAATGATAAGGACCATCTGATGGGTTGGCTAGTGAGAATCAGTCAAGCCCATGTATTACAACTACAGAAAACAAGAAAGAAGGGTAATTGTCATAGGCGACTGACTTCTGAGGGGAATGGAGACCCCAATATGCTGACTGGACCCATCCCACAGGGAAGTCTGCTGCCATCCTGGAGACCAGGTAAGGAAAATCCCTGATCTGGTATAGTCCTCTGACTTATTACCCTCTATTAATTGTCCAGATTAGTAGCAATGAAATTGAAGGAAGAAGTCCTAGGGCAATCAAAAGGGATTTTAGGGTGCTGGGACATTTGGTCAAAGGAGTAAGTGCACAAGGTTGTATTCTACTCAATTCCTTCAGTACCAAGGGCAAGTACTGAAAGGAACAGGGAAACTGGCCTGATTAATACATGGTTTAGGGGCTGGTGTCATAGGTGGAATTTTTGGTTTTGGACCATCACATTGCATCTGGCCTGCTGGCAACAGATGCGGTCCACCTGTCTCAGAGGGCGAAAAGGATTATGGCCCATGCATTGGCAAGGCTCATTGAGAGAGCCTTGGGGGCCACTTGGGAGGCAGTCCTGAGGGGCAAAGTTGCCCAGAAAGTTTTAATGGGCTTTAAGAAGGAAATATTAAAGATACAGGAGCAGTCTGTCCCCATGTGCTGTAAGACAAGCCAGCAGGGAAAAAGACCAGCCTGGTTCAAATAGAGAACCTATGCAGGAACTCAGGGAAAAAAAAAACAAGAGTTCCTTCCTCTGGAAGGAGGGGCACATAACCTGGGGGTACTACAAGGATGTTGTGAGGTTATGTAGGGAGAAAATTAGAAGGACCAAAGCTGAAATGGAACTTAATTTGACCACTATGCTTAAAGACAACAAAAAAAGTTTCTATAAAAATGTTGGCAGCAAAGCTGGGGCTAAGGAAATTCTTTATCCTTCACTGGATGCAGAGAGTAGCATAGGAAATGAGGAAAAGGCTGAGATATTAATGTCTTCTTTGTCTTGGTCTTTAATACTAAAACCAGTTGTCTTCAGGATACTGAGTTTCCAGAACTGCAAGTTAGTGACAGGGAGTTGAATAAAGCCCCCATAATCCAGGATGTGGGTTTAGTGACCTGCTATGCCCATTAGACATACACAAGTCTATGACCCCATGTGGGATGCACCTGAAAGTAATGAGACAGCTGGTAAAAGAGCTTGCCAAGTCACTTTGAATCCTTTACCAGTACTTCTGGTTAACTGCAGATGTCCCAGTTGACTGGAGACTAGCAAATGTGATGCTCATCTACAAGAAGGGTCAGAAGGAAGATGTGGGGTAATGTAGGCCTGTCAGCCTGACCTTAGTACCGGGGAAGGTCACAGAACAGATCATCTCAAGTGCTGACACACAGCACATGCAGAAGAGCCAGGGGATCAACCCCAGCCAACACAATTTTATGAAAGGAAGGTCCTGCTTGACCAACCTGATCTCCTTCTGTGATGAAGTGATCCACCTAGTGGATGAGGAAAAGGCTGTGGATGTTCTCTATCTAGACTTCAGTAAGCATTTGACACCTTCTCCCACAGCATTCTCCTGGAGAAAACGGCTGCTTTCAGGTAGTTGTAGAGAGCAATATGGTCTTCCCTCAGACTCTTTTTCTGCAGCCTAAACAACCCCAGTGCTTTCAACTGCTCCTCATCAGATCCTTCACCAGCTTCATTGCTCTTCGGAAATACTCCTGCACCTCAATGTCTTGTGGTGATGGGCCCAGGACTGAACATGGCACTTGAAGTATGACCTCACCAGTGCTGATTACAGGGGGACCATCACTGCCCTGGTCCTCCTGGCCACACTATTTCTTATATAGGTCAGGATGCCATTGGCCTTCTTGGCCACCTGGGCACATGGTGTCTCATGTTCAGCTCCTGTTGACCAACACCTGCAGGTCCTTTTCCACCAGGCAGCTTTCCAGCCACTTTGCCTGCCACAAGCCTGCCACAAGCACTGCACGGGGTTGTTGTGACTCAAGGGCAGGACCTGGCGCTTCACCTTGTTGACCCTCATAAAACTGTCCTGGGCCCACCAATCCGATCTGGTCTGAACCCTCACAGCAGATTAATGCTCCTGACCAGCTTGGTGTTGTCTGCAGACAGACAGGACATGATCCCCTCATCCAGGTCATTGATGAAGATATTAAACGTGTGGCCCTAATACTGAGCCCTGGGGAACACCACTTGTAACTGGCCACCAGCTGGATGTTACTCCATTCACCACCGTTCTTTTGCCCTGCCATCCATCCATTTTTTTACCCAGTGAAGACTACACCCATTCACACCATTGTAAGCCAGTGTCTCCAGGACAATGATGCAGAAAATGATGACAAATTCTTTACTAAAGTCCAGGTAGATGACATCTATGGATGCTGAAAAGTTAGAAGCAGAGAAATTCTTCAGCTTTTTCTCAGTGTTCTGTGAGAGCATTGCTTTCTCATGCAGACTAGTCAAAAACAGTGAAGACGGTTTTGTAAACTAATTCTTTATCTTTGCACCTGGAGTTGGTTGTGAAGTGCTGTTATAGTACATTGAGGAAAATATTTTGGAATGGGTGTTGTATAGCCTCCACCAATCATTCTAGGAGGTGGTTGACCAAGGGACCAATAGTACTATGCTACTCTTGCGAACCAAGTTATATAAACCGATTTATAATTAATTAAAGATTCCACTTTTTCCTAAATTTTATTGTGTCGTTCTTTGCCGCTCTCAGTACGGACAGCGACAGACATCCATAACCTTTCCTTTACCCACTATGCTGGTGACTTTGTCATAAAAGGAAATGAGGTTGGTCAAGCAAGCCTTGCCTCTCATAAACCTATGCCATCTAGGCCTGAGATCCTGGTTGTCCTGTACTTGCCATGAGAAGGCAGTCAAGATGATCTGCTCCAGCACCTTCCCCAGCACCATCAAGCTGACAGGCCTTTATTTCCCAAGACCATCCTTTTGACCCTTCTATTAAATGGGCAATACATTTGCTAACTTCCAGTCACTTGGGACCTTCCTGGTTGACCAGGAATAAATGACTGAAAATGGCTTGGTGGGCTCTTCTGCCAGCTTCCTCAGTATTGTTGGGTGGATCCCTTCTGACCCCATGGACTTGCGTGGGTCCAAGTGACATAAAAAGTCAGTGATCCTTCCCTCCTGGATTATGGGGCCTTCATTCTGCTCCCCATCTCTGTCTTCCAGCTCAGGGGACTGGGTTCCTTGAGGACAATTGGTCTTGCTATTAAAGACTGAGTCAAAGAAGGCATTAATATCTCAGTCTTTTCCTCATCCCCTGTCAGTGTGTTTCCCTCCACACCCAGTAAAGGATGGAGAGTCTCCTTGACCCTCCTTTTGTTGCTGATGTATTTATAGAAACCCTTTTTGTTATCTTTACAGTCCTGGTCAGATAAAGTTCTAGCTGGGCTTTGGTCCTTCTCATTTCCTCCCTGCATAACCTCACATCATCTATGTAGTTCTCCTGAGTTGCCTGCCCCTTTTTCCAGAGGTGATACACTCTCTTTTTTTTCCCTGAGTTCCAGCCAAAGCTCTCTGTTTAGCCAGGCTGGTCTTCTTCCCTGTCAGGTCTTTTGCCCATGGGGACGGCCTGCTCCTGTACCTTTAATATTTCCTTGTTGAATCATGTCCAGCCTTCCTGGATTCCTTTTCCCTGCAGGACTACCTCCCAAGGGACTCTCTCAATCAGTCTCCTTCATAGGCCAAAGTCTGCCCTCTGGAAGTCCAAGGTAGCAGTTCTGCTGGCATCCTTCCTTACTTACCTGATCATTTCATGATTGCTGTGCCACAGATGGCTTTTGACCATGACAACCCACACAAATCCTTCTTTGTTTCCAAACAGCAGGTCTACTGAGGCACCACCCCTGGTCAGCTCCCTTACCACTGTATCAGGAAGTTATGTTCCACACACTCCAGGAACTTCCCTAGATTGTGTTCTCTCTGCTGTGCCGTACTTCCATCAGACATCTGGTGAATTGAAGTCCTCCACGCAAACAAGGAGTCAATGATTGAGAGACTTCTACCAGCTGCTTATAGAAAATTTTGTCTGCATATTTTTCCTGGTTGGCTGGTCTATAAAAACAAACTTCCACTAAGATATTCTAGGTCTTCCACCAAGGCACTGCTCTCCTTTCCCTTGATTCTTACCCATAAACACTTGAATCTAGCAGAATCATCATCAAGCTCCAGACAACTGAAACACTTATGTTACATTGTTACATTAATTATGTTGCTACATGAGTGCTATTGAGAATCGCAAAGAGAATTGTCACAATCTTGCGCCAGGAAATGGAAGGAGGTATTTTCAGACACCTTCAAGCTGAAATAGGAGCATGAAAATATTCTCTATCTATTTACATTACTTTAAACTAAATGGAAATTTAGAAAAAAAGCTTAGCTGGGAGTTAGTGATTGTTACTTCTCTAGAATTATGTGAAGCATTTGAATCTGCTGTATCCAATCTGCAGCCTGTCCAGTTATGCATTACAGTATTTGGAAGACAAGCTAAAGAGAAAGCAAATTACTAGCAAAAAACTGTACATTGAACAACAAAATATGTAGTTCCAAAGGCAGGAAGAAATGAATACTCCAGAGACAGATGAACTCTGAAGGCTGTCTCTTTTCCTATATCATCATATATAGAATTAAGCAAAGTTTTCTCATTCCACGATCATTCTGTCTATTAGCATTCATCCTTCAGTCACTCCTTCATAACAATGAAGGCAGGAACCCAAATAAAAGAAGGCTACAAATATTCAAACTACAATGAAAATAGAATTATGAGTAAGGAAGAAGAATTGGACATATCATTAATTTGAATAAATGATCATGACTATATTTAAGTCCATTGACCCTTCAGCTTCCCACATTGTTTTCCTTTCCTGAATTTACATATTGCATCCTCTACCAGCAGAAAACTCTTAACAGATGGAGTTGTTCATCTAAGTATGCAATATTCTTAGTAGATGCATGATAAGTAGATCTTAAGAATGTGAACTGCAAACTGCATGGAGAATCAGGCTAGTGGAGTCTACTATTTTTAATAATTAAACTCTTTTTGAAAAAAGAATAACTCTTGTAAAATATAATCTTAACACCAGTGGTTCATCTATTAATTTAATAATCTATATGTTTCTGTCTCTGTTGTAATCCAAGTGAGAGTTTTGACATTGTTTTGTATTTTATGTTTGCCTGGTAGCTGTTTGTGATAATTTGAAGAATTAGAGGCAATTAAAAATGTCTTGAAAAACTTGTAAATGGAACAATTATTTTAGAACTCCTTTTTACATTCATCTTTAGATTACTTAAGAGTTAATTGCCACTTTTTAATAGTGATATTTTCACTGTAGACATAACTCTTGGAAAGTATATATAAACAGAACCTTGTCAATCAGTGTAACCACCAGTAACAAGGTACTGAATCCTCAGCAAGGCCAAACACAGTTTGTCCTGCAATGTGAAAACCTACCCATCAAACAAATAACTGTGTATTTCAAGATGATGGTAATAGTTACAAATTTGTGAAGAGTATGCTCAAACACACATTCAAAGGTAAAGCACATTGTTAATATGAAATATACTCATTATGAAAACACTACCACATAATGGTGAAATATACAATTATTAATTATTATCAAGAATACTTGGTGAATCTCTCAATTTTACATGTAAAAATCAGTTCTGATCCTATCCTTCACTGACAAAGTTTCAATAAATTATTCTAGCTGAAATAAAGCATTTTGTGTGAGAAATGAGAAAAATCCCTGAGTATGTGAAGTAACACAAAAGCTGAAAGTGCATAGTATTTTCTCCAGGCAAGGTAGACAAATCTTTCCTAATTTATTTTTTACCTTACCTTAAGTATCTTGTACTTGACACCAATTCTCAGTGGATGCTCACCTGCACGGGTAAAACAGCTAAGTTTTCCCTAACTTGTTTTCTGAAATGTTTAGTGAAACAAAATACAGTGTTATACAACACATGATACTGAACTTGGGAAATCTGAGAAATTAGAGCTCAAGATGTGAAAAAGTCTTCACATTTTCAGTACCTTCAATTTCATTGGCTGTGTGTTCACATATATATATATCTTATGGTATATATTGATTTGTTCAAATTTATTCCTCAGGATTTCATCTGTCCTGACTCCAGTGAGCACTGGGAATCCAAAGCAAAAAGAAATGTGAAACTATATACGAAAGATAAGTGTAAATGGTTTTAATTCTAAAATTCTATTTCACTGGGACCTGAAAACTGAAGCATCCTTAAAAGAAATAAAATTATGGTTAGGAAAAAAAATCTCTGTTTCAGAATGCTGGGAGCACTGGCCCATGGTTTTAGTCATTGAAATAGATTACCTATATGCCATATTGGCAGTAGCATTTTTGGCCTGAAAAACAATTTACTGTAATTGTCAGGTTTTTAGGACTCTTTAATTAGAGTAATAAGTGAAATCTGAATTCAATTTAAGCCCTGCAAACTAGATCTTCAATTGTTATAATAGTACCATTGTCTTTGTGTCAGTGTATCATCATGAAAACTCCAAATGTTCTAGAATGCACCACAACACAAACTTTGAGTGATCTTTAAGTGCTTACTAAAACAGGTACTTGAAATGTCAGTGGCAAATAAAGTTTGTTAGGAATATTTGAGTCAACCTTTTAGAAATGTTTTTGTCAATTACCAGTTTTCAATTGCAATCAAATTTGCATTAGAACTGAGCAAAGAAATTGCAATTTATTTAGATAGTTTATTTTTCAGCATTTTCTTACCAAAGAAGAATAAAGCTTATTTTCCTCTCATTTCCTGGAACTGAAATTGCTTAAATCTAAGTAATTTGAACTACTGAAAATTTTTGATGACTGACAATGGCAGTTGTTTGTAGAGAAACAATGTTATTGAGACTGGAAATCTCTCAGCCAGGATTTGATTTTTAATGAGAATTATTAGAGAGAGCAGTCTTCACAAATATGCTTTACTAAAAGTAAAGGGAAAACTCTGTGAAGAAGCACATTATAATACTTGGCTGTGTCACACTTATGTCACAGCTCTACCAGCAAAACCTGTGCTTGCATCTTAGTTGACATCAGCTGGTGTTTGTTTTTTGCTCACAGAGCAATGTAACTACATTGGTATCTTACTTCTCATGGCATATCCTGTGTGTGCACTGGAGATCTTCATTAACAGACCTATACACGTGTGGCTATGGCAGTGGAAGTTTTGTTGCAGAAGCACAGTAATAGAAGGCTTAAATCAGTCTAGATTTTCTCATACATACAAACACACATGTTCACATCAACATCCAAATGTCAATGACATGGATATTTTAAAAATTAAGTGTCTTTGAATAGTAATACATTTGTTAACTTTGGATATTTTAATTTTAAACTATTCTATTTGGTGCAGATGTGTTCAATCTGTGTAAGATGCAAAGAAATATGGCTAAGATTCAATGAAGCTGCCCTTCTGCCTGCTGCAGATTCCTGGAATGACAAAGACTTTGAGATTTGGCCACAAGCGGAAAGAGAGTCATTATCCAGTCTTTCCAAAATTACATTTTAAAGGCTAGAAGACAAAAATCTCTGAACTCCTTTACTTAGACTCTGATATCTAAACTCTTTATCCTATGATTTATCCCATTGTTGAAGACAATAGTCTGTTATACAGTTGGGATTAGTACGATAAAATTTAAGAATTAAAGTTAAAATTTCCATAGGCTGAACACTAATATGCTTATTCTGGCTATCTTAAACAACTCATTGGGCATGTATTTCAAAAATTTGATTACTCTTGTTGAAGACTGTTAGATGACTGGCAAGATCATCTTTAATTCTGAATATTTGTTCTTTAAGTTGCAAATAGTATTTGGTTACACAAAAAGGTATTGTTTACTTTAATGTGTATCAGAATTAGAGTTACTGGGGATAAAATTACCTGATGATCATTGTGGATACCTCCCAACTTGGAATATTCTATGATTCTGTAATATTCTGTGATTCTCTTGACTCATACATTATTATTTTTTAGTCTCTTCTGCAGATCTATTTTTAAAATATCCTGTGGACAGCTGAAAGTCAGCTTCTTAAAATTTCACTTACCTACTCAAAATTCTCCATCATTCAATCAAATAAAAGAAGAAGCAGTATATTTTTTGGTTTTTCATTGATAATGTGAAATTGATACATTTAGAAATCCAGTGAATGTCTTTGTATAGGTACACAAAATTGCACAAAGTTCTCATCAGGGTGCTTAAAGCAGGCTACGTGATGTGATGCATGTTTTATGAAAAAAATTTCAAAAAATAAATGCATTCAATATGCCTAATTTCTTGAAAGGCCTAATTTATTGGAAAGTATAGTCTTAATATATTAAGGAATGTACATGTTTCATTGACATGACATACAGATTGAGAAAGATGAGTAAATGCAATCAGCGTATTTTCTCTCAACGAGTAAGAGTTCAGGTGACAGACCATGTAAGAAAGGACACTTCACACAACTCAAAAATGGATAAAATAATGGAAGCTACATCAAAGTGAGTCAGGTATGATGTGGTAGTACAATATCAGAATGACAGTGCATTAAAAAGGAAAGCTTAGTAACCCTTTTGTAATTACTGCCCTGATGGAGCTATACTACACTCAAGATTAAGCTAAGAGCTTTCCACAGCCCTTGAACAATGCAGTGTTACCTACTCGAGACTGAATTGGTTCTAGCATGTCTGGTCTATGGTCTGTACTATGGTCATAGTATAGTGAAATACACATTATCTGTTTTCTACCCTTCCCCCTTCCCTCAAGAAAAAGTCAATTATTTAAATAACAGCTGATTATCATGCTACAATTTCATGCTTCCTCTGTCACAGGGAAGCTAAACTTAGACAGGCTTTTCTCTCCCCCTTTGCCTCTTTCTGTATTATTTCCTGATCCTGAAACTTCATCAGGATTTCAGCCACTCACAAAAATGACAGATTTGCATCCAAATCTTGAATCAACAAGGGTCTATTTCTTAGTAAAATAAATGTTTGCAACAGCTTTCCTTACTCTAAACAACCCAAACTTTTTTTAGATTTTACTGGAAACAGTTCTTATTTGGTCATTAGTCCCACTGTTTCAGATGGAAAAGAGCTGAGGATTAGGTACATCTGGATCTGACTCCATCTCTGTTAACAAAGTCAGTTACCCACCAACCTGTTTAACAAGCAGCTAAAGGACTGAGCAGCTAAACAAGTTCATTGGATCAATTTGTTTGTCAGCAGTGAATAGGGAGGAAGAAATGAGAGAAATCAGCCCAATGCTTATTTTTCAATGTTAGGAGAATTTTAGAGTTAAAGGCTGAAGACAAAAGTCCTCAGAATTGCATTGAGCTGAAATATGTTTAAGTTAGCCATCAACTCATATTCCTGTGATCTAAAAGGGACTAATTATTCTAAGAATGAAAGTATTTAAGTGATCCCTTACTGTTAAAACTGATGGACTTATTTACACTACCTTAGAGAACCATACTAGAGTGAGATGTTTGCATTACATTACCAAACAGTTCTGCTATTTTATCACATAAATAAACACCTCAGACCTTCTGGTGGTGTAGAAATATATATATGCTTAAAGGTATTACATTCCCTAGTGCATCTATGCTTTTATTGAAATAAATAATTTTTATATGTAGCTTGAGGACTTTGGGGTTTTCTTTAGAATGAAAAAATATAAAGAATTTGAAAAAATATAAAGAAGATGCAGCTAGTCTTTTTTTTTTTATTATTTTATGCTTAAAAGTAACTGACACACTTTAGAAAATTCCCTAATCAGCTATTATTTTTTTCTCTGCATTCCTTCGTTAAAGAACACTTTATTTTATTTTACTATTGGTTACAATAATACGTATTTTTACATCACTTATTATTATACTATCAGTATAATTCTGGTCCTAATGAACACTGCAGTCAAGTCACACTGCTCTTTAGCCTCTCTCACTGTAAGGTAGAAAAAAATCTAGGGTTTTTTGTAAAGCATTTTAAAATCCAAATGACCAGTAAGGCACAAACTTTACTGTCCTGCATAATTTTAATCTGTGGTTGGGATAATTAATGAACTCCAATTAAAGCCTTAATATTCAATGGAGGTCTGTGTAATTGTTATGCATATACGGAAACATAGGAGAACAACCT
Source organism: Eulacestoma nigropectus (assembly GCA_013397775.1). NCBI lineage: Eukaryota > Metazoa > Chordata > Aves > Passeriformes > Eulacestoma > Eulacestoma nigropectus. Next base: position 14,488 of record VZTE01002859.1, read on the forward strand.
CCTAGTTACAACTGTCAAATGATCCCTTACTTACTGAAAGATGTGTAGCCCACTGTGCGCAGAAAATAGCAGGAGCAGGATGTGCGTGCAGAGAAACAGAAAAGCAGGAAGAATGGAGGGCAGATGGGAAACTCCTTTGTAGGGCAAAGGAGTGACAGGCAGGAAGCCCCTGAATGAGAAGGGTCAGAGTGAGTTGCAACTCTCAGAGGATCTGTATAGACACTGCTCAATTTGGAAGTTAGTGACAGTTTTTGTCACTACTGAGATCAGAATGTCCCATGACACAAGGGACAGGGAGAAGATTTGGACCAAATCCAGATGAAAAATGCATTTGAGGAGTTTAAAACATTTTTGATGAAAGGAATGTGTATTTCAGGATAACTTGGCAGCACTGGTTCTCAAACTCAAGGACTCCCAGTTCAACTTACGCAATGTGTACATCTGTTGTCAAGAAAATATGAAGTCATGCCTGGCAGACAAGTTTGTGATGGAGCTTTGCCTGCGTTTACTAGGGGTTTTGAGGAAGTGGAATGACTCCCAGGAATGATTTTGATGAATAGGAGGGAAACGTTATTAGAATTCCAATGGGGTGTGCTAGTCCATAACATGTGCAGGAAATGGCTGAAATTCTGAGGCAATTTGGCTGTTGTGTTTCTGTCTTTCTGGTTTGGATTTTTAACGGTTCATTTTTGAATTTTAAATCTGGTCTGTGAAAAATCTAAATCTTTACACTTACTCCTCAAGAAGATGCCTATACCCTTTTGTGGATTTTGAGCTTAGAGTCACATTTTGGGTTATATTTAACAGACAAAAAGAATATGTTTGCCTAAGATAACCCACAGACTGTTATTAAATGAAACATCTTTCTTGTACGTGTGAATTTATAAATACCTATGTATCATAACAGCTGTTCCACACTGGACCAAAGTTATATTAAGCTTAGGATTCTATTCCTGATAGTAGCCAATGCTTAGAGAGAGCATGTAGGGAACAGAGAACTCTAACAGTATTGATCATAGAAACAAATCCTCACCATATACTCTGGTAATTAGCTGTTTGTTACATTGCCTTTTTTTTATGCCTGCCTCAGGTGGGATGCTGAAATATGTTCATGTTTGACACATAAGAAGTGCTCAGGAAAGATACTGTATGCAAAAGGTGACAAAACTAAAATGAAGTATTCATTTCAGTGCAAGCTTAGACATACACTGAAGAACAAACAAATCCTTTGTTTATTATTAATACTTTTCCAATCTCACTCAAAGTTGCCCCAGATAAATTAAAGTATAAAGATAAGTATGTAGTTACTGAAGGTTTCTCCCAATCTGATGACCACAAACATGAACTTGCTCATAAGAAAATACATTAACGCTTCTGCTTTTCATCTATTTGCTAGATGCAAATTAGGATGATGTATGTATGTTGTACATAAAACAAAAACAGGGGTTTGAGAGTATTTTTTGTCTTTCAAAATTGCTATTGTCATGCTACTATTAATGAAACAATAATGTTGGAGTCTAACATTTAATTTTCTTGGACTTGCACCTCTTTGTTAAAAGATTATACTAACACTTGATATTAAATATGATTTTATTTAATTGGGAACTTATTAACACTAAGCAAAACATATGACATCAGCTACTTTGGGCCACTGATTATAGCAGCACATGGGTAAACTATAATGAAATTACTCCCTGTTTAAACAATAAATTGAAATAGTTTTCTATCTATCCTTCTCTTGCAATATGGTTTTTAACATGGTATGAAAAAAACCTCCCTGAGTTCATATTTGAGGTTATGTTAAACCTACATATAAAATTGTTTCTTAATAATCAAAAAAAGCTTAGCTTCTAGATGTACATGTTGTTTTCTTCTTTCTTTGAAAATCACGAAATCAATACACTGATCCTGTCAGAACAGGAAAGGACAAAAGGGATTGATGGAAAAGTGCACATAAGGACAAAAATGGAGGGGAGAACACCCAGGCTGCAAAGTTAATACCTAATTATGTGTTTAAAAACTACCAATTACCAAACTGAACATAGCCTTTCATCATTTATGTTGATCCATTTCTGCTTTCACATTAAGTCACACAAGCCCAGTAGTTAGAGTATTTCAGTTGTTTACCTTCTGCTTCAAACTTCCAATGATAATATTCTGTTAGCAGAACAAGTACAGCCAATTACTCCTGTTATATTTCCCTCCAAAAGAAAACTATCTGGAGCTCTGATCATATAATGGAGATGGAGAGCAGAATATATTACATGTGTTCTTGCCTATTTTGTTTCTTAAAAAGGTAGGAATATGATGAGGAAATCCACTGCATTCTGGCAAAGGTTTTAAGACTGTAATATATCTTTCCATTTCCCATACTTTTATTGTGAAGCATTTCTAGTATTTTGAATAAATTTATTTGAACTTACTAAGAATTTCTTGCAACTTGGAGAAAATTGTATGTTTTTAATATTTAACAAGTTATTTGTTCATATCTGAAGGTCTTCTTCATTTAAAGTTGACATTTTTAGACAAAAATTCTTTCCGATCGAAAATTTGTAATTTGTCAGTAGAAATGTTTTTCAAGCAAGGTTCATATATCTTAGTTTCTTTCAGTATGGAAGAAACAGTGCTAGAACAGCAAATAACCAGCTATGTTTGGAACAGCCTATAAAGACCAGATCACTTTTCTAATCAGATCAAACCTTCAATTTTAGATGAGGTTCCTAAATACCAAATTACAGATTCAGTTTCACATAGGCTACAGAATTCTCTAGCATGTGTCAATCACCATGATTTCTGACTTATATAGTCCTGAGATCAAATCCTTGAAATGAATACAGTGATTTTCTTCCAAAGTGTGATTTTTCTTAAACTGATTTTTCTTTTGCTGGTTCAGTCCCATAACTAAACTAAATGACATTGTAAAGATAACTTTCCTTATGCCTTGCCTGAACTAAACTCACCTTTGTGTACTTTAATTATGAGTTAATCAAAGAAAGCATAAATATGCTTACTCATCACTGTTAAGCCTTGTTCAAGGTGTGTACTGAATTGTTTAAACTAGTTGAAAATGTCCTAACATGATCTAAGAATGCCCAAACTCATGTTCTGGCAGACATGAACTGACAAGCATGCAGGAATCTTGTCCATAGTATGTTGCATATAAGTAAAGCCTTATAAAATGAAGGCCTTGTTGCCTTTGTAAAATCATGGCTCAGGCCTGTTACTTCAGCTAGAGAAGGACCATGGGAAAGAGGTATAAATGAACTAGAGGTAGAAAAACATGCTGAGTGATTATCGAGTGTTCACCTAGTGGTGTGTGGTGATTGGTTGAATTAAGTCTATTGTGCCTTAAAACTATGTAAACACTAAGACTGTATAAAAGAAGCTACGTGGTATTAAAAATAAGCTCTTAGACTGAAGTTGTTGGTATGATTCGTATGTGTCGCATCCGTCTCAACAGCGACAATAGTACTGTGATTCAAAAGACTTGGAGACTCTCTTCTTACATCACTATCATTTTTTGCTCTTTCAAGTAATCTAAAATGTATGAACTACAGGAGTCTTCCGAAAATACCTGGCACAGGTGACATGTTTGCCACATTACATGACTATCCAAGTGATACAAGCAGGACTAGGTTGGCTTGCCTTTCAGGCTTTTTAGGTTCCATAACAATTCATCTCCCCCTGTGTTCTCACTACACTACATACATATAAGCATGTATAAAATTACAGTTTGATGAACAGATTTCTCACAGAATGTTCATCACATATTTTTAAAATTTTTAAAAATATTTTTCTGCTCTGAAATTCTCTTACTTTTGTTGCTGCAATGTTAAAACACTTAATCCTTAACTACCATCTTGTTTATTTTTGTGTAACTTTTCTATATTCTTTCACCTAAATAGTTAATTAGACTTCCACTTGCATTTTATATAATTACTTCTTTTATCTGACATGCTATCAAGAAAATCTAATTCTAGAAATATATGGTGGGGGGAGGGGGGAAATATAGCTAGTTGTAGGCATAGCATATATTTCAGTAATACAAAGTAATACAAAACCCACGCAGACATTGAAAAATACTTTTTCTCATCATCTCTGTTGTATTAATTTACTAAGACATTTTTTCTGCTCCTCTCAGAGAACTTCTACATGATCTAAATTACTTCAAGGTGATCATCTCTTTACCTTCCTTATACTGTGTAACAGCAATATGATGCAGCAAATTTAAACTGTTGTCCTAAAGGCCCTATAAATGGGTCAATGCAAGACATATTTTAACTGGTTCTGTTGTAGATTGTTTGGTTAGTAAGAGCACTTGCAATAGGATATGACACTGATCTTGCCATGGCATACTGAAGAATGTGATGAAATTTAAATATGGAGATATTTAATAATGTGAATTGGAAAGCAGAAAAAGCCTACTTTTAGTTTGCAACACTTTGGAGTTTGTTCCTCTAGATGTAAAGAAAGTATCATGTAGACACAGAGCTGGCATGCAGTCAGGAATCCATGCTACACACTGAGTCCATGATTACCACCAACTGATCTGTGGTTCCATCCAAACAAGCATCCACCATTATTGAACATTTATGTTTCACGTAAACTTCGACAAAACAGAGGTATTAAAAGAACAAAAAATACCGCTGTCCGTACTGCAAATTAAAGCAGAAAAGAGACATAATGACAGAAAGTTTGAAGGGACAGAGGTTTGAATGGGGGAGGAACTCAAGAAAAAATTGCTCATTAGTTTCTGAGAAGTCCTTTTTCTTGACTAAAAATTTCTGTCAAAGATTTATTTCCAAGTGTGATGGTTGACCGCTGCCCACTCACCCTCTCAATCCTCAATGGGACTGGAGGAAAAAAAAAGATGAAAATTCTTGTGGGTCAAGGTAGAAACAGGGATGTCATTTATCAATTATCATCATGAGCAAACCAATCTCAGTTTGGAGAATAGTAATTTAATTTACTGTTGCTATAAGAAGCAATGCAGAGTCCCCAGGCAGGTGCAAAGGAGAGCCGCTTTATTGCAAAAACCCGGCCTTTTTAAGCAGTTAGCCAATTATCAGTTTACATATTTTTAAAGCACAACAAACATAATTCAACCAACTACTATACACCATGATGTGAACACACGGTGGTCACACAGCATGTTTTTCTACCTCTAATTCAGCTGTGTCTCTTTCTCACAGTCCTTTTCTACTTAGCCGAAGTAACAGGCCTGAGCCATGATATCACAAAGGCAGCAAGGCCTTCATTTTATAAGGTCTTACCTATAGGCAATATCTCCCCCTTTTTTGTTTTTTTATGCAAAGGGTTAATGTGCCCTAATGCCAGAACAGTCTGCACCTGTAAAGCCATCACCTTATTGAGACTATTACTGGTCATCTGCTGGACATAGGATAAGATACATGGAATACAGATCACAATCAATAAAAACCGACCAAAAACAACCATGCCACTGACAAGAGACAAGAGACCCACAGCATAGGAAAACAAAAAGATAGTGTCCAATGTCCCCAGAGCTGCTTCCTCTGCACTTGAAAGTAAATGGCTACTGTTCCAAAGCTCATATGGCTGGAGCTCAGGGGCCATGCTGTTCAGGCAGGAGGGAGTCCATTAGCTGGAAATGCTGACTTTGACATTTCTGAATATTTTTCTGGAAGCATGGAACTGAAGCATGAATCACTGAAGAAGGTCAGCAGGAACACAATAACATGATGGTGGGTGCAGTGGGACACAAAGCAGTTGGCAGGCTGCCTCTGTAAGCTTCCAGGCACAGCCATGTTCCTGGCAGCCCTACCCCTGCTCCTGCCTTGGCCACGAGGGCTGGATGGTGATTAGGTTATTCTCCTCTCACTGGGCCTCATCTCCTCGGAGGCAATTGATGTCTGTGCAGTCGAGCAGGTAACCATTTTAGACTTGTTGGCAATAAAACACATGTGTACCTTCTCCCCTAGGTTAGTAAATCAGCTAGGCCTTGCCATTGCACACCCAGTTGTGGATTATTACACAAAACTTTTAGAAATTGGTTTCACACATGCAAATCTTCAGACCAGTATCACTCTGCCAGGGATCAAAATCGATGATCTGCCTGCAAAAACTTTAACGTAAATATTGTGCTATCTAAATGTTCTTGGGGAGCCATATTCCCCCTTCTTTGTTTTTGTTATTTGATAACATGCGCGTCTGCCACTATGAACATGAAGGCAACATAAAAGTAAGACAATACATGTAATAAAGCAAGAAAATCATACTGAGCAAAAATATGCACAGTAATATATGTAAGCAGTAGCACACGACAAAGGGATAGTGATGTAGAACAATATACTCTCAATTGCCTAAATACTGTACCATCACCCAGAGTCTGCAGTAGCTGGTGAGCCCTATTTCGCAATGAGGACCTGGAGAACCCTCCCGGGCAGAGTTTCCAAGTACATCTCGAAAGGGGGTCCAGCTGTTACAAGCCCAAATCGGCAAGTCAAAGTGACCTAATTACATTTTTAGTGCAGAAATACCTGGGGCTCTAGGCATACCTCCAACCAGGTAGGGCTAGGGCTTGGCCAGAGCCAAGGCCTTAACTGGAAGGGTTTCCCAAACATATCCTACAAACAAGCCTCTATGAATAGCAGTTGGGAAAGTTTCTTAAAATGATACATGTCTTGCAGATAGCTACACAAAGGTATGTGAAAGTCTGTAAACCAGCTGGCTTTGTCATTTATCTTTAGCTAAGTAGTCAATGGTACCATGAACAAACTGCAAACAACAGAAGAAATGCATACATATAACATCAAATAGTATCCTATGGATAATGTCCTTTATAAAAAGTCAGTGAATACACGATATGACATTAAAAACATATTCAGAATTGTTAATACAGCAACAGTAACTGGTCTAAGAAATCGAGATTATATTTCTCCAAACATCTATGTATATATGACAATAAAGCAAAATAAAAGCAAGAAAGTGCTAAACAGCTTGCAATAAATAAGATTTACAGGGTTGAAACAGAACTGAAAATTAACATCACTTAAATTCAACAAAACTAAAGTCAGAGTTGAGTGTTCCTTTGAAAGTTTCAGATACAACAGAATTTAACTCATCTTGACTCCATCGTTACAAGAAAGCTACCGAAAATTTGTCATACAACAGTCACACATCAATGAATAATATGCAAGCAAACAACTGTTTCGTAAATGAAATAGCGGCAACATGGATTTAGTGGAGAGATTATAAAGGTGTGGCAAACACGTTGTGATTTTTCATAATTTAGTTGTGAGAATAGCTCAGAGTAACTATAAATGCTATTGAAAATATCCATTCACAGTCAGGACTTTTCTGGCATAAGCACAGTTTTACAGGATTTTCCAATTTGTAGCTGTACTCAAAAAAAAAATTGACAACATTGTATGTCTTTCAGTACTTTTCTGGTATAAGCATAGGTTTCCCAGGGTTTTTTAAGGTGCAGCTTTACTCGGAAAAAACATCAAGGACCTAGTTATATAATACTGCCCTGAGTTTTGCACACGTTAGGTCAGTGGGTGTAAAAAATTGACAAGTGCAAATAAACAGCTACAAAGGCATGGTTTCAGGTGATTCTAAAGGAGTGTGCTACTGTTTATTCCACTTGAAAAAAGAAGATTCATAGGCTAAATTTTTAGCAACACATTATCGAGCATTTATTAGTAGAACAAAGGCATATCACAGGCTGGGGCGCTTGGCAATATTGCCAGAGGCGCGCTCCATTCATTTTACTGTGGACTTAAGTACTCTCTTAAACTGTTACATATTCATTAAGCCCAGAAAGTAATTTACACTTCACTCAACTTTCCC
>VZTE01002859.1:22927-53460 GCA_013397775.1 Eulacestoma nigropectus
CAATTATACATATTCAAACTTTTCCCTATACTAATTTAAATGTTCTAGGAACTGTTTAGCATGGCTCCTCCTTGGGTCCTCCTTTTTAGAGCAGGCGCATTTTTGGCTGTGGTTTTAGTCAGTTTTTTATCATCAATTCCAACTTGAGCTCTAGCCCATGGTTTCTGCAGACGGTACTTGTTGATAGTCGGCATGTCCGTAGCAGGGGTCTTTATCATACATTCACTGGATGTTATCCAACCAAGCAGACAGTTCAATTACCACAAGCATAACTATATCAGCTATTTCACTACTATTTCTAAGTCTAGTTAATGACAGAAATAAAAGGCATTATTACCAAAAAGAAGAGAACTATATCTTTATAGCACAGCTACTTTAACATCATACACATATAGCATCTTATCTTAATATTTGTGGAAAGCCAATATTATAATATGTATTTTTCACAGTTAGAGAAACCACACCCATCTCTGTTGAAACCTATGTGTATTTGTGAGCTTTTCTTTGCAGTTTTGTAGATTTCTTTGAAAAAAGATATTTTTATTTCAGATTTTTAATGTTCTAGTATTCTAGAATTATATCAAGACTTTAATACTTATTGTCTTCACAGGACATAACATGCGCTATGAAAAATGAGCACTGAAATGATGTGATTTATCAGTGTTCATGTAAAGTAATTATGTGTTTCAATCAGCAGTTGTAAATTAAATTTCTACTTCTCATTTATCTAGAAATTTAATTAGATGTCTAATATTAGTATCTAACTGAACACAGTGGGAAAAGAAATGTCTTTTACCTGAATAAAACACACAGGAGCAAAATGGCATTTTCATATTCTACCACCATGAGGTAACTTAGATTAACCTACAATACATTTAGTTGGGAATACAAGCAATCCATATATCAAAGCTGTGGCTCTGAGGAGTTCTTCTGGATAACACATGGGTGTTAGCCTATGGTCAGGGCCAATCTGCTAGGTTTGCACACAGCATGTAGAAGTTCACTCAAAAACTGGTGGGTTTCAGAGAGTCAGAGGACACAGATTATGAGGCTTAGAGACAAAGGGTGGTATCTATTAAATCTATTAAGCCAGTTTTCTTCTATTAATAAAATGGCAGGAGGTAAAAAAGATTGACCTTTAAGATGTATCAATTGATTACAATTAGGTCAGGACATCTTAGGCCCTTTGTAAACCTGGAGTTGCATGCCCTGATTTATCCAGAAACTGACATTGAAGTTTAGAGGGAAGTGAAACTCAGAATTTCTCCTCTAATATTTTTTTTCAGTCTAAAGTCAAAACCAAAACTCAAAAGACCACATAAATCAGAAACAATACTTCAGGAATGTAAAAAACTAACATTACTACCAGACAAGATCTCAAATTCATACTAAACAAAAATAAAGTAGCAAATAAAATACTGCCAGAAGTATTCAGTAACATTTTCTGTGAAAAATATGTCAGATGGGCATCTTCTGATGGAAAATAATGTTCGGAAATGCTTTGCCTGCCCCACCAAAAATTAAATACACAGTTTGACTTAGCTATTTTTTCTTACCTCTTATCTTCAACTCTTGATACATTACCACTGACTGGCTATAATTAAATTTCAGTTAACATTCTTGGGAGTTTCATAAATAGAGAATAAATGCAAAGGTATGAGACACCTACCAGTTGTATTTTTACCTGTCTTTATTAATTATTATAAGTTCATCTGCTGGTTTTTGTTGTACCAGCCACTGGCAGGGGTCTCATCAGGCCCCTGCGGGCTCTCTGAGGAGAGGCTCAGTTTGCCCACAGCTGGTTCTGGCTGGGTCCAGCAGCCCTAGCACGTGGCACAGCCCCGCAGCCCTACAGTCCCGCAGCCCCACAACCCCGGCTGGGAGAAGTGCAGCTGGGAAAGGGCAGAGCAGCTGCTAGGCAGGGATGTGTGAGGTGAAAAGGGGTGAAATGGTACTGCCAGCCCCGAGGGGAGAGGACGACGACGTGCAAGAGGGGTTCTAGATGTGGAACGGACTGAGCGCAGCTCCCTGTCCTGCTCAGGGCAGAGGCAGAGGGGAAGTACAAAACTCGGTAATTAAAGGGAAGTTGAGGCTGAGAAAAAGGTGGGGAGTGGTTAGGGGGAAGGTGTTTTAGGTTTTGTCTTTGTTTCTCACCGTCTAGATCTATTTTAATAGGAAATAAATTGTTGCATATAGGTAAGACCTTATAAAATGAAGGCCTTGCTGCCTTTGTAAAATCACAGCTCAGGCCTGTTACTTCAGCTAAGTAGAAAAGGACTGTGGGAAAGACACAGCTGAATTAGAGGTAGAAAAACATGCTGCGTGGCCACCGTGCGTTCATATCGTGGTGTATAGTAGTTGGTTTAATTATGTTTGTTGTGCTTTAAAAATATGTAAACTGATAATCGGCTAACTGCTTAAAAAGGCCGGGTTTTTGCAATAAAGTGGCTCTCCTTTGCACCTGCCTGGGGACTCTGCATCGCTTCTTATCGCAACAGCTGGTGCCCAAACACGGAAGATCAACCTACATCGAAGAGTGGACCGCAACCGAGACCGAAGCCCGCAGACCCCAGGAGCAGCCCCAGGCAGCAGCCAAGCCCAGGCAAAGGACCCCAGCAGTGGCTCCAGGCAGCACATCCCGATAGCGGACTCAGGCAGCAGACACAGATACCCCGAGCGACTCTCACCTTCACCTTACTTCATCTTAGCACGCACATTCGTCACTTTAAGGTGAGCTATGAGGTTAGTCATGGGTGCGAAGCTGTCACGTGAGCAAAAGCGGACGCTAGAGAATTCACAGTGCCTTTTACAATGAGACATTCCCGATACTAAATTATTTGCTTTGCTGGATTGGATTTCCACGCATGTAAAAGACTTCAACTCAGCCAGCATTTTTCAGCTACACGCCTCGCAGGCAGTAGGACATCTCGCAACTTAGGGAATTCTTGTAGCAGCTCTTAAAGAAACTAAGGTAGATTCGTGTTCTCAGCTGCCCTTGGACGCTGCCTCCCCCGGACCGCTGCCTTCCCTGGCGGCTGCTTCCCACTGTGAGGAATTTCCGCATACTGCCTCCTCCGTGTTGCACACTCTCCCGGGTGCTAAGGCTCCTTCAGTGCCTGCCCTCCCCACCGCCACCGCCCCCAACCTCGCTTCTGCGCTGCCTGCTCCTCCCACGGTACCTCCTTTGCCGCCTGCCGCACCGACACAAGCTCCCCCTCGGCTGCGTCGCTTTTGGCAGCCCTCTCGGCCGGTTTTGGCCCCCCAGACTTGGACGCCCCCCTGGCTGCATCGCTTTTGGCAGCCCCCTCGGCCAGTAAAGGCCCCCCGGGCATGGATGCCCCACCGGCTCATTGCAGGCCCCCGCTCTTGCTAGGGTCCAGGAATGCTGCAGCTCCCCCGTCCCCTCTCGGGCCCTCGGACAATACGGCCCCCGCCTAGCGTTTGCCAGGAGCCGCTGGCCGGCTATGTCCCTATGGCAACCCCTGCGGAGATAATTACTTTGGATAGCTATCCTAAATCACCCTGTCCCTCAGACCAGGCACCTTTAAATGCCCAAGTGGTACAGTTATACCCTACATGGACTCAGAACCAAGGCCCCTTATTTATTACTGCGTACCCAGTTGTCTATGAACAAGGTCAACCAGCAGTTTACGAAGACAGATTACTCTGTTGTGAGAGAACTGTGGACACTAGCGTAGGAGAGTGGTGTATCTTCTGAACATCTTATTGCTTACTTAGAGACCATCACTGCTGCCTACGTTTTTTCTCTTGCTGTTTGGAAGATCATACAGAAAATGATCCTGCCTCGGGCCAGAGCCCTGCAGCAACGGCAACCCCCTATCCTTGTTCAGTTAACAGGTGACGGTACATACTCAAACCCCAGAATGCAGATGGGCTATCCTCGCAATATTTATAACATCATTACCCAGACCTTTGTTACAACTAATTTTGTGTTTTCTGTAAGCTGCAGATTTTGACAGGACTGTTTATTGGAGAGATGCTAGGTCATCTGTGTGAGTGTAGTGTGTTTCTGCATGCAAGTGGCAGTATGTAATTCCTTGCTTTGAGGCTTCTTAGCACAGTCTAAATTCTTCAACAGAAATGCAGATGTATTGCATGATTGGTAAAACTTATCATATAACATGTATACTGCCTTTCCAAGAATTTTGATTTCAAAATCTGATTGGACTGAATTAATACTGATTCTTTGCTCAGTTACAGTGATGTTAGCTGTTACCACAAAAATTAGAAACTTGTATACCTGGAAAAATATTTGCAGTCCCGGTACACTCAGAGCATCACTTAATTGTTATGTGGCCCCTTAGAACATTCGGTAGAATTCTCCTTGGAAACAGCAATTAACTCTAAAGCCTGATGTTGAAACATTGAATGATTCACAAAAGTTGCTGGGAGCAATTAGCTGGGTGAGCCCATGGTAGCATTCCTTTCCTCACTCCCCCATCAATGTTATCTGCAGAAGCTATTTGAGTTACAGATATAATTGCCTCACGACTCCCCAGTGTAAAGGCAGGCAGAATTGTCCTAGCTTTGCCTGTTCGCTTGCTTTTTTACCCCACTGTTTTACTAAGGTAACTTTACTGTGACTATTTCGCCATGAACAAACGTTTGACAGCATTTCAGATAGGTACAGCTATTTAATGGTTCAAGTCTAGATTTTTTCCTTGCCACTTATAAATTGAAATTGGACTTGCTATCAAAAAAGTTTAAGTACTGTGATGGACCAGAAAAGTGACTAAAAGCGACACCACCTTACGAAACAGACTTGCCCAATGAGTATGCGTTATCTGCTCAGTGGCTGAGTTTCTAATATGCTCTATTCTCATTGAAAGAGGAAAAGAGTGTGTGATAAATGAGTGAATGATAAATGTTGTCTTTCGCATATAGGCTTTTAACATTCGTAAGTCATGATGTACTATGTAGAAATGGTGTTAAGGTTGTGAAAAATACATATTGTAATATTGGCTTTCCGCAAATATTAAGATAAGATGCTATATGTGTATGATGTTAAAGTAGCTGTGCTATAAAGATATAGTTCTCTTCTTTTTGGTAATAATGCCTTTTATTTCTGTCATTAACTAGACTTAGAAATAGTAGTGAAATAGCTGATATAGTTATGCTTGTGGTAATTGAACTGTCTGCTTGGTTGGATAACATCCAGTGAACGTATGATAAAGACCCCTGCTACGGACATGCCGACTATCAACAAGTACCATCTGCAGAAACCATGGGCTAGAGCTCAAGTTGGAATTGATGATAAAAAACTGACTAAAACCACAGCCAAAAATGCGCCTGCTCTAAAAAGGAAGACCCAAGGAGGAGCCATGCTAAACAGTTCCTAGAACATTTAAATTAGTATAGGGAAAAGTTTGAATATGTATAATTGTTTATGAATATGCATTAGGCTAAAAGTATGTAAAGGGTGCCTCCGAAATAGCAGGTGTGCTCTTGGCCGAAAGCCAAGGGCACCCAGCTGTCGCCCTGGTTTTTCTGCTGTTCTGTGTTTTTACTTTTGTAGTAGAAGTTCTCATGCACTTTCTGTAAAGATGGTCATGTTTTGTTATCTGTACTTTATTGTTTTCATTCCATTCTCCTAGGCGGAGACAATTGATGGATTTTTCCTTTGACCAGTGTGATTGAGGGGTGGTAATTTCTCCCTCCAATCCATGGTGGTTCTTAAGAAGATATAAAATAAAGTTCGGGGTCTTGCCCCGCTCTCTCTTTTTTTCTTGCTTCCCACCTGGCCAGGTCTGTGTGGTTTTTTCGTGTCTGAGTGCGACACCCAGCACTGTAACCTTTTGCTTTATCTTTGTCCCCTGTTGCCTTTTTATTAAACTTCTAAATTTTATCAGGAGAGTGAACCTCGTTTTTCACACTAACAATGATGAAATTTTAGAGAAAAGAACTTTCTCATCTTCAACTTTACATTTGCGAGCACTGTTTATAGTAGGACTCAGAAATAGCACTTTTGTCTAGAATTCTGTTAATAAATATAGGCATACACCGTCACCATTTCTCTCTTTTGAGAACTACTGCAATGCATATGGAAAACAAATGTCTAAATGTTACATATTATGATGTAAAGCAAATCAGTGCATTTCAGTGTAATATCATAAACCAAATACTGAAACTGGCAAGGAAAAAAAAAACTATACTAAAGGATGTTCCACGATAGGATAGTTTTGTGTTACAAGAATTTGTTTTTATGTATAACATTGGCCTACAAGGAAATTCTGATAGCGTCAGCCAAACTTGGAAATTCACCACATTTTTTTAAACTAGCCATAATCAAATTGATGTCACAAAGGAATCACAATTTGGTGTTATATGAGACACTAACTTTTAGAAGTGGGAATGCACATCAGCTCCTAGCTGCTTCATTTTGGGAAGTTTATATTTTTGCACATTGTTATGGCTTTTGATTTCTCACAGTCGTTTAATTAATCAGCTTACTCATGTCGACTGTTTACCAATTCCACTGTATACCTCAGAAACTGAGATAAAATAATACTTGTAAACCTAGGCCTGGTCTATAAAATTTGACTGGTAGATACTCCTTGTAGGATAAATCTTTGCAACGTACTACAAGAAGAAATAAGAGCACAAGGCATGATGTGAAGATGAGAAGGGAATGTGGACCAAAGATCTGGGAGGAATGCTAGAAACTTAAAACAGCTGCCATACAACAAAGGTCCCTTGCAGCACCGTGGTCTGCATATATTAAAGGCATGGCCACAATGCTGTGAAGTTAATCCTGTAACTCAATCGGCAGTTAACCCATGTAACCTATTTGCATTTATTGATTACTTTTATACTAGCAAATTAAAGATGACTGGATGATTTTCTGACATGGAGGCCCATGCCTATATTGTAAGAACTCTTAGCTTCCAAAACAGGCTAGCCATATGCAAACTGTCCACCAGGAATATTTCCTATCTGCCAAATGATTACTTGGATTTGTTTGGGAGAATGCTAGTCGCCATGATATCATACAAGGGATTGTTCTCACAATAAATATAACCAAGAAAATATTAATTCATAATTAGCAGCCTGACTGGATAATTTTTTTTTAGAGATTTAGTAAGTTTAAATGAGGTTTGAATTAATAGACTTCAGAAACTTATGTAATAAGGAATATGGACTTTACATTCAAGAAAGCCAAGGACCTTTGTCTTCAAATGGGCTAGGTTCCTAAATAAAATTTTTAAGTACAGTTTGTCACCTGCTCAGCTCAGCTGCTATTTAACAATGGAAATGCCTAATTTGCAACAAGTTGAATCATCTAGGCACCCTGATTTCAGCTTTGAGTAAATTGAAAACCACTGAATTGGTCAGTGGTGGTGCCAAATTGCTCCACATAAAAAGACATAAAAAATTGTGGTTTGTCATCCCTGTACTATACCTGTTATTTGGAAGTCTGGACCTTGAGACTCCCAGGGTAATACTCTAGCAGCTAGGTTGTGCATTCATTTTAGTTCATTTTATAAATTAAGAAATATGTCATTATTGTATACAGAATTGAATTTCTTCAGTAAAAAGAGAGTCTATAAAAGTCCTATAGTTCTCATATATTTGTGACCAATGAACATTAAAGAAGACAGAAGAAGGATTTTAGATCATATGTATCACATTTCATTTGGGTATGCAAAGCACTGTGACACTGGGTGTAAAATGGGACTGAAGAAAGAGCATCTCTTCAGGTGTTTGTTTTCTTGAGCTAGGGTAGATACAATTTTCATACATGTTTAAGATTGTGTCTTCTGCAGATTTGAAAGTGGAGTTGTTGACAGAGGTTGCTGGTTAGTTCAGGTGACTTTGCACACAGTGTACTAGTCTTTGTGAATCCCATTCTCTGACTCTCAGCTGATCTTACACATTTTGTATATCTGACTAGACACCTGACTTGGGGTTTTATTTTCCAGTATAACAGATCAGTTAAAAGTTAGGTGTCCTAATACTCTACATAATTCCTATTTTTTTGATTTAATCTGACTAAAAATAATGTGTTTGAACTATTGTGCATCTTAGTGTAAATCATTAACACTTGTACATAACCTTCCTCATATTTACATGCTATTGTAATCACCTTGAACCTTGTTCATAGACTTATTTAGCAGTTTCTAATGCTGAAGAGCTTTCATGCCAAACTAGACCAGAAATTAACACAAGTATACTCTAACCTGAACTGTGTACTTATTTAAAAATAACACTTAATACTAATTTTGCAGAAATACAACACTGTAATTTTATTGATACATGCACTTTATATGTCTATAAGAAGTATTTTTATTAAATTGATTGCAAACTTCTTTTAGGTACTAGAACATCTGTGACTTTATTAATAAAAAATGTAAAGGAAAAAGATGGTAGACTTATTGTAAGCAGAATGTCCCCTTAGCACTTAGATAATGATCACCCAAGCTTTGCATGCTTACAGCAAAGTTAAATGGAAGCAGAAAATCATAGATACTGATGGTATAATTTTATGTATTGCATCCGTTTTTCTGGGAACTGACAATTTTCAGTCTCATATCTTGGCCTTATAATCATTGCACACACAGGGGCATACAAATGTATTACCGATGCAGTAGACAGGATAAAAATAGTGGACTTATGTGTGTTCATTCCGAGTAAGCCATAATGATAGCATATAA
Organism: Eulacestoma nigropectus; assembly: GCA_013397775.1. Classification (NCBI taxonomy): domain Eukaryota; kingdom Metazoa; phylum Chordata; class Aves; order Passeriformes; genus Eulacestoma; species Eulacestoma nigropectus. The sequence goes on from VZTE01002859.1 coordinate 31,600, forward strand.
ATTTAACATAAGGTTTAATTTTAAATGGTTTGAATACCACTATGGTAAATGTATGGCAGAGTATGCTGAGCTCTGTTGGGAATGCATGTACTCACATTCTAACTACACATGGACTTTGTTGCACTTGGGGAAAAGGAATTTTTTTTTCTTAGAAGGCTTTGGAAACAGACATCATTTAGCCTGACAGCAGTTTTATTAATCCTCTGGCATTTAATTCAAAATGCATGTATTATGATAATTTTTAAATAGAAGTAAACCAGGTTTTTGTAGGAAGTTGTAGACTCTGCAGTGTTTATTCATTGATCAAAATGCATATTTAGCTGAACACTGTGCTCTTTTCCTCTAGTTATGATAATGATCCATTTCATATCTGCCTCCTGTAGTGTAATATTTGATTATCAGTTTTCAAAGACTATGGCAGATACTATTTTTGTTTTTGTCTGTAGACTGCTTGGTGACTTTGAAAGTCACTGCAACATAGTAAATGTTTTTCTCAGACACCACCTGCTAGATCAAGCAGTGAATTCATATAAGGCTTAAAGATCCACAAATTTTTTCTCAATGTTTTTGAAGCTCCTGTCATAAACTGAGTAGCACAGAGAATAGAAAATTCTTCTAGTTTGTCCTGAACATTGTAAAATACTTTGCTTATTCAGGCATCGCAGATGTTCTTTTGAAGAATACTTGAATGATCCTCCATCACTGATGCTCTTTAACTTTTCTTGAGTGTGGGTAAATGGTAGCTGATATTAAGCTTTTCTAAATATGTCATAAACAATAGTAAGATTTAAAAATTTATATTCAAGCAGTGTCCATCCAGATTTCTAAGCATCTTTGAAATTAATTGCAAGAAGGAATGCTAGTAAAAGCAATGAAAATAGTTGTTGGTATTTCTTCCTGCTGTTTTAACCATGTTTGAATCTAGTCCATCATCCCAGCATTACCAACCTAATATAGCCTGAAAACTGTTGTTTAGTATTATCTCCTAACATATGTTAATCTAACTGCATCAGTGTGTCTTCACAATATGGAGACACTGGGACACCACAAAGGTGTAACAAAATTAAAACATAATGGAATTAATCATAAGGTTTGAATAATGAGATTAAATGTTTGACCAGGCAGGTAATTTAGATGCTAAAACAAGTGCTTATAAAAGAAGTAACTGGACAGCACCCAGCTGGTGGGTGTTGCAAAACCTTTTGAGATTTTTAAGAGAGAACAGGAATGCAATAAGATGTTTTGTTAATTTTTCTACCATGTTTCTTGTCTCATTGACATGAACCGTTTGTCGGTACAGGCTCTAAACTTAATCTTGTTATGAAGATCTATACCACAAAGCATGATCAGTCTGAGTTTCACCATAGGTGCACCAGTATTTAAGAGCACACTCTTAAACAGCATAGATTAACACTGCAGAGTGTAGATGCTTACACTAGATTTAAACACAGTAGAAAAGGCTAGCTTAGGTGGGCTGTTTGTTAATGATTTTTGTTTGAGAAACACATCAACATCCCACATCATACAAAGCTAGCCAAGCTGCTTTCTTGTCTCAGATAGCCTTATATTTACAACACAGTTCTCTCTAGCTTTATCTCCTGGTTGTTGCTTGGAGTGTTATGGTTACTGAGTTTTTGTTTAATCTGTTTTCACAAGGGGGAACTCATACTAGTGATTGTTTGGGTTGTTTTTAATAATTCTCTCCTGTTCTAATTTCTTCTTCATACCTTGAAGCTTTGTCTATATACAGTAATATTCCCATAATATTCAGGAGATTTTTCTTTAGGAGTGTTGGCCTAGATGAAACCTACGGACCAGATTCAATATACTGTTTTCAGTAATGTGATTACAGTTGGCCTTGTCTGTAATCTGATCCACGTCTCACAGCACTGAGAGTGTTGGCTCATAATGGTTATGCTTGATCTCATTGTAGGACTGTGCAGTCAATGTGAGACAGACTTTGGCAGGGAGGAGCAATTATTTTTGAAATTAAAGTCTGTGCCCTTAGGCTTCTAGAAGTCTGTTACTGCTATCTTCTCTGGAGTACTATGAGGTTGTGTATTTCGTCACACATGCTTATTGCAAATAAAACAACCTAACAACATTGGTTTAATGCAATTTCATACCTTAAGCAATTTTTCCAGTTGTTTTCTTCTGACATTTTATCAGTTTGTTCTGAATATGACAAAATCTGCTTGTATATTTTTTAATATATAATGGTATAAAATATGCCCTAGTGTCATGGGTTGAAACTGAGTTGATTGACAAGCTTTTATGCCAATGCACTTTTGCGAATTTTGCATATTTAAACCCTGTGCAAGGGCAGGAAGTTTCTCTCTTGTTCCCGGTCTCCTGAGGGAGAAGGGGGGGGCCTCCGAGCCACGGGCGGCCTCCGGGCCCAGCCCCGGGCCTGGCTGGGCTCCTGCCCTTCCCTCAGAGCTGCGAGCAGCTAAACTATCTATGGACTGCCCCATACCGAATTCATCCGGCTCGGCTTCTGAAACCGGAGGGGCCTCCCCTCCCTCTTCACGCAGCCCGAGGGAGCGTCTTCTCCCCCCTCATGCAGCCCGCACAGACCCAGTGGGACCAGCGTAGCCTCCTTTTAAACAGCCTGCACAGCTCGCACCAAACTGAACATCAGCGCAGCCCGTGAGGAAAGACGTGAGGGAGAAGAACATGGAGGCTGCACGGTCAGGGAGAAAGAGAAAGTCAGTCACGTGGGACGACGCTGAGATGGCGGCGGGAGAAAAGGGTGTGTGTGTTCCGGCGTGAATCTTAAAAACCCTTCTAGCAGCTGTGGAGGACTGAACTCTAAATCATTTTAAAGTATGGGGAGATGAAAATCCATGCCTGTGAGAATTTATGTTGCAGCCTGTGAAGATGTAAGAGAATGCCTATGCCAGGCCATGTAGTTGTGAAGCAGCTTTTAGAGGTTTGTGAAGAAGCAGAGAAGCCCATGTGTTTAAGCTGGAATAATTCATGTTTAAAAGAGACCGGAAGCAGAGAACCTTTTGTGTTTGNACTGAATTTGTGAAGAAATGTCCACGGCATCAGTAGAAGGGAACCTTTTTCCCTAAGCATAAGAAAGAGAATTTTAAAGACTGCAACACTGACCAAAATTGTTACCTTTTGTGCGAGGTGGTAAAAGGAGGGGAGAGTGCTGGAGGGAGAAGAGGAAGGGGGGGGAAGGAGTTTTTGCTTGGAGAGTGCTGGAGAGAAGAGGGTTTTGCTTTAACTTCTTTTTATTTCTTGTTACTTTTAACTCTGTTAGTAATAAACTTCTTTACATTCTTTAAAGTTTTAGGCCTGCTTTGCATTTCTTCTAATCCTTATCTCACAAAGTGAAATAGATGTGATCAAACCACTACACCAAATTGGTGTTTCCGCCCGGTTGGTGAACCAAACCCGCTACAACTAGCTAAATGCTGACATGTAACTTTGGGTATATATTTAGTTGACCGGAGGACTGGTGGAAAAAAAAATTATTCCAGGTGGTTTCCCATTAGGAAAACATGTTTATTGTCATGGTTTAGGAACTGTACTCCTCAATTCAGTGTCTCTGAAGAGACTCTTCAAACCATACTCCCTCTCTCTGTCACATACCTGTTTTCCCTTCCTCCTCTCTGCTGTGGCAGGATGTAGAGGAGAACTGGAGGCACAAAAGGCAAAGATCACAGACTGAAATAAGAACAATTTACTGGAAGCAGCAGTGGGATAAGAAAACAAAGAGTAACAGCAACAATACTAATGACAGAGGGTAGAAGAAATGATTCACACAGAAAAAAACTCCCTGATACTAGACAATGCTGGATGGCTCCCTTTGCCATGTTTTCTTGACCAGACAGGAGTTTCTTGACCCCTTCTCCCCAGAAGAGAGTCTCTTTCCCCATGTCCCTGTCAATGACATGAGGTGGTATAGAGTAACTTTCAGGTCCTACCCATGCCTCCTTATGGCTACTGCAAAAATTAACCCTGGTCAGAGCCAGGACATCTAGCTACTTTCATTTAAGATATATTTTCCTCTGCCCTTTAGTGTTTCTTTCAGGAGCTGTCTGCTTCTCTGCAGCTTCCATCTTAGGTCTTTTGTTAGGACTATTGATCACTTATACTGTGGGTTGATAATTATGCAAATCTGATTGTCTCGTGTCCTTTTGTGAGCAAAAAGAGAAAAGCAACCCACAATGTATTACCTTTCCCAACAGCAAAAAGGGCATTTTTGATACCTCATGGGTATGTTCCAGCCTGTGGTAACAGCATATATAGGGATGAAAGGGGCTCACCCGGCATACACACTACTGGTTTACAGTGAAAAAAATGCAATGCTGGCAGAAAAATGTATGGGTTTAAATTCCTGGGGTCTTCTTTTGGTTTGATTTTGTTGTTTGGGGTTTTTTAAAATTAAAAGTCCAGATGTCATGGTTTGATAAAAATATTCTCTTCCATTGTTAATTCCTGTACTGACGGAACTTTGAGGAAGGCAAGAAACCTGCTAAAATGAGTCAATTGCTTGCCTGCTGACCTGATGGGGGTGGGACAGAAGGGAAGAGTGGTCTGGGAAATTAATACTTACTTAAATTTATAAGGCCTGAACTATTTTTCTAATAAAATTAATGATTTCCTTTAGCAGCTTTGTTTAGTATTAGTGTAGGTGAAACTATAAATTTGAGAAAAACATCATTTAAAACAAAAAAAATTAAACCAAAGACTTATTAAAGCAAATTAAAGCTTTAAGAGAAAACAATACTAGGTGTCACAGCAGTTGCAGTTATAATAATTATAAAGTTTATGAATTATAAGGTTCTGCCATCCCAATGTAAATGGGTATATCTCTTATTTAGATGATTGTCTATGAACCAGATGATTGTTGTAGGTTACTTCCAACTAAACTGTTGTATTCTAAATCCCACTGAGGCTATTAACTACATGATTTGTCTCACCTCAAAGTTAGGTATTTTGGCCAAGTTCGTTACCTAGATTTTTTTCAGGATATAGTGAAAAAAGTTAACTCTAGACATAATTTTATCTGCAGGTTTTAATTAATTTTTCAGGAGGTATCTTCCTCTCTCCCTCCTTGTCTCTTTCTCTCACCCCCATCTCTTCTTTCTCTCTCACTCTAATACTCTCTCCCTTCCTCTTCTCTCTCCTCTTCTACATCCTCTCATCTTTCCTTCGTCTCTTTCTCCTCTTTGCCTTTGCCTCTTTTCCTTCTCCTAGTCCCCCTCTTTCTCTCCCTACTATTCTCCTCCCCTCTGTGGGAGGTCCATCGCCTATTGTGGCTGCCGCCAATCATGAGGACTCCGCCTCAGAGGTGGAAGACTCCGCCTTCGAGGGGACGTCTGAGGGCAGCACCTCAGTCTAGGACCTGCCCCACCTTCTGGAAAGTTCTTCCGTGTTCAGTACCCCCATTGGTTGATGTTCACTGTACCCTCCTCCCAGTTAATTTTATTGGATCCCGGAACCCTGTACCCTCCCCTTTGTCCCTCTCCCATTGGTTGTAACCCTTTCCCCCGCCCAGTTCTTGCCTCCCTTAAAAGACCCTGCACCCCCTCAGATCCTTGGAGTTCTCCTTCTAACCTCTCCCGCCCGGAATCCTCGTCCCTCAGCCTTAATAAAGGAGAGCTTGGGAGACCCCCTCTCACAGCCCTTTGCCTCCTAGCCTTTCTTTGCCACCGCGTCCTGCAGGTATCTCTCTTGGGGCCGCTCCACCTCAGTGCAAGAGATCCGCACCTGCCCTCAGAAAAGGTCTCCTGTAGTTGCTGCCTCTTGGGCTATTGGAGCGCATGCCTGCGGTAGAGGGCAAACCTGTGTGGGCCAGAGAGGTGCCGACTACACCCCTCTTCCTTTCAATCTCTCCCAGCCTACTTGCTTTCTGCAACCTCTCCCCATACTGTCTTGTCTCCTCCCTCTCTCAAAGAAATGTAGGTGAATCTCTTACAAAGACACTTAAGTTTAAAACATGCAGACTCAAATGAGATGCAGATGTAATTGTCTGCTGATCAAAATAATTGAAGTTATGCCTTTGTCACCAAATAGCAAGAGGAAGGAGGAGCTGGTACACAGCGTGAAGCAGTTGGTATAGAGTTTTTCTAATTCAGACCAGCTCTGGTTTGGTCCCAGGGACTGCGCTTCCCCACATAACTGGACCCTGGTTTGGGTTCTTGGATTATTCCTTCTGATTTAGTTTCATCCAAAGGAATTCTGTTTATATGCTGTGAAACTGCTTCATGACGAAAAGAACATGCAGCAAAAGGGAACTGATCAGGAGATTAGCTTCAGAAGAGCACTCCTGATCCAAACTAAACTTGCACGTGTTTGCAAATGCAACAAAATAAATTCATGGAATTAGAATTCAGTAACCTATAAAGTAGGGTAAGAGAGCTGTACATGCTGATTATAGAATTTACTACTGATCAATGTAATGTTTTTGTTGAAGACATGAAACTGTATGAAGTAGTAAGTTCTTTGCCAGGGTTTGGGTTGCAGCAAAGTAGTTCTGCTCTATTTGAAGCTAACAGGAATAGAATCAAGGCCTGACAAATTAATGCTCCTGTTTTGTAACAGGACATGGCATGCTTAAACATCTTCAAAGCTTTTGTGCAGTGTCCTTTGCAAGAGTAGGGCATATAGGGAGATGTAAAATTATATTGCTCATCAGTTAGAGAATTTTTTATCCCAGTAAGAATGCCAATACAGGTATGACTCATATTTTGACTGAAGTAGTAATTTGATCATAAATAGTATTTACTGTAAGAACAGGAACAGATGAATTATCAAGAAGAAATTATTCATCTAGTAATGATTCATAATAGAATCTTAGTCTACAGATTTATGGATGCACCTATGTTGAAATAAGTTATAAGAAGAAAAAGATTGCTTAGCCTTGCAAGTCACAACATGAGGCAATTGCAAGTATTAAGGTTAAACAAGCTCATGATCTGATCCTTCTGCTGTTTGAGGCATAAGCTTCCTTCATTGATGTTAAAATACATGCTAAAATAGGGGAAGCAAAGTTGGTGACAATTTACCAGGCAGAATCACAAAATAGTTGGTGTTAGACGAGGTCTCTGGAGATCATCTAGACTAGCCCCCCTGCTAAAGCAGGCTCGTCTTCTCCAACATTAAGTGTATTTTGGTCTATTAAGAAAAGCTGCTATCTGTAATAATGGGGGTGTGTTCCATTTATCCTGTCCTTAAAACCAGATATTCCCAGATATGTTTCTAGTTCACATTTGTGTGCTTTCCCCTGCTGACTTCCCAGAATGATCTCACTGTGGGTGGGCTCATCAACTCAAAGCAATTGTTAATGGGCAAAAGAAAAACATACTATACCCATACAAATTACCCTGGTTTATGGATATTTATTCAAGCTTTTATTTTAGATTATGAGCTGTCTTGAGCAGTTCTTGGGCAAACCCACAAAAATGTGTTTGTTGACCATTTTGTTGACCAAAAATAAGCATGTAAAATTTTATGTGCTTTATTCTGAAATTTGCAATATAATATTATTACTGTGATTTTTTTTTTTAGAGGTTTGAGCTGCAGTGTTTAAAGTAGGTGTATGTTTAAAGATTATTTAGTTCTTTTCCATTACCTTTGGAAAGAAATATATGGGAATGATTTAACTGATTTTTAAATGAAAAGTAGCAGTGAGCATCTCCAAGGAAATGTATCTGTTTATTCACCATGGGAGTCAGATCCTTAATTTATAGAAATCAGCAGTGAAACGCTGCATATTTACACCCTCTAAGAACATGTATTCCTAGTTTCCATAGACCACAAATAATGCCTTAATAGCCAAATTAAGCCACTCAGTTTACAGGATACAGACTTTGTACTATATTCACCATGATCTAAAGTACTGTTACCACTGCGTTAAATACTTTCATTATTTTGTTACTTTTTTAAACCTGCCAAACTTTACTAAATAAACATTTAAGGTCCTCAAATACAGCTAATTTTGCCAACAAAATGGAAAAGTAAATTTCCTATTATCTCATAATTTTTTTGCTAGGAAATTCCTATTTATAGGGATAATGCTTTGCTTTTCTAATTAATGGAAAACTTATTTTAATTACAGAATTAATTTTTAATTCTGATTACAGACATTCTTAAATACCAACCTGCATTTCAGGTTTTTCTATTCTTTTAATTTTGAAAAAAATAATCTTGCAACAGTATCTGGTTTTTTCCGTGTGAAAGTTTATATATATAAACGGAAGGATTTTCATTAAGAAATAACAATATTTTTGTACTTACATCCATTACGTACCTCATTTTAATCAAGGCTATATTGTACTATATACGACTACTGTAAGTACCTTTCAGACTCTGCACAAGAAAATGTTAGACATTCTCTCTAGCCTCGTAAAAACAAAAAAAAGGTGTAGAACTTGAGTCTGAACTTTCGCGAACCACGCAAGTACAGGTCATGAAGGGACGGACTGGAGGAAGTCTGAGCTAGCAGATATGCTAAACTACTCTTAGGTTAAAAAGCAGAATACTTGAGAGTGTTGTTAAAAAAGGTAGAAATGTTTAATTTATAGAAGATTGTTTACCATCAAAGACAAACTATCCACAATATGTTACAAGTTATGCCTTAAAAAAACTTTCAACAACTTGAAAACAATTTCTAATCTTGAGATGTAAAGTTATCAAGAAGCCAACTTAAAAAACTGTTTTCTTCCTACAGTAACTCTAATGCTTTTTCACTTGGTTTCAGACTTGTTCATAATGTGGGAGGCAGCAGCCATTGAGCTGATGGATAACAAGCTGCTGAGAGAGTTCAAATTAGGATATTAATACTGTTACATCCATCTGTAAACACACTGCATTCAAAGGCTCTGCAGCCTTTGACTTTATTGACTATGATGCTGTTAAGACTTCAAAAAAAAGCCAATAGCTTAATATTTGCACAGCTAAAGACAATTGTTTACATTAAATAAACTCTCTTTTGACAGTACTTTGAGAATAAATAGGTGCTTTTACAAATTTACCCTTGAGCTATGGCTGTACTTTTTGTATCAATGGTATTATCAGAACAAATAAATATTTACTGCAGAAGTATCCTATTGTCTTTAGAACAAAAAGTAGTGTTTAGCTCTCTTTGAAATACATATCTAGATGACAGAGATATCCAATTGCTGTTATGATATGAATATAATGTTTTATAAATGTGACCAAAGAGGTAGGTCTTGTTCCAAATAAGAGGAGACACAGGCCATAATTTCCATGAACATTAAACGAAGTTCTTTTCTGAGCACCAAAAACTTTCACATTTGTTATTTTATCAGTGCCATTGCACAGGAAGTGTGTCAAGAAAGCAAAAATATGAATGCTTCACTTGTACATTATCCAAGAGTTTATTTTTTTATTGCTTTTTCCTAATTTTTGTAGAAAGTCAGTTGGGACAAATTCTGACTGTTGAACTACTGAACTACGTAACAATCAGAGTGGTTATAGTGTCATAGAATCCTTTATATTGAAAAATACCTCTAATATCATGTGACAAACTGGAAAGATTGATGTCGTAAGACATTTTGGGGTGCTTGTGTGTGGGGGAGGGGGCAGATGGGGCCTTGCCCTGGTGAGGCAGTGCACTGCCCTGTACACCCCCACCCTTAGAGCCTGTATCCCAGCCCGGCAGTGGGTGCCAATCCCTGGCACAATGGAAGCAAGGCTCCACACCCGCCTCTGGAGTCCCTAACCCAGCTCCTAAGAGGCCATATGACTGGAAGTCTCACTTGGGGGAACACCGTAGGAAGGCCAAAGGGTATTTAAAGCTGAACACAAGACAAGCATGTGTCTTGACCCTACCTCCTCTTGAAATTTCTATCTGAATGCTGCTGGAATCCAGGAGTTGGCAGCTATATGTGTGCTTTTCTGTATCTTTTCTGTCTTTTTCTCTTTCTCCTTCTTCTAATTCTCTCTTCTTGGAATTTTGGAGTAACTTAAAATCAAATGGGCCTAGAGTTTGCTAAGTTGAATGGGCCAGTTTAAGTCTAAGAAAAGTGTTTTATGTTGATTGAATGTTGCACTAAACTTTTTGCCAAAGTTCTCTGATTTTCTAAAGTGGCCAGTAAAATTCTGTTTGTTGTTTTGACCTCTTGAGAATATCTGGTCAGTATTTCTTCCATGAGTCTAACTCAGAGTACATGAACAATAGTTAACCCTTTTAAAATTGTCATTGAGTGGGTTGTTAGGGGCCTTACATATTGTCAAACCTACCCATTGATCTAACACTGTCAATCCCACCATTAAACCAAGTCCCTAAGGACTGCATCTACATGTCTTTTAAATACCTCCAGCAATGGTGACTCAAGCAGTTCCCTGGGCAGCCTGTTCCAATGCTTGATAATAGTTTTGTGAAGAGATTTTTACTAATATCCAGTCTAAAGCTTCCCTGATGCAACTGGAGGCTATTTTCTCTTGTTGTATGCTTGTTATTAGGAGAAGAGACTGACATCCTTCCCATTACAACCTCCTTTCAGGCAGTTGTAGAGATTGATAAGGTCCCCCTGAGGCTCCTTTTCTCCAGGATAATCACCCCCAGCTCCCTCAGCTGCTCCTCATAACACATGTGCTCCAGACACTTCACCAGCTTTGTTGACACCCTCCATCACCTCAGTGTCTTTCTTGAAGGGAAGGGCCAAAAACTGAGCACAGGATTTGTGGTGCAGCCTTACCAGTTCTGAGTACAGGGGGTCAAATACTTGCCTAGTCCTGCTGGCCACACTATTTCTGATACAGGCCAGGATGCCATTGGCCTTCTTGGCCAACTGGGCACACTCTGGTTCATGTTCAGCCAGCTGCCAACCAACACCCCCAGGTCCTTTTCTGCTGGGCAGCCTTCCAGCCACTCTGTCCCCAGCCTGTAGCACTGCATGGGGTTGTTGTGACCCAAGTGCAGGACCCGGCACCTGTCTTGTTGACCCTCATACAACTGGCCTTGGTCCATGGATCCAGCTTGTGCGGATCCCTCTGTAGAGCCCTCCTACCTTCAAACATATCAACACTTCTGCCCGACTTGGTGTTGTCTGCAACTTAACTGAGGTTGCACTTGATTCCCTCATCCAGATCATTGATAAAACTACTAAAGAGGCCTGACCCCAATACTGAGCCCTGGGGAACACCACTTGTGACTGGCTGCCAGCTGGATGTAAGTCCATTCACCACCATCCTCTGGGCCCTATCATCCATCTGATTTTTTACCCAGTGAACAGTGTACCTATCAAAGCCATGAGCAGCCAGTTTCTCCAGGAGAATGCTGTGGGAAAACACTGTGAAAGGCTTTTTAGATACACAACATCCACAGCCTTTCCCTCATCCATAAGTGGGTTACCTTGTCATAGAAGAAAATCATGTTGGTCAAGCAGGACCTGCCTCTCACAAGCCCCTGCTGATATCTTGGTTATCCTGTACGTGCCATGTGATGGCATTCTAGATGAACTGGTCCATAACCTTCCCTGGCACCAAGGTTAGGCTGACAGGCCTGCGGTTCCCTGGATCATTCTTCTGACCCTTCTTGTAGATGGTTATCATGCTAGATAACCTCCAGTCAATGGGGACTTCCCATTGTAACATATAAAATTAGCACCACTGTTTGCAGAATTTATACTGTGAATGGTTTATTATACCATTAAAAGAAAAAAAGAATCTGCCTGTTTTAATTTATCACCATATGTCAGAGTAAAAGAGAGAACTATTAATATCTCCACTTTGGATATATAACTTCAACTTTCTTATATAGGCTGATTTGTCCAGAAAGAGTTAATTGACCTTCTTCTAATGAAAGTTACATTGTAAGTGTTCTAAGTTGAGCACCATGATGTTAAGAAAATGCACACTACTAATCAGCTTTAAAGATCCTGATCCAAAAATTTGTTTGATGATTCAGAGTTTGGGGTTTTTTGCCTTTTTTTTTTTTATCATGATAATGAAACAAATCCTCCCATATTATAAGGAAAGAAATTAGTAAGCCATGTAAATCAAATGCAAACAAGTAGACAATTAGAAAGACAAAATACAATCTTCAGCACTTCAAATGCATAAAATAAGGTTTTAAAAAATAATTTCCAGAGAGATTAGATAACCCGGTAAACTAGACCCACATGTGCAGTTGGATCAAGAGAGAGGACTTTCAAAGGTGAGTCCAGAGTGAGAAGTTTCTGTGTTAATGAGAAGAAAGGAAAGTAAGGCTAAAAAATTCAGGAGAAATTTCTTGTGAAACCCAGATGAATTTCTGGAGTTCAGAAAAATAATATGTTGAGACAGCAACTAGACAGTAGATGCAACATGTTCATGCTTGAGGGGAGAAGTCTCAGGATAACACAGAGAAGAATACAACATAAACAAACATGGTACTCCTTTACTATAAGGTTAACACAAAATGACGCCGAAATGTAGAAAAATGAAGATTTCAAATTCGGGTGTTTATAGAGCATATATACTGTAGTGCAAGTAAATTACTATCAAGCAAACAGGTAGATGTGAACAAGTTTGAAAATAGTTAGCTGAACTGATAAATATTATGACACTGCTTTCCTACTTAGCTACAAGGCAAAACGGTGACCCTTGGACAGATTCTAGTGCTGCTGGAAGGCTTGCCTGGCTATGCCTGTATAGTCTGAATTGTACTTCTGATTTACAGCAAAAGATGCCACTCTTGTTTGTAACTTAGGCCATGACATGCTGATATGTGCACATACTGAGCAGGGTGACAAATGTCTTGTTCTAAACTGGAGCCACAATCTTCATTGCCTTTTTGTGACATGACAGAGGGCTTTGGGTTTTTTTCCTTTGTTCTAAGTGTAAGAGAAAGCACCATTAACCTCAAATTGATTCAGCTATCATTTTTTTGTGATCTCCAACTGTGCAATGCTATACAAATATTAAGTAAGTTTAATTACGAGAGGCTTCATTGCATTTCCACTATTCCTTTTTATTTGCATATGTTTTATGTTTTCATTAACACTGTCACTGCTTCAGAAATATGGCAGAGTAAATAACAAGCAAATGTGTTCAAAGAACTCATACTGGATTCTAAGTGGTTTTACAGTTTGGCTGTGCTTGGGGCTTTTTTCCCATTAAACCCAGACAGTCTAGAGAAGATCTTTAGAACCAACTCTAGGCTCTGTTTTTTGAAAATTACAGGCATAGCTTCTAATAAGTCAAATGGTGTTCTTATCTCTGCTGTTAATGAATAGATACTCCAAAACGGCTGGTTGGATAACTCATGGAACTGACTGCTTGCTAAAGAGAAAAAAGGCTATGCAGTTCAGTGCTTTACAAGTAGTGTCAATGGTTATTGTTGCTGTGCTACTGAGGAATCTGTTGAATTAAGCTTCATTAAACTATAATTCTGATAATCAGCCTGGATTCCTTGTCAGGTTATGTCTGAAATCTTGGTGTTTGGGGAATTTCACTAGAATTATTTATTATTTTGCTTTGATGTTGGAATATCATATACTATAAAGTAATATTTCTAGGAGAGGCTGGCATGTAGTAGCCAGAAAATATCTTTTTCCTTGTCTGTCTAAACATGAGCCATTGGTAAACCTCAGTAAGTGAACTGTCAATAGAGGGTGTGATTTACTGAAAGCGACCATCCAGCCTAATCTCTTTTATGCATTAACCATTCTCAGTGCTTCTTTTCTGTGCAGACACTGAGCATGACAGAGGGACAATAATGAAGCCTTACCTTTTCACACTGAGTTGGTGGGCTGTGTATCAGCTAGTAGACAAAAGAAATATGCTAGTGAAGTGTGGTTCATGATGATTTATGTGAACTGTCTTAGAACCAAGGAAAGCAGCACTTAGTTCCTAACTGCCTTGTCGCTGTCTGGGTTTTGGTTTCAGAAGGCTGTGGAAAAGGAAGGCAAGTGAAAGATGACATTGAGGTTAGAACTCTGTGAAAGATCCCTTTTGAAAATAGCAGTAAAATCATCACTCTTTGAATTTAAAGATTAATCTAGTTTTTGCTTGTGCAGATGCATACGAGCTCTCAATGCAAAATACTGAAAAACTGGAACATACTGGCTTACAGTGCACTTGCTTAAAGGAGTATGACTACGTCCAATGTGTAAAATCAGTGTCCATTATCATAATTGCATTTGGGTAGTAGGGATGTAAAGAGTGCAGGTAAGTGGTTCTCCTACTGCAGCACAGTTACTTTGAGAGAAAACAATGTGAAAGATACAAACAATTTTACAGTTTATTCTCATTCTGGGGACTAGGACATCTCTGAACACAGTGTCCCTTCCACATTTTCCAGGGACAGTGCAACAATATGAACTAATCATCTGTATCACCAATAGGCTTGCTCCTGAAAAAATTTCCCAGGCTAATGGAAATGACACTCAACTTATTTAAAAATGAATTCCTTTCAGTGGATGCTGCTGAAGGGATGGACAGTCCTTGCTGGTTCTAAAAGTTAAACAAGGATAGAAAATAAAATTTAAAAAAACATGCGTACTGGTGGAATAGAAGCATACGATGGTGTAATAAACAGTCTCAGAAATAAAGTTAAATTATTTATTGAAGAGCCAAATTTGCAAATTAACAATTAACAATTGGGGACAAACCTCAGCAGTAAGGCAAAAGTCCGATGCATCGGGGCGTTCCCTTGGCACGAAGTCCGCAGGAAGACCCCGTCTCAGTCTGTGCATGGCTTTTTTTACCCTCTTGGCCCCTCCCCTGACCGCCCCTTGTCCAGCCCCCATGGTCCGAGACAATTGGTTAGGTCCAAAATGATGTAAGAATTCCTCCGCCAATGGCTTGCTGTTGTCTAGGGGCAGTTGCTTAATGATGTCATCTTGCTTCGGTGGTGGGAAAAGTCCTCATTAAATTCTGGGTTGCCATGGAGCCGGGTTGCAGGGTAACAGTTGGTGTCTATTTTTAGCTCTGGGGCCAGTTTTGAGGGTCTTCTGGGTTTGCAAGGATTTGAACTTCTGCTAAGATTAAATAGTTATACAGAACAATACAAGGTAGTTTCAAATTAGGAGATACACACAAAATCATTGGGGTTTAACCGGGAACAACGCTCTCAACCGGGGAGAGTAATAACCAATTTATTAACTTCATTAACACAATTAACATTAACCTTGAGTAACCTGCATCACGAAAACCAAGGCCACTCATCTATAACAAATGGTACCATGTTGAAAAGCTGTTTCTAGGTATACTGAGAACTCTAGTATCATTTCCTATTTGTAACGAAGAAATTATTCTAGAACTGGGGATACCTGAAAACGTAACTTCTTAAAAGTCCTTATTAATCATGATTCCTATTTCCATACTATACTTATTTCAGATATTCTGAGGCCTCTGATTCATGTCATGACGTCAGTAAGTCATCTTGCTTCCTTTATATCTTGACCTGCTCCATTTAGAAAATAATCTTCTGGGTCGGCTTTGAAAATGAACTAAGGATCTTCAGGGCCTCTTATGGTCAGCAGCTTGTAGGAAGGTATAAGAATCTTATTTTTTGTTTGCCACAGTTTAGATTTTGCTTTTATAAACAGTACTGAGGACATTTTGTACCATCTTAGGAGTAGTCCAGCACAGTCGATGCAAAGGTTCTCCTTGGTTTCTTCTTTGGTCTTGAGCTAGATATCAGAATAATCAGGAGCATATCAGCACCCTCTTCTTAAACTGGCTCCGCTCTTTTGAAACAATTAGATAGCAAACAACTTTCCTACTACTCTTTAAGTCGGGGATATAATGTACTCTGAAATCATTGACCAGCTGACAACTCAAACCATTTGAATTTTGAGCCATAGCTGTGTTGAAGGGGAGAATTAAAACCAAATGAAATTTTCCTACGTATTTGAACATACTTATACATTAACTGATGGTTATGTTTATACACAGACTGATTTAAAAACAATTAAAAAATCAGGGAAACTTTTTCAAATTTCCACCATTTGGACTAGGTGCATATGATCTATAGAGTAAAGGACTCTCTCAGTATAATTTTTAGGATGGGAAATATTGTGAATCATGTATGTGAGCAACAGCCTTAACTTTGTATAAAGTATGGGACGTTGTTCCTGATAACAATTAAAAGGAAATTGTCTGGACTAACAATATTGCTATGTATCATGGTTTGGCTTAGATTTTATTCTTCTTAACTGTAATTTTCTCTATAAACACTAGATGAAGCCCTGATGCTTCCACACAATAGGAAAAAAAGAACTCAATGAGCTGGGTTGTGTATATTGAAGTCCTGACTTCTGCTAAGTCAAAACAAGCAGAGAGGTTTATTATTTTTCTAGTCTGCTCTTCTGTTGCACAGATGAGTTCCTCTAAGCTCAAAATGTTCCCAGTCAGGGTAACTGAATAACTAAATAAAGTAAAAGAGGTCTTATGCTTCCTTTTATTTTCAAAATCTTCTAAATTTTATTTCCTTTCTCTCTCTTAGCTTGTCTTTTTGAAAAGTTAAAAAAAAAAGTTGTATAAAGATATTTCATAATCTACCTTCAAAATGATGTTTAAATTTCTGTTCTGAAAAAGGAACTGTTTAGTTTACTGAGTCTTGTGTCTTAAAGGCCTGTCTGATTTCAGTGGTTGAAAACAACTGAGAAGCTGAATGTTCTTTTCTCCTCTTCTGCTGCATTCCAGCATGAGAAAGATCAAATCAAAAAAGAAGGCATGAAAAAAACAGGGGACAGTAATGGGAAGCCAGGGGCAGAACCCACACGCTAGCCTCACAGATGATGGAAAAGAATCAAAGTGATAAGGCTGTAAGAAATTCTTGTTGGTTTTTTCATTAATAAAGCTTTATCACCGATACTGTGAAAATCTAAGGAGCTCTAATAGAATAAAGCTGTTTGGTCAGCCTTCTGTCTGTAAAAAATCACAGCCCATAGAGGAGTTATTTCCATGAAGAGAACTTGTACTCAGTTGATTGCATACATTGTAGAGAGCACAAGCAAATAAATAACATGTAATTGAAATTTCGTTTTTGGTTACAGCTTACGTCTAAGTAACGTGTTTATCTTTGTCACAGTTCATACTTCACTCCAGGTATTTAAGTTCTTATGTAGCTAATGATCCAAGGAGAAAGGTAACAAACGTCTCCTAGTCTGTTCTGGAACTGCATTGCAGGACAGAGGAACAGCACTGAAATGGTAAAATATAGCCTCAAAGAGCTTTGAACACAAAGACCTCAAAATAGCCTCTCTGCAGCATGTGTAAAGTTTCCTTATTTTAGAGAATTGAAGGAATCTGAGGAAACATAAGAATTACTGAATCTATCTTGGACTGAGGAACTCAAGAGGTGAGGGGAACCTGTATGTCCACTGCTTTTTGAGCATGGAAATCCCAAAACATCAGTTTTACTACTGATGCAGTTTCTCACCTATCTGCAGGAACTTGGAATTAGTCAGACATCAGAGTACACTTTGAGTTCACTGAGCCACTGCCTAAAATGGCTTCCAGCAAGAGAAAACTGCAGCCGTTTAGTAAAGGAGTGGATTTTAAAGATCTAATTCGGTTTTCATAACAAGAGGCCCATGTTGATAGTTGATCAGCTCAAACTGTAGCCCACCTTGTGTTTCTGACATGTTCAGAAGACTGAAGTTCCCATATGGCAGAGTCAAGTGGTATTTTTCTAACATTAGGAGAAATGCCATACCAAGGAAGAAATTCTTGGAATTAATTATTCACATCCTTCTTAGTTCTTGTTTGTAAGTAGCAGATAATTTTATGCCATCAGTACTTCAGGATTTTCCATTGTTAGAGAACTCTTTGAATGCTCATGACTTCTCTGAAAAGCGAAGAGAGTGGAGTCATAAACAATATAATCATGAAGTACTTCATATTATGCTCAAAGGAAGGATAAGAAGCAGGAGAGAATGCAAACTAATGGCTAAAGGAGTGAAACCAGTCCTTTCCTCTTCATAGAAATGGCTGTGAATGTATAAACTCTCCTAGAGGTTATAAAATCTAATTCATGATTCTGCTTTTTTAGACACCTAGGAAATGGATTTTACAAAAATGAAGCAGTTGAAAGCTATAGTAAGCACATTATACTTGATAAAACTCATCTGTGTAGAATGCTGAAATTGAGGATCAACATAATGTTATGAAAGGTTTAAGGATTAAGGGTTATTACATCTAAATATGTTTCAAAATGAAGATACCTTTCTTTGAGTTTGTTTTCTATAACTAAAATAGCAACCTGTATGTATAGTATGGTTTAGTGCCAACTAAAACTCCAATGATATTTAATTTCTACTTTTTCTTTGTCCTTAGTTTGTTTAGCTATTGGAAGCCAAAATCTGCCATATTTACCCTAAAAAATGCTCTATGTATCTATGCTCTGTGTATCTCTGTTTTCTTACCCTCTGTATTTTCTTACCCCTGAAATGCCTTATTTAGTTCAACAGGAAGATTAGTTCAAAGCAAAAGCAGTAGCATCAATCGCTGGAAGAATCATGTAGGGCCAACTATTTACTTTCTGTAACAAAACACTTAGTTACTGGTTTCCTGACCCACTGCCATGATACTAGCACCACTTACTATAATTAATGACATCACAGTTTGGTTATTAGCATTAAATTGCTCATGAATCTCAACAATTCACTCAGCCATTTAGCTCAGAGATTTTGCAGTGTTTAATAGCCTTTTTCTGCATTTGATCAACCACTATAGTAAATTTTACCACCAGGTGACACTATTGTTGTACTCCGGTAGAGAACTGGACATATTTTGCCAGGCAGAAAAAGAATATTAACTCTCAGAACTGGAAGTTTTACCAAATTAAAAATTTAGATTTCCCACTTTTGTTCTGTCTTTCTCAGTTTTTTTCCTAGGCCCATCTTGAGGCTCAAGTAACTTGTTGCAGCAAAGTTTAGATATATAAATTTTTAAAACTGTATTACCTCATTTTAATTTCTCAAAGCAACTGCCAACAACTTTCATCTCAGAAATAATTTCTCTCAGCAACATGCCTTTCAGTTTTATTTTTGGCATGATCATAGAATTATAAAATATCTTCAGTTGGAAAGAAAATGTAAGGATCATCTAGTTCAACTCCTGGCCCTGTGCAGGACACCCTAAGAATCATACCACTTTCCTGAGATCTTTTTTGTCTGATAAGAGTTTTCTAGTGACATGCAATTTTACATATAAATACTTGTTTTTTAAATGATGTCATTTTTCTGGATCAAGGGGATGGGGGGAAGGTGGATGTGTAACTGACACAAAGAGATCTGTGTCATTCCCTCAAGCAAAGCAATGGAAAGAATCGTGTGCCAGAAAAGAAAAAATAAAGAAAGAAATAATGTGCAAATCACATCTTCTCTCCACCATAAAAGTTTGCCTATGATAGATTCTGTTGCAAATCATAGAATTTTAGATTTATAGACTATTCCAGGTTGGAATGATTTTTGAGTCCAACACCTTGCTCCTTGCAGGGCTACCTAAAACTAAACCATTTGAGTAAGAGCATTGTCCAAGTGCTCCTTGAACTCTGAGAGGCTTGGTGCACATCATTGCTGGGGGATGGAATTAAGGTATTCTCCCCTCCAAGAAGAAGGGGATGTGGCTTCGGTTGGAAGAAAAAGGTGCTGCATGGAGGTTCCATCACCATTTTGTTGTTTGTTATCTCAACCTGTAATCTCTACCTTTTGTCTCTTTCACTGGAGGGGGTAGGGAAAGGGGAGCTGCTGAGTGGGGCTTGTTTGAAAGAAAACCAGTGGGAGATCTCAAGTCAGAATTACAATTTCATAGGAGAATTAAGATAAAGGCAATAATACAGAAACACTGGCTTAAACTGACAGAGTCAGAGTACAACCTGACACCGTGTCGGTCAGGGTGGTGCTATCAGTCCAGTTAAATGATGGCTGAAGTCCTGTTGAAGTGATAGATGTGGTTCTGTTGAAGCGATGATCCTGTAGAAGGGTCTGGTCTTCCTCACTCTCATCCTCTGGGAATCTAGTAGGTAAGGCTGCCTGTGCTGTTCCAAATCTCAGATTATATCCAGGTAGGAATGCTTGGTTCCTCCCCCTGGACGGAGCATCTCACAATGGGTGATGGCCCAGAAGATATCCCCTGGAGGGAGTTATCAGGGATGTGTCATGGAAGAGATAAAGAACACTGCCTCATCTGTTTTTAACAGATGGTGATAGAATACATATTTTTGGTTACATCTTTCATTGTAACCTAAGACAGGCTTAACTTCCAGCTGGGCTTAAACCGCAACACCATTTAATTGACACCCAATATGGGGCCACAAAGGGTTGAGGTAACAACAGATCTGCTCAAAGGGAGTTGGAAAGAATTTTGATCTAAACATTTGTGTATTGGGTGTGGAGCCCCCTGGTCACAATGTTGCTTGGTCTATTCATGTGGATGTGGTACCTAACCCTGTATATATTCTCATATGTACTCCACCCAGTGTTATTTTTCAGAGCAGGGAGAGGGATCAGGGTTGCTTTGCTGACGTACTGTGTGATAACTGTTTATGTCATGATAATATCAGGGGCAATAAGGGTCATTTGGAATGTATATTCAGTTTGGTCTCCTGTCCTGGGCTCAGGTGCTACCTCATTAGCATTGATGTCAATGAAAGGAGAACAGTCAGGTAGCGTCAGACTACCCAACTCCAGCAATAAGAAGACCACCTTTTTTCCTCTCTACTGACCTGCACCTCAACTAGGAAAGACTGTCCAAGACTGCAGACAGTCTTAAAGGACTTGAGCAAACTAGAGAGGAAATGTCCCATGCTCCACCAGTATGGACCAGAGTCTCTGCTATTGGGACCAAGTGCCTCCCTGCAAGAGAGATAAAGTACACATCATGAGGTAACCTGTGGTTTTACCTGCATTACCATGGAGAGGACATGTGGAAGTGAGATGGAAAACCCACCTCTGCCCTAGCAGCACAGGTGTGTTCGTTGAGAAGAACAGACACCTTAGGCAATTCTTCAAGGATAAATGCCACTCCAGTTTCCAGGGGGCAGGTCCTCAGACAGAATAGGAGGGCTGATATTACTTCCAATTCTCTTGAAGGGATCTCCAGTTCATATTTACAAGAAGTGAGCAACGAATACTATGACCAGAACTAGAAGGGCCCTGCCTCCAGCCAGGTATGGGAAAAGGACAATTGGATCTATTAGGCTGTCTGGATCCAATGGCCAGAAACATCAGACCCACAAGAGTATGAGGCTTTAGCTGACACCAGTGCACAATGTACCCTGACGCCATCCAGATAAGTAGGGGTAGAATCCAGGGGTGACAGGGAGATCCCAACAGCTGACTGTACTGGAAGCTATAGCGACCCTGACTGGAAATGAATGGCAAAAACACCCAGCTGTGACTGGTCCAGAGACCCTGTGCATCCTTGACATAGATTACCTCAGGAGGGGTTATTTCAAGGACCCAAAAGGGCATCACTGGGCTTTTGGGATAGCTGCTGTGGAGACAGAGGAAATTAGACAGCTCAACACCTTGCCTGGTCTCCCAGAGGACCCTTCTGCTGAGGGACTGCTGAGGGTTGAAAAACAACAGGTACCAGTCGCTACCATAACAATGTGCCCTTGACAGTACCACAACAAACTGGGACACCATAATCCTCATGCATGAGATGATTCATCCACTGGAGAGCCAAGGAGTGGTCAGCAAGACTCGCTCACCCTTTATTAGTCCTGTATGGCCAGTGCATAAGTCCATTGGAAAGTGGAGACTGACAGTGGACTATTGTGGCCTAAACAAAGTCACACCACTATTGAGTGTCGCACTCAGACAGGAAAAAACCACGCAGACTTCTCGCCAGGTGGGAGCAAGGCAAAGAGAGAGAGAGAGAGAGAGTGGGACGAGACCCCAAACTTTATTTTATGTCTTCTTAAGAACCACCGTGGAT
>VZTE01002866.1:0-55554 GCA_013397775.1 Eulacestoma nigropectus
ACCTCCAACTTTGTTGGTTTTCTAGTACTTGAGCACAGTGTGGAAAGGCAGTTTTATCTTCTGGGGTTAGCTGTTGACGTGAATTCCTCTGAGTAAGTCAAATAAAGGGTGTAAAAGCTCTGTGGATAGACCCAAAACAGGACGCAGCCAATTCAAAGAACCTAGTAGTTTTTGTAACTCATTTGAAGTTAGGGTGTCTTTAACACAAAGCCTTAAAGGCTGAGGGCTGATGGTCTGTTGAGTAATTCACCACCCCAGATAATGCCATGGGGACTTATGCTGCACCTTTTCAGGTGCCACGATCAGTCCTGCATCTTGAATTGCCTGCATGACAGCTACATGAATAGAACATAAGATGGATTGATCATGAGCTGCAAGTAAAATGTCATCCATATAATGATATATGGTTGCAGTAGGAAATTTACGACAGACAGGCTGTAGGGCAAGATCAACTACCCTTTGGCATATAGTTGGGCTGTTACACATACCTTGTGGCAATACTGTCCAATCAAATCTCTTCATTGGTTCTGCATGATTCAAGGTAGGCACAGAAAAGGCAAACCGAGATGCATCATCAGGGTGTAAAGGTATGGTGAGAAAGCAGTCTTTTAGGTCTACAAGTACTAAGGGCCAATTGAGAGGAATCATTGTAGGTGACGGAAGCCCAAGTTGCCGAGCACCCATAGGTTCAATGACTGCATTTACTGCCTGTAAATCATGCAATAATCGCCATTTGCCATTTTTCTTAGGTATACAGAATATAGGGGTGTTCCAAGGGCTAGAAGATGGACAAATATGGCCTAAAGACAATTGTTCTTCTACAGCTGTTGTAAATTTTGTAGCCGTTCCTTTTGTAGGGGCCACTGGTTGACCCATACAGGGTCCTCAGTCCGCCATGTGAGTTTACGTATGTCCAGTATTTGATTTCCGAACAGCTGATCAATGGCCCCTATGAAAAAGGTTTTTTTGGTGAGGTTGAGTCTATTTGTATGGTGGTTCCAAATTGTCCCAGAACATCTCTTCCCCACAATGTACATGGTTTAGTGGCAATGAATGGGGAAATCCAGGCAGTTTGCCCTTCAGGGCCAAGGACAAGCCGAAGGTGAGCACTTTGTCTGGGGTGCTGCATTCCTCCCACCCCAATTAGGGTCGATGTGGGGCTGATTGTGGGCCAATTACTAGGCCATTCACTGCTTTTAATAATAGAGACATCAGCTCCAGTATCAACAAACCTTTTAAATTTTTTGCCATCTATACTGCATATCAAGGTTGGCTGAACTGTTGTAATGGATCTTGTCCAGAAAACCTGTGGCTGACCTATGCTACCAGTTATTTGTGCCATGTTTACGCTTACCACCAGGGGTTTGTTGGAAAAAGGAATAAGCTGTGCAATGTGTTGACCTGCAGGTATAAAGCAGGGTGGCACAGGAGTCCAGAGCATAATTTGTATTTCACCTTCATAATCCGAATCAATAACTCCAGGTAGTACAAAAAGCCCCAATTTAGTGGCAGAGGAACGCCCTATTAGCAAGGCATGCATATTTTTACCAAGGGGTCCCCACGCTCCAGTAGGAACTCGGTGCACTGAAGATGTCATGAGAGTTATTGACTCTCTGGAGGTCAGGTCCAACTCTGTACTGCCTGCTGCTGCAGGCAAGAGCTCGCTTGCCAAGTATTTTGCCTTGCATTTCTTTGATTCTGCGGGGCGCATGGGCCTGCCCCCCGCCAGAAGTTTCCCGGTTGTATAGCTTTCCCTTTTACAGCGTACCGCAAACAGCAATCAGTATTCCAATGCTTCCCCCTTCCACACTGGGGACAATCTCTAGGTAGTATTTTTATCCTGTCCCCTTGTCGAGGGCAATCCGTTTTTAAATGATCGGTTGAACTGCAGTTAAAACAATGTCCCGCCCGTGTTTCTGGAACCCGGAAGTGTGCAGCTAAAGCCGTGGCCAGAGAGTTAGTATGATGAGCAGCAGAACCCACATTTTGGCATGCTCTAACTATATCTGCTATGTCACAAGCGTGCGGGTTACGAACAGCGAGCAATGCTTTTCTACAGTCTTCATTTGCATTTACAAAAGCAAGTTGCCGCAACAGAATAGCTCTGGCCTCATCGTTATTGACCTGCCAGGAGAGCTCGGCTTGCGGTCTATCCAGGAACTGTACAAAGGACTCCGCCGGACCCTGTAAAATCTTAGCAAAAGACATGTTAGCATCAATACACATCCCTGGGAGTCACCGCAGGGCTTGCAGGGCTAGGCGGGTGATGATATCATACACGTCATGCGGATATAGCCTATCTGCACTGTAGAAACCGCGTACGGACCCTCTCCAGTCAGCTGTGCAGCAACGATAGGTGGATTTCTGTCTCGCAGCACTTCTGCCTGGGCAGTACACAGCTCACGGTAATCGGTGAGCCAGACTGCAAACTGCGTTATTGTTAAAATCATCCTCATTATGCTTTACCAGTCATTAGGTATGAGGACATACGCGGTACTTATGGACTCTACGTAACTTAGGATGTGATAGGAGGATATGCTGCTTTCCTTTACTAGCGTCCTCAGTTCTTTGATTACTTTATAGTCTAGTTCCCTGTAGGCCGGGCGTTGGTTTGCGCATATATGACTGGACAGGCAGTGACGACCGCCAGGTCACCCTCCTCCATCGCGGCTTCCCTACACTTCCGCCAGTG
This sequence comes from Eulacestoma nigropectus, assembly GCA_013397775.1. Lineage (NCBI taxonomy): Eukaryota > Metazoa > Chordata > Aves > Passeriformes > Eulacestoma > Eulacestoma nigropectus. The sequence continues at coordinate 2,693 of VZTE01002866.1, forward strand.
CTGGGTTACAAGGTCATCATTCTGGGCAGGAAGTGAGTCCGACGCTTGCTCACGGTCTGGGAGTTCCATGCCGAGGGGGCCAATCGCATAGGGGTTTTTATCAGGGTAAGGCAATTCTGTAGGGGATGGGTTAATCTCGGGGTAGCCTGATGCATCGGATATGGGTTCTGGTGGTGCTGAGGGCTCAGGGGAATTGGCTTCTGAAGCTGTGTAATGGCCAACGTCTGCACGACTTCTGTTAAAGGCCGTCATGATTGTTCCCCATGTAGTGAGGTGCCCACAAGCTTTGGCATTGCCGTCCGGCAATATCAAAAAGTCTCTGCCCTACCACTTGCCAGGCTTCTGATTGAAGGACCCCACTAAAGGGAAAATCTTTAACGTGATTGGACACCCAGTCCAGCAGGGTGCTTAATTTCGCATTGGCAATATTAGTAGTTTGCCGATGTAGGAGCCGCCGTAACAGGTCCAAGCTCCTTCTTTGTTCCAGGGATATTCCACCTCCCATATTGCTTCCTCTGGTTACTCACCTGATAGGTGAGGTGTGCGCCTTGAATTCCTTGAATTGCTTCCCCGAACTTTTCCCGGTCGGCGAATTCCAAACACAGTGGAAGTTGCTACTGGATCGGTGCACACCCTTCACCGCTTTTATTGGTCTTGATTTGGGCCATTTGTAGCAATGGGGAACAAAGATGACAGACCCCCTTGTATGTCCAAAGAAGATTGGTTTACTACCAAAAATCGCCCCCTCTTTATACCCTTAATCTCAANTTCCACCTCCCATATTGCTTCCTCTGGTTACTCACCTGATAGGTGAGGTGTGCGCCTTGAATTCCTTGAATTGCTTCCCCGAACTTTTCCCGGTCGGCGAATTCCAAACACAGTGGAAGTTGCTACTGGATCGGTGCACACCCTTCACCGCTTTTATTGGTCTTGATTTGGGCCATTTGTAGCAATGGGGAACAAAGACAATAGACCCCCTTATATGTCCAAAGAAGATCCGTTTATTGCCAAAAATCGGCCCCTCTTTATACCCTTAATCTTAACCGAACACACCTGAAACCAAACTGAAGCCTAACAGAACTTAACAGCAGAAGGGCACCCATTGGCTGGCACAGCTGCAGTGCTGCTGTCCACGCATCCTATCACCCAGTCAGCCTCCTGCTCATATGCTGTCCACGCGTTCCTCCAGCCAATCACAATCTCACTTCCAACTGACTCTTTCCTCACTCACAACTGCCTCTCATCCCTCAACTGACTTCCAACCGTCCAGCCTGCAGCTGTGCCTTTCCCACAGGGCCTTCTGGTGAGCATAAGCCTTAACCATTTTAACAAATATAACCCCATATTCCACAACAACCTACTATCACTGGTTTGCTCCTGGCTTTTTTGGTTTTGGCACAATCAATTAAAATGACAGAAGGATGCAAAATGCGAGGAAGAGCCCTGTTACAATTGTGAGTTTTTCTCCATGGCATGGGGTCAGGGGCAGAGCTGGCAGCCTGAGCTGCAGCTGCCCTGCCCAGAGTGCCAACACCCCACAGTACATCAAGGTATGTATCTGATAGCCCTGTTAAAGCCACAAGGGTGAAGGAATCTCATTTAATCCTGTTTTCATGATCATGTGGAATGAGAACAGAGCTGGTTGTGTTTATTCTGCCCTAATATTAAGAATACCTCTTAGCATTCTTTGAGTTCTTTGGTACCTCAGGCCCCATCAGTCACTACCCTGTGGCCAGAGAGGGATCCTGGAGAGCTGGTTTTTGTGACAGGAGTTGCGGCCATGGACAGTCCATGCTGGAGCAGGGGAACATGTGAGGAGGCAGGGAGATGTTATGGACAGACCACAACCTCCCAGCCTGCATCACTTGGGGAGGGAGAGGTAGAAGAGGAAAAATAGGATGTGAGTGGAATGTGTTTTAGCTTTTTTATCTTTCTCACCATCAAACCTATTATAATTTGCAATTAATTAAAATATTTCTTTTCCAAGTGAAGTCTGTTTTGCCTGTGACAGTAATGGGTGAGTGGTCTCCTTGTCTTTTTCTTGACGCCTGAGCTTTTAAATTTTATTTTCTCCTCCCCATCCCGTTCAGGGGAGTGAAGGGAGAAGCTGGTGGGAGGCTAGCAGCTGGTCCAGGTCGACTCACCACAGTATCATGTGCTGTAGAATTTTGTACAGTGGTTCCTTCTCAGGGAGAGATCCTTCCTGCATGATGTGCTTTAACATCCAGCTCATAACCCTTCTTCTCAAACATATAGCACTGCACACTGGAGTGAAATCTCCTGAAGGTGGGAGAGAACAAGGATGAGAAGAAGGGTGGGGGTGGGATACAGAGGAAATGGGACAATATATCCTGACCAACATTTGAGGTGCCAACAGATTCCTGTGTTCATAGACTTGCAAGCTTGAAAGAGCTGCTGTGCTGGGTTAGATCACTTGTCAACAATATTTCTACAAGGTTCTTCATAGTCTTCACAGTCAATCAGAAGTGAGCCTTTATGTTTCCTAGTAATTTCTCTGTGCTGGAAATGCACAGCATGGCTGTCACTATTTGAATGTGTTACTCAAGTGTTTGTGAAAATAGGAGCTTAACAAAAAAACTTACTGTGCTGAAACAAATGTGGTGAAAAGAAGGCAGGATAAATGAAACCATCTTTCTGTCCCTGCAGAAACTCAACGTATTGCATGAAGGTGTCCATGTCCTTGACGGTAGGTGAGAATGAATCTGGGCTTTGCTACAACAGCAAGATCAGATATCTGGAAAAATCCGAAGTCACTAAGAGAAAGACAATCTCCTGTCCTGATATTGAGGATTACAAAACAGCCAGTCATCAGCCAGATGTGGTATGGTACAAGGTAACTATTGCTGTCTTATTGCTATTGTGCTGAAACTGTACAAAACTTTCCCTGTTTTCAGTCTGAGGCTTAGAGCTGGCTTTCTCTGAGGCATCAGTGGTTTGTCACTGGTCTGGAGATTGCTCTCCCAGTGGTAAAACTACCCAGCATAGTCGTTGTCCAACAGAAATCAGTATCAAGAGGTTGTTCTGTGAGAGAGCTCACAGGGCTTCTCTATCAGCAGTACCGCATTCCCGAACCACAGTGCCTCTGTACCAGTTTGTACCTGGGTGTGATGTTTCCCTGCCTGATACTGGAGTAGAAACAAAGGGAGGCACCTGCAATGGAGCCAAAGGCATATCAGCACTGCCAGTTTCAGTTGTGCTGTCCAATTAGTTTTTATGAAGTCCATCAGATAATTTCACCAAGACTTGTAAATTTATACCAAAGTCTGCTGGAGTCTGCACAGAAGTCTGCTGAGGTTCATTGAGTAACTGTAGTGAAGTCAGTTAATTTTAACTGAGGTCAGTTAGATATTTCTACTACTTGCCAGGTAACTCATCTGATGACACCTTCTCCAAGGCCTGTCAAGTATCACACACCACTTTCATCAGCAGATGTATTGGTGATGTGTTTCTGTAGCTCCCCAAGAAAGCAGGAGAATGAGTAAAATATGGGTTGGCTGGCAGACATCAGGTAATGAGACCACAGCAGGGTCTGGCAAATTTTGCCTGTTGTCTGGACTTGGGTCAAAGTCTGATATTTGAAAAGCCTTCAGATATTAGTTGATGCAAGAAATAGTAGAGAAGAATAAAGAGCTGAGGGTCAGAAGGAACCAGAAATAGTTGGGCAAGAGGAACAGTTCAGTGGGATCTGTGGAACACCTGGTTTGGATTGTAGGAGTTTAGGATAAGCTTGGTTCACGTAATAAAGACAGAAACATACAAACTAGTTAAATCCTAAATTTGGAGTGCTTGATTTGCCAACCTTAATAACATTCTTTAGAGACAATTACTTTGTATGAAATAAGTACTATGGGCAGACCAGCAGATTTTTTTTCCTCCTTAGCAGGTTGCAACAGAAAAGAGCAATTATAAAAGTTGTCATTTATTTCTGGTTTTTTTACAGAAAGCTCTCGTTATATCTTACAGTAACAAAATGTGTGCCATAACCTGCTGTTAGTGTGAAGAAAGTTTTTCTTTCAGCAGTTGAAGCTCTTTCTCTCAGCATATGGGTTGCTATCTTCAGTGCTGTTCATATGTCAAATATATGTATTTTGTTAATCATAGAATATGCTATGTTGGAAGGGGCTCACAGGGATCATTGATTCCAATTCCTGGCCCTGCACAGGAAGTCTGAAATCTCAGAGTAAAGAAGATACTGGAGAGAAGGTGCTTCTTGCCCTCTCTGCCTTGGTATTCCTGAGCACCAGATCACTGAATATCTCAATTTTTTGCAAAAGCACACTGAAAAATAGTCTGGCAGAAATGATCTTCAGCTGTCATGGAGCAGAAATGAAGATGCATGTGCAGCCCCACTCCAGCAATGCTTTGTACTGACCAAGACAGGGAGCAGAAGGGTCTGTTCCATAATCCCACCTGTGTTGTCTGGGCGTCACACACAGGTTGTGTGACACCAGGCTGGAGTGTGACAGCTGACTGACAAATCATCACTGAGGTGAAGCTGAACAGAACTGATGTCATTGGATGATAACAGTGAGACAATTGAAGTCGACAACCTTTAGTCTGGCCTGATAGTGAAAAGAGACATGAGTGAGATAACCTACTACATACACCTTCTTATCTATAATTAACAATAACGAGTTATCAGTTTGGCTCTTAGAGAAACATCTTTGTTATCTAGACCTGCGTCAGGAAGCTCAGCAGTGTGCAAATGGAACATTAATGTTGTGCAAAAGGTTTTTATGTCAGGTTATCCCTTGAAACTTATTCCTGAACAGGGTTTTGGATATTCTAGAGACTATTATGTTACTGTTAATAAAAGTGCATATTCAAAGGACCAGAAGTCCAGTTTCTAGAAAATATATAATTATATGGATTTCAAAATAATTTGATGAATACTTGGGTAACCCCTACAAACTGCAGTCTGGGACTTAAGATCATGCTGTGGGAGGCAACAAAAAGCACGTCTCTTCTCCTGAAGAATAGTGTAAAGTGTTATCCTGCCTTAGGATCTGACCCTCACTTTCCAAAGAAGGCATCCATTTCTGGTCATAGCACACTGGATCCTCAAGTTTTTCCCCTCTACCTTGGATTTTAAGCTTGATGTGTATATGAAGCCACCTTCTTGAGTAGATCTGCTCCAGAGGCACTGCGGGGTGTATTCCGTTCCATTATGCTGGAATATTTACAGATTTTCACCCAGGCAGGGAGCATAAATTGTTCAAAATAGAACAGTAGATAGATAAATACATATGAGGAAGTCCTTGAGATTTCCTTCTTTATCCCTTCTACTGAAACAAGAGAACCTGCCAGTTCGCTGGTAGTCAGGGAGTTTGGACTTGTGACCTATGAAATACCATCAGACAGGACAGACAGGTCAGCCTACTGTGTGCAGAACCTGCTCTGCCTTCCAAAAGGCTTCTCTGTGTTGAGAGATTAATGAACCGGAGCCAATAATTGCATCAATTTACTGGGAGTTAACTGTAATTTAAACACACTCTTAATTATGCCTGAATAGAATTCCACATGCACACCAGTACGTAATAAAACATTTGCTGTGAGGATTTGTTTTAACAGTAGTATGAACTTCACTTCTGGCTAGAATTATACTGCATGAAATATTTATTTTTAAAGATTTCCCCAATTAATGCCATTGATATACACTCAGCTCAGTTATGCCTGTTAGAACTGTTTTGACAAGAAGTGTGAGTTTTTTTGAAGTAAATGTGTGTGTCAAAGCATGATTGAATGAATGGGATTTAAGAGTAAGAGCAGTTTCATGAAAAATCAGCTGGCATAGGGAAAAGGTATATTACATCTTGAGTGTGGAGTCTTAATCCATTTCCATCATGTCTTTTCTACTGCTGTGTTGAAAGGAGGGCTAAGAGAACAATCAAAATGTCAGGTGAAGGACAGGTAGTTATCTACCCAGAAAAACAGACTTTTGAGATACTGCCACTTAGATTTCAAGGAAGTGAAAAAGAAGCATAATAGTGCACACCTTAATTACTGGGGAAAAAACCTCCCAGAACATTTCAGATGTCTAAGGAAAGTAAATGGTCTAGAAAAAGAAACTTGAAGATTCTTCTAGCAGGTAAACATATTGCAAAAGCAGAAAAGAACAATTAGTTGGTTAAAGCCTTTGGGGAGAACTTAGAGCACCTTCCAGTACCTGAAGGGGGCTTAGAAGATGAGTGGAGAGGAACTTTTTGCAAGGGCATGTAGTGAAAGGACGGAAGAGAACGGCCTTGGACTGAAGGAGGGTAGGTTTAGATTAGATATTAAGTTTTTTCCTGTGGGAGTGGTGAGGCACTGGCTCAGGTTGCCCAGAGAAGCTGTGGACTTCCCATCCCTGGAAAGGGTTCAACACCAAGTTGGATGGGGCTTGGAGCAACCCGGTTTACTGGCAGGTGTCCCTGCCCATGCAGGGGGGTGGAATGAGATGATCTGTAAGGTCCCTTCCAACCCAAACTATTCTGTGATTCCACAAAATGAGTCATACAACTGAGCATTTAACCTTTTAGGGAAATTAGCAGACCTCTGACAGTAAAATCTAGATTGTTTTCACAATATGAAAACTAGTAAGAATTTTGTTTCTCAGACATTTTCCAGCTTCTCCCCTTTTTTGCTTTTAGTTTTGTGTATTAAATATATAAACAAGCATTTTCAACATACTTTTGTAAAGCCTGCATAGTCAGCAGAATAAAAAAAGTTAGCTGAAATTTGGGAAAGAAAGGCTTAAAAATAATCTTTAATATGAAGTGTTTCAAAGAGATACAAAAAGAAATCATTAGGAAATTAGTGGTACAATTCCACCAGAACAATTCCTCTATGTAAAACCACAATAGCACAAACATTGTTTTTGCTAAATCATTAATCTTTGTAGTAGCAAAGGTGTCATCCTTCTTATTACAAACTTATATATAAAATATAAGCATCTAAAAGTGTATATTCCATCTATTTGCTCCCACACTTTTAAAAATAAAGTAGAGAATATAAAACTGGTAACACGTGATAGGATATTTCAGTGCTGCACTAAAGGGTGCATATCTGATATGTGCTTACTTTGTGGGTTCTGGGAATTCTATTCCTTCTAAATTAGGATTGAATAGGACTGAACTGTATTCTTTGCCCAGTGTTCAGATTTAGTTACTCCAAGTAGGTGGTTGATGTACCTTTCAATAGAACTAAAGTATTGAGCTCAGATCAGAATGGGTTTAATGGCATTTCCTGGCTCAGATTTGTGTCCTGAGTGAGTCTCAGCACAGCAGACTGGATCTGGATTCTGATCATTCTCTATCACCAGTGTTAACTAAAGTTCACAGGAAAGACAAGATTATGCTTCCCTTACAGCTATACTTTGGAAACAGAGAGATGAGCTGATTGCTGTGTTACCTGCGGTAGTGTTGCACAGCTTCCGAATCTGAAATCTGACCATGTTGTAACTGAATTTGGCCTCCTAGGGACAGGGATAATTCTTCAGTGCTCCCTTTTCAAGTGCAAGGCCAGAAACTCTCAGTCCTGTCTTTTTATTTCTCTATTGTTGGCCTTTAATTTAGAAACAGCATGGATTTGGAATGAATGTGGAGTCCCATGAAAAATTTATGTTTGTGTCATGCTGATCTCCTACTGTCGTACAGTATATTTGCATGTTGACGTATTTTCTTGTTTGGTTGTTCTCTTAAGAGAAAGCTTTGTTCTATTTTGTTTTCTGTGTTTCTGACACTGCTGTTGCAGACAAGCAGAAAATGGGGCATAGGTGTGGGCATGTCACCAGTCTCTGAAGTTGCTGAGCCTGATGTAACTGATGTGAGACTGCTGCAGTCTGAGAGCTTATTCCAAGCTGCCACCTCGAGAGAGGGAGTAGAGGGCCATTGAAGGTACTCAGGCCCTATGTTGCTTTGTGTTTCCTGGGTACAGAATTAGCCAGAGCCTCCAGAACTGCTGGTACTACTGAGTGCTTTAGAGAACTCAGAAAAGCATGATTTTGTTGCAGGCAGAACAGGCTTGATGTTAAAGGTATTTAGAGACAATAAATACATAATCTTAAGGTGCCATTTTCAAGAGACAATTATTAGGTTTGGCCTGTGCTTTTCAGTTCAGAGCATTCCAAGAACTCTTCAATCATGGGTGCTGTTCATGTGGAAGGTGACTGATCTGCCTTCAAGGATCCAGTATATTAGGAAAGGGAGAGCCTGTTCTTGCACTGTATCACACCCTATCCAGAAGGACTCAAATGCTGTTCCAGTAGGACCACAGTTTGTAGCAATGAACCTAAATCTGCCAAACAACAGCTAAGGACCGCGAGGGTGAAGTCTGTGGGAGTTGCAAGCTATCAGTACCATGTCCTGCATCAGAGGATGCATATGGGGGTGATGTTGCAAAGTGCCTGGTGATGGGAAAAGGCTGAGTTAAAGCTCATCAGATGCTGGAGAAGCCAGTGATGAGAAACAAGGCTGTAAGAAAACCAGGCTTCTGAATTCTCTCAAAAAACTGCTGTTCTTCCTGTTTTCTTCTATTGGTAAATTGTTCTGGCCTGGGAGTATGTGTAAAGTTTGCCTTCAGGCTAACTCTTAACAGATGTTGCCTTTACTCCCTTCAAATAGAGATGTATTTTAATGGTCCTTCCTAAAGGAGAGGTCTTGGCAGTTGTTACGAAGAAAAAGAAGATACTTAACCATTGCTTGAGGGCACCATGAGGGCACCATGTATTAAACACAGCCCATGTGATACAGTAGGAATAACTGAACCTTAAAAACATTTCTGTTTAATTTCAGTCTTCAAATTAATTCCAGTTTCAGAGCTCTGTGCTTTCTGAAATTATATTTGAATTTTAATTGCAAAATATATCTAAGCTGTTGTTTCCTTATGTATAATATGAAAAATCTGATCAGACAACACTGTCTTATGTTGTACAAGCCAGGTAATTTTGGCACTGGATTTTTTTCTGCAGGAATGTAAGCCAAAAATGTGGAGAAGCGTTGTAATTCAGAAGGGAAGTACTCTCTTAATTCAAGAGGTCCAGGAAGAAGATGGAGGAAATTATACCTGTGAACTAAAGTTTGAAGGCAAGCTTATACGAAGGACAGTTGAATTGAAGGTTACTGGTAAGAATCTTTGTTCTATGCCAATAGGACAAAAAATATAGCTTTGAAATAATGAGAAAAAATGGTTTTCACATTTCAATGAAATCTGTCAGTGAATCTGTTTGATAGAAGTAAGTCCAAAGCAAATCCCAGTAGCTGAGCAGTCCCAGGCTCGGGGAAATTTATATCAAGATCTTCTAAAATTCCACAGAAGAGTACTTCTACCTTTTGCTCTGTACAAAACCTGGAAATGCTCCATTTTTTAATCTTTCATTTTATTTATGATGATCAGCTTTTCTAGTCTAGGGTTTGTCTTTAGTGAAGAGTATGGCACAACCTATTCCAAGAATGAAGTTAGCAATACTGGACTGTCAAAACAAAGTAACCTGATTGTCAGGAGGTCATACACTCTATGGTTCTGACTCCATGTAGTATCTACTAGACAACAGTATTTTTCTGTCTATTTTTGCCAGGTACCAAAAATGAACAGCTAAAAAAAGTGTTGTGTACGAATATATTCCTGCTCCCTTTTCATCCCACTGTACAGTATGACATCTATAATTAATATTTTGCCTTCTGTGTCTGTGGAACTTTGCAAGTATCTGAAAACAGTTGAGGTTTCCTTCAGCCTTTCACACAAAACCATATAGACAAATGGTTAGGTATTTTCCCCACATACTGATTAAAATGGGGCCCAACTAAAAGCAGTGACAGGTAGAATTCCACTTTCTTATATCAAACTGAATTATTCCATATGATGTTTCTAATATATTCTTGAAAAAAAATTCTTCCCTTTATTTTGGGTGGAATCCATTTTTTTATTCTTCTCATTATTCCTCATTTTCAGTGAGTTCTTTTCCCTGTGTGCCCTATGTCATGTGACCCTTTATTGTCCATTTTTGACCATGGACAGATCTTTGACCATGGACAGATCTCTGAAGTATTGATTTGACCTACCTGACCCTAGACCTGTCAAATGAAGATATAATACCTGCCTTGTGCATAGTCACTACCCTAAGTAGCATGCTGGTCTTCAACCAGAATGTGAGCTAAGTTTGACAAAGTGAAAATTCCCCATGATGGATATTCTGTGCTCTCCCTCTCATCATGACCTTGCTAGAAGTCATATGTTCTCTTCATTATTTAAACACTGTGGTGTATTTATACTTCACAATTTAAGGATTTGTTCTAAACTAAATATAGTATTTATTACAGTTATTTCTCTTATTAAAAAGTTTATTATCTGAATTATTTAAAATGCAAGTATGAAATATGTAAGTGTTCTCCTTTTTGCAAAATACTTGAGAAGCAGATTTTTCCCCTTTTAATTTGGTGTGAAATTCATGTTGCATTAAATTGTGTTTAGTTTATAAAAGCACATATGTAGGTAAACACCTTTTCCAGATGGAAATGTTTAGGAGACATATCTAATGTTATGTGTTTGCTGGTTGAATCTCTCTAGATATCTGGAAGAGCCAAGTAAGTTTATGTAGATGGCAACCTAAAAATGTGGATAAGAACTACAAATGTAATAGAACCACATAAGCATATTATCTCACAGCTTGGTTGAGCAAGTTTCTTTCTCCTGTTTTTGTTTTGTTTCACTTTGTGAATTTTACATGTGTATAGGTTAAGATCTTTGCGGGAGAGACGTCAAAGAAAACTTGTACAACAAACAGCAAAGGATTGGTTGTGTTGTGTGGGTCTTCAAGCCAGGTGGGGGGTCCTGAGGTCAGATCACAGGCTGGGAGTGGGTACATGACTCAGGGACTTGGTTGAATAAATGCTGTGACCCTTCACAGACTCATCCCAGTATATCCAGGTCTTTCTTGTAATGGGATTAGTGTTGGGCTAACTGGGCCCGGTTTTTCATCTGTCTGAAAATGAGTTCTCATCAAAATATTGTACCAGGAGAAGCTAGAGGGAGAATCAGATCTCTGACTGCTGAACCTGGTGGTCTTTAAAATGACTGTTAGCAAATACTGCTGAAGGCTTATCAGCAAAGCTGGGGTAGAATTGTCTCTGCTAGCCTGCAGCACAGATGTGGAGCAAAGGATCTTGCCTGCTGCTTTCTTCTGCAGGAGCTTTGTAATGCTGTTTTTATTACTGGTACTTATTATCATGCCTGAATTGGAATTTATTGGCAAGTGTCTGAGTTCCTCTAACATTAAGATTTTGAACAGAAAGACTCTGTTGGGCACTGCTAACAGCCATGGTAACCTGAAATTGTTATTGAAGAGTTATTCTGAAGGTGAAATGGGCAATTCCACATCTCTCTTGAGCAAGGAGAGATGCACTGCCATGGAGAGAGAGGAAGCTGGCTTGGATTCCCTGTAGTCTTTCAGGCATTTGCTAAAGTACACAGTACACAATACTGGTGTACAAAGTACACCAGTTAGGTGGATGAAGCTATTTATCTCTTGATTGCAAGACAAGGATCTTTTCTTCTTTGGAGTCACATCAAATATGGTACATAAGGTTTTTAGTCCTTTGTGAAGATTCTGGTAGCAATATGAAATATTTGCTATTCGTAGCTAAATGCAGAATAGGCATCTAAACAGTGAAACTTGAAATCAGAATAAATGCAGTGTTGTCATAACAGAAGTTACATCAAAAGCTTTAGGAAAATTTCAAGGTGCAGGAGCCAGAAGCACCATTTTAACTTGCTGTTGGGTAAAACTAATCAGAATAGTTAATGATATCCCAGAAAAATGCAGCAATTTTGCTGAAGATGTGGTCCCACAAGCCAGCCTGATCCAAGTTAACAGCAGACAAGAGAGCAGTTGTGGGCCAAGTGAAGGATGACTGTTTGGTATTTATATTAGTGTTGCCTAAGGATTTATTTCAAGTACAGGCTTTCAACTGGGGACACAACCCTGCTCTTATTATTTAGTTATCCAGCAAAGTCCAGTGATGCCATTAGAGCTATTAGAAGGTGTTGCCTTAACTTCCTGTGCCAAAGTGTCAGCGCAGTTGTCTTAGTGGCTGTGGCTGTGGCAGGGAGCTGCAAGGACAGTGTGTGCTTTCCTTGGATCCTGTCTTGCCTTCTGGCCTTTGCAGACCCAAATGGGAGATCTCAGTGGGCCAGTTACAGGTAGGAGGGGAGTTCCTCCTCCCTTTCTTCTGTGACTAAGTCATGATATGAGCAACTATGAGATAGTATGTAAGAAAGAAATCTCAGGAGTCATAGATGGAAACTGAAAGCTATCAGTGTGTGATGCCTGGCCAGGGGAAGACAGATAGAGGGACCTGAGTGGTATTGGTAGGTGAGCAGAGCAGAAAGCAAACAGTTCAGATGGCATTTGCAGGAAGGGGCAGTTGGACATAGGTGCTGTGCAGTGTCATTGTCTGGCTGTGGTGGGTAATGAACAGCTTAATGTCATTCAGATGATAAAAGGCTTCAGAGGCTGTAGCTCTTTGGGGTTGTAAGGGAAAGGCTTGCAGCCTAGAATATATTTGAAAAATATTTTGACACAAAGTATTTATAGGGACAAAATCCTGAGCTACAATACAGCACTAATGAGCAGTGCCTAAATCTTGGTGTTTGGGTGCATTTAACAATAATAGATTGTCAACAAAACAGCTTTTTCATCACTAGTTCTTCATGGGTTCGTTATATTATGAAGACAGATGTGAAATAAGTCTTGTCAGCCTTTTTTGCTGAAGAAACATGACAACAGTGTTACCTCTTAGCAAATAACACATAACCCTTCAGTCTATGTAAAAAAAAAATATATAGATACTATTTCACTTTGCTTCTTGGTAGCTTTAATGTGACAAACAAGTGAGATTAGAAACTGTGATCTAGGGTTCTAAAGCGTAAAAATGAAACAGAAACTCCGTTTATAATTTGATAATAAATTAGAGTGCTCCCATTTAGAAAAACCTGAATGCAGTAATATAACATTACAGATAACCTACATTGTTAGAATTCATTAAAATTACAGCTATTCAGGAGTATCAGCAATCAAAAACATGTTAATGGGTATTATAAATGCCAGTGTTTATTGAAGAACAGTTACACTATTCAGATTAAAAGAAAAAAACCCAAACATAGAAAGCAATGTTGGTTTTGAAAGGCAATTTATACATCTCCTGTTACCCCAGCCCTACCAACAAGTTCACTCTGTCTTGATGCACAGCAATGTTTCAATAGCTTTGAGGGTGAAAAGGTGCAGTTGTGAAAAACACCTGCTGTGTTTATCTGCTCCTTCAGCACTCTGTTTTGGAACACTGGTCTGTAGGGACACAGGCTGAGAAGAAGATGCAAGGAGAGATATGTTGGAGGTTTGGGAAAGGGTGATGCCTCTGAGAAAGGAGCAAGACCCGCTTTCACGGTGTGGCCCAGGTGTGTCCCCTGGCAGATGAGGCTGTTTTGCAGGGATGCGTTTTTTCAGGGACAGCTGTGCTAGTGGGAGAGGTTGCCTTGTTCTTTCTGCTGCCTGTGGAAAGAAATGATTTGTGAGCTTGTACTGGTGAGTTATTTTCCAGTATGACAGCAGAAGGTGGCCATCTGACCAACTTCATAAACTGCTGGTGATGGATTGGAATGACATGCAGGAATTACTGGACCGCTCTGTCCAGGAGCTCTGTCCTCCACTTTTCTTCAACCTCTACGCTGGCATATTCTTCACAGGCTGCTAAAATGCCTGGCTGTTCCTAAAAGTCATTTACGCAGTAATATCTGTTTTGACCACCATAAATGACAAATTATTCCACACGGCTACTTGAGTTGAACAATTCTGCCTGAATTCACTCTTTGATCACAGTTTTTCAATTAAATTCTTTCAAGTCTCATTACATAGCTCACTTTTCAAATTACACCTGCTGCTGTTGCTAGATTTTATTTGTGGGTTTGGGACCCCTTTATTAGCAAAAGTAGTTGATGGTGATTTGCTATTGTTAAACCAAGGAGGGGAATTGGATTTAGAAGGGCAAACAATTAGTTGGACTTTCCAGCAGCTCTAGGGCCGTAGAGAGAGAAGCTACCACAAAAGAAGTGGAGATATGAGCTAAAAGTATGTCCACCATTTGGTAGTGGTTGCTTTTCTGCACATTTTTAATCCTCTGTGAACTGGATATGCTGCTTTGTATTATTAGAAGTTGAGGCTAGTGACACATTGGCAGCATTCACTGGGTGCTGATCAGAACAAATTTATACCTGCAGTAATCCATGAGTGCACTCTAAACCTTATCAGTTTATGGTAGATAAAGTATTGTCACCAAAATCATACAAATGACGTGTTGACAGACAACATTTTCAGCTGCTGACAGTTTCCAGAATAACCACAGCAAAAAGTGTTAAGATAAATTAAAAGCTTATTTAAACTGAGTTGAAACATGGAAGTCCTTCCTAGTCCTTTGGAATTGAGACTATTATAAGGGATTTACTTTTATGGTGTCAAATATGAGAGTTGGTGTTTGCTTAAAAATCTGAAAACATGTAATTGTGATTCCCTCCCAACAGCATCATGTTTTGGCATAAACAGTTTAGTAATCTGCAATGAATTTATTAAATGGTTCAGTGTTGCTTAAGTAGTTACTTATCCAAAAATCCAGTTTAGCTCTGAAAGGTCACTGAGCTCTGAATATGATTTGTAGATGTAAATAAAAGCAGGGCTAGCATAAGACTCAGATTAAAAAAGCAGGTGGCTGAGGAGCAGAAGCTGAACTGAACGTCCCCAGCAGTTTTGTGCAGCAACAGGTCCTGTGCTTGGGACACGCCTGAGCTCTGGTGAGCAGGGATTCCTCAGTTAGCTTTGAAGGAGCTTTTCCAGCACAGCCAGTTAACCTGTTTGCATGGCTTTTGGTACCCAAACTAACTCTGACATCTCTGCCTGGTATTGCACTCTGCAGAGAAGGCAGAGCCTCCAGGTCCTGATGGAGGCTGGACATGCTCTCACTCTCCCACTGTTGCTTTATTTTCTGAGATCCAGAGCCTTTTCTTTGGAGACAGGATGAAACAGCTATTGTTACCACCATTTTATCATCAAATAAGGCAGTAACGTCAATTAGAGCACTGTGTGAAAATAACATTAATTTCAATTTATGTAATTTTAACATCAAAGGTCATATTGCAGCACTTTGTATTTCTGATTTTGTTATGTCAAATTACTTCTTTATTGTGAGCTAATATATTTTAATTTGACTTGTGGCTCTACTATTTTTAATAACACATATAGCTATAATATATATTACTGAAATTTTTCAGCATTTCTGAAATGAGGTGTTTAGAATGTTTCTATTTATTTTTTTTTAATTGATGTTTTGCAGGAAATTTCTTGTGAAATACCAAAATTTTCCCCAAATGCAAGCTCTGGTTCCTCTCAGCACTCAATATCTCACCTAGTCCCTGGGATCTGGGAGTTGCTTGGAGTGTAGGGGTGTTCTACTGCTGATTTTGGCCAGCAGCTCTGGTGAGAGCTGTTAGCTCCCCTCTGCCATATTTGTTTGTGTTTTCAAGCATGGGTCAGAGAGCCTGTTGTCTCAAATAAAGCAGAAAACATTTCAAGGAAAGCCTAAAGCAGCCTGTGAATTTTCCTGATGAAACAGCCTGAAAAGCACTCCAAGATAAAACACATGTGGATGGTGGCAGTTGGTCTGGCCTTCAGGGTTTGCTCCTCCTCACATCCTTGCATGGCCAGTGCTGCCGGGCATGGGAAGTGTTTGTTGTACTTGGAGTTGCCTCCCTTTTCCTGGAAGCAGATGCTCCTTCTTGAGACCTCTATTTATTTAGTTCCACATCTCTAGAAGAAAAATTTCCCCTGTTTAGTGTTCACCAGAATTCTAAAGTGGTATTGAAGCTATCAGAAGCTATAGGACCCAGGGATATGCTTTTTTATTCTTTCCCTCCTCTCCTGGCTTGGCAGCTTTAGCCTTTCTTTGCTGTGAACAACGTTCAGCTCACTCCCAGTGCTTGGCAGTCGCCTGCACTTCTGACATACGGCCTGGGATGCCTGTCCTCTGTTGTATCCCATGCAAGTGTTCCAACTAGAGCTCCCTTTTGGCAGGAAATGTGCTATTTCCAGCCGAAGGCCCAACTCCTGCTCCCTGTAACTTCATGGGGAGCTGCTAGAGTACAGTCAGAGAACACTGGAATATTGGCACTTTCTACCTTAGAACTCATTTTTGTTCTTAACAAGCAATTTTATCCATAAGTCAGAACTCCCTCCCATACTTTGTAATGCAGACAGCAAATCCCTATGCAGAAAGCTCCCAGAAGAAGGGGGTGATGGATGCTTGCACCCCATTTCTTTGGCTAGTATGAGGTTGGATCTCACACCTTGGCCTGGGAGAATGCAGGGAGAAGGGGGCTCACACTTTGGCTCTCTTGGCACCTGCTTGTGTGCCATGGTGGCTTTAGGTATCGCTGCCCAAACAGTGTCACAAAGAAAGATACAATGATTAACCAACCAGAGCTGCTGAGCTCAAAATAAAGTGTGCATTTTCAGATTTTCCTCAAATGTAATGTAAGCTGTGAGGGGGGATAAAAACTGGTAAGATTTTCATAGTTTCTTTTTTAGTTCATAGTGTTAGTACATTCCATTGACTAATGGACTGCATTTATAGTGGTAGATGCAGAAAGGCCTTCTTTCCTCCTGGAAAACACCCTTTAACATTTTTTAGTAACAGAACTTTTAACAATATCTGAGTCCAAAAGAGAATAAGTGAAAAGAATCTAGAGAAACCAGTTGTTCAAGGGAAAGTATTTACAAAACAAAAGGCAAAGAGAAAAGCAGCTTGCTTGTGACTGCAGTTCTAACAACTGTGAAAATTAGGTACTTCTTAATTGGGAAGTGAAATCTTAAAGTGAACAAGTTAAATCTGCAGAAGTTTTTAACTTCTGGGAGGGACACTGCAGATAGTTTGGGAACAGAAAATCCTTCCTTTTCACTTCTAATATTGACATGTTAAAATATATAACATGTACATCATATCTGAAGTGACATTTACTTGCTCATATAAATTACATTTTCATAGCAAGGCTTCATCTCTTCTCCCTCTTTGCAATATCTTGACACAGTCAGGGAATCACTTTTCCATTAAATGCAAGGGACAGCAAAAAGCCTGCCCAAATTAAGTTTTTACTAAGAGTCCCAAGCTTTAAAAGATCTGTGGTAGGAGATAACTGTTCTTAGCATTTCCTCTTCTGCACTTTCTTTTAAATGATGCATTCTATCTTCTAGTATTTTTATTTTCTAAAGGAAACTTTCTGTGAGAGAAAGCAAGGCAGAAATGGGTTAAGTGCTGACAAATACAGTACTTAAAAGACCAGGAAATGAATTTCACAGCTGGATTCTCAAACCATTGCCAAAACAACTATCTATTTAAAGCTACATATAGGAAGTGCCAACAATTAGAGTTTTCTTTTAATATATTTTATCTGATTTGTATTAATTTTTGCCATAGTCTTTGTTTGGTAAATATTAGCTTGCTGTAATACAGTAAAGTATTTATCTTAAAACTTTAATTTCAATTCTGATTTGTTACATGTCTGGCATCCTATTAACTGCTGTAGACAGCTAAGCATGTTTCTGTGGTCAAAGAAGGCTTAATTGCCACTAATTTCTGTAGTGACTTTCGGTTTTTTAGCTACCTCAGGCAAAGCCCAGTATGATCCAGCAAGAGAAACGTGTCCGTTTGCTTCTGACCCCATTTGGAAAATGGAGCGATTTCTCTGCCTTTTTCAGGGTATTTCTTGTTCAACCATGCAAAAAAAGTCATTATAAATCTGCAGCAACTTCTGTGTCTGCACAGAGTCAACAGGAAAATTCAATCCAGAGCGTGGTATCAGTACAATGAGGGTGCCCATTCACCTGGAAGAAGTGACACAGCCAGTCCTGTTTTGTCTTTTAACATCTCTTTTTCATCTGACACCCAGCAAGGGCCTGATAAATTGGACCAACTCGGCTGGTTTCAAGAGCACCTCATCAGAGTCTGAGAGCTGAGGATCTGGACAGTGTCTGAGGGATGCATGTGCCCATTCGTGGTTGCTGTGCAAACTGTGTCACTGTTGAAGTGACAACAAAATGTATCCACAAGGATAAAAGCTCCTTCGTTTGCAGTCCCTCAAGTGATCCAGACTGATGACTTTTCCATTCACCAGAGTGACCTGTTAATACAGGGCTCATGAAAAATGAGTTTGGAAGATAAATATTAAGTATTACCTCCATATCTTCTAGAGAAACTGCAAGTTCTAAGGGCAGTGAGAAATGTAGCAATATGCTGCGGTCTATGAATTATATATAGTGTCAGTACTCTTGGCACTTTACTTACAGCTCCACAGCCTGCCTTCCTGGCTCATGAACACGCAAAGTAATTAGAATGGCAAATAGCTTTAGTTTTTATTGACCTATGTTGCCCCCTAGTTCTCTGTCATGTTCTTGAACATCATGGTTTTTTCCTTCCACCTGAAATCAGCAGTCTGCAGTTTGTAGCACTGATTATTTGGTATTGCCTAATTTATTGATGCAGACAGCGAAGACTTCCACACATGTTATGGGTTGCTCATTTCTCCGATGATCTGTCATTGTGCACAGCAACTGTAGCTCGCTGAATCACTGACTATATACTGTAAATGTCAGATACGAGCTCCTGCTTTAAAAACGGCCGTTCATTCCGGGAGCTGCTGAGCCACATTCTCTAAGTGTATTGTGCTTTCAGTAGTGGAGGAGACTTAGTATAGATGATAGGATTGTGGGGTTTTTGCCCACAACAGTGAGGTAAAGCACACATATTGAAAAAAACGTCTGTGTTTTCATTTTCTGTGTTAGAGGAGGCTTCCTTCATCATGAAGGTGTAGGCTGGATGCTCATTCTTCTTTGTTAATAATAGATAGGCAGATAAATGCACAGACACGAAATAACACTGCCCCTGAAACCATTTTGCTAATGGTAAAATAGATACACATGAGTGAGCAGATTGCCTTGTTCACTGAAAATGCAGCTTTCCCACCCAGAGAAACTGCAAATCTTGCCTAATGTTTTGTCTCATAAGAAAAGCCTAAGAACAGGAAGCAATGAATGTCTTTTTAGTTTGAAATGACTGGAGAAATTTTAATAGGTGAATACCTCTGCTTTAACTTGAGCTGGAGATCAGGGTTATATTTTCACAGCTCAGTGTTGACGCCTTTCAGAGCTAGTTTGTGCTGCCTGGCACTTGTGGCTGTGTATCTGAGATGAAAAGTTCTGCTGTGGAAGGAATAGTGCTCAACTACTGAATTGTCAGCATTTTTTCTTGCTGCAGTGATGTGATCCTCAAAGGTGCCTTATTCAAGTGCCTGTTTGGCCCGACTGTTTAGCTGATGAGATCTGACAGTAGTAGTATTGCTTCAGGCTCTGATGTTGCTCTTATGAAGTTCACCAGAAGACTGGAGCTAATAACTTACCGATGTTTGCTCTGTGCCTTGCAATTTTTAAGTTGAAAGGACATACAAAAATATGCTGGGTGTGTTAAGTACCTTGTTTGTCTTTGATATCATGGAGCAGCATGGAAAATATGTTCTTAATTTTTATCAGCATCAACCAAGCTATTTTTTGTCTTTGATAGTATTGATTGACCTTTTGTAAGCAAGAGAAAAATAAGCATTCAACTAAATTTGTATTTAGGTGTTTATTACTCCAGTCTATTTCAAATGGATAGGTAGCTACTCTGTTACGTTAGACTTTCATGTACTGACTTACTTACTCTGTGTGTTGAGTGGTTTTTGCAATGCAAGCATGTTTCAGTAAATAAAATCAATTTGCAGCCAATGGGTACGCAACAGTAAGTGATTTAACTTTTCTTCGGCTGAAAATGAAAAGCTCTCCAAGATATTTTTTAAGACAAGCCCTGTGGGCTGAAGTACTCTGAGAAAGTGCAGGAAATATAAAGTGCAGAATTGCAAACCAAAATTATTTAACAGTAAAATTAATAAACAATATAGTTATAAATTTCTAAGGCAGCTTTGGGTTCTTACCTTCTGTTTTTTTCTGGCATAGCACAGCAGTGGACCTAAAGGCCTGTTTCTCCTCAGAAAGGGCAGTGTGGTCTGTGCGGTCTCCGATTTAATTTTATCTTGGCTGGTGCTGGTTCTCCTGTGTGGGTACCTGTCTGCCAGGAATTGGTCTAAGATAATTTCATAATCGATTGACATGATAAAAGGGCTTTGGTTATATTGAAGGAGGCTAGATCCAAGCACCAGATGGCTTTTCATCTTTATACAGTGCATATTGCATTAGCAATCCAGTTGCAGATAGTTGAGCTGCCCATCCTGGGCCAGGAGTGGTTATAGTTTCTGGCAGGGAAGGAACCAATTTGCCATAAGCTGTGTATGCCTTTATAGCTTCTCTGGAATACACAAACATGCTGCTTTTTCTTCCTAAATGGAAGAAGAGATGCACCTGGAACAAGATCCTGCCAGGGCTATGACAGCTCTGTAACCTCTAAGTGGCCATAGCAACTGTATTTAGGCAGATGTTTTCAAGGAGAGTATTATCTAAATATCGGTACACGTGACTGTGCAGTAAAGTGATCTGATTTAGAGATGCCATTTGTGCTTCTCCTGGGACATGCAAATGTTGCAGAAATACAGGCAACTTAATTTGTAAATAAAACGAGAGGGGTGCTCAGTGAGTCCTTCAGCATGGTATGGATGCCCATATGAGAGGAAGGGACCTCAGAAATACTGTGAGAAGGATTAGATGGGGAGAGAGGAAGACCTTTGGTGCTTGGTTTTCTGATATAAAAGTCTGTTTGAAACTGATGAAAAACCTAACTAAAGTATCAGGTTGATGAAGAAATGTGACTTTTTAGAAAAAAACATGAGTTTTGTCAGAGAGGAATGTTAGCATTTGCCCCCTAAAGAAATTTTTTTTCCCCTTTATAGTAAGAATTCCATTCTGGCAAAACCTGCAGCTTTTCTGTGTTGTTCTCCAGAGAGAGAGAATTCACTGCTTTTCTAGCTAAAAGACTTTTTCTATCACTTGACAAAGAAGCTGCCCTAAAGCTTTGGGCAGTGCAGCACTCAGAGGAAATACTGTGATCACAGACTGCTGCTGGGAAGAGAAGATGGTGAAGAGGTCAGTCAGGAAATGTGGAGTCCTCAGAGATTAGAATTGTGGTTCCTCCTATACCTCTAGCAGTGACAAAGCCTGTTAAGTTCTCACCTTTAACAGGTTTCATACATCTCACACAAAGAAATATTTCATTGTGTAGTCATATACTGAAGTTAATTCACTTGGGACTGTTTGTCTTAAACAAACTTATCCATGAGAAATTTCTCTTCCATGTTAGTGGCTTCCTATACAGGACTGTTCAAGTTCCTGTAGATCATTGCCACATGACTGAAGCAGTATGCTAAAGCATGGAATTCCCTCAAGGAAAGTTATCAATGCCTTCATTCCAGAAAAGAAGAGTCATGGAAACTGATCACACTTTTAATGTACATGTTGAATCATTCTATTTGTGGGGAAAATGCCTCTTTTTTGGGTTTTATTTTTCATGCCTGCTTTTTCTCCACCTTCCAAAAATGAATAATTCTATTCCCCACTATCCACTCTTCTGGCATTGCAATGGGAATTGTGCATTTCATAAGCAAATACTGAGGTTTATTTCATCTGGAGCTCATGATGTGGGGGAGAGGTTAATGAGACATCATACTCTGAAGATAAGGAGTGTGAATTATATATATTAGTTTAATGTAGAAGATACGGACTGGAAAGAAAGTTGGTTCCTTTCCATTAAGTTGTAGGAGGGTCAGAGCAACAGCTTTGAGCACCTCCAAAGTCTCTGGCTATCTTCCACCAGATCTATACTCCCTGTCAGCCCAGACCTCATTTTAATATTTAAAATGGTACTCGCTTTCTTTTTCTAGCCCTCAAAAGGGCTTTAATTCTTTCCCTTGTTCTGCCAATGCTCAACCTGCTGCAGCTGCTGTCACATTTAATAAGGACTTTGCAGAGTTTAAATATTGTGTTGCTGCACCAGCTTTCCTTTGGCACAAGAGAAGAGCTTTGTTGCTAAGTTCAGGTGCTCCTCACTGACACAGCTGCTGACAATGGGTGTCAGCTGAAGGTGACAGGAACTTGTCACTTGCCCTGGTTCTCACGTTAAGCTCCCTGTGGTGCCTGACACCACAATGCAGCCATGGATGGAGATGCTGCAGGACAGACCCCATCCAGTGTGGAGCTCTTGCTGATTTGTCCCAGGACTGTGGTATTTCAAAATGTATGTCTTTCAAATAAGAACATAAAATTGACCACACTACAGTTCCTGACCTACAGTTGTGCCATTACACTGACTTTGTGGTTGCGTATTTCTCATTTGAAAATCACCAGTGATCCTTTTTATGCAGTAAACAGGTAACTTTCCCTTGCTCAGTTGTCGATAAGGTGGGAAACAAGGCAGCAGTGTGGACAGTAACTTGACATTTCAAAATATCAGAAGGATGAGGAAGTGAGACTAAAACTTGATGTCCTCATGCCTAAGTAACTTAGCTGCTTATTGAAATATTCTTCTCCCCAGCCTTGAGCTCTGTATGTGTCAATCCAGCTGAATATAACTGGGGCTGTTTACTGTAACAGACAGTCAAAATTCAAGAAAAACTTGGAAGAAAACACTCAGCCTCTAGTCTGCAGTGTCTGCTGTATAGCCTCCTGTGTACATTATATCTCTCCCTATTCTCCTTCCCCCCAAAATCCTCCATGTCTCTGCACAACCAGGCTAGATATTTACATTCCTTGTCAATGTTAAACTGCATTAAAAAAGCCTATTTCCTTCCTAAAGCTATTTATCTTCTCCCTGGACCTTTAATGACGTCCTCTTCCTTTGATTCTGAATCATTCTCATGTTTTCAGTATGACAGAGAGGGATTTAATTTTTTTCCCCTAACGCTAGAAAAAGACCAACCTCTCTTGTTAGGATTTCTTTTGAAGTATCCAGGGTGAAAAGAGCTTAGCTGCAGGATAGAAAAGTATTGCTAAAACATGACATTTTAAAAAACTGATAATAAAGTCTAGGTTAAAAAAGAAGTTACTGTGCAATGCATGTATTTTCATCTGAACATTACAGGCTGTTCTTTTGTTTAAATTTTCTGGGTGATGAAGGAAAATAGATAAGTGCTCATTTTGGTAAAAATACTGTATTTCAAGAATATTATCAATTATATTTGGATACCTCATGGCATGTTTCTATCCTTTAAATAGGACTGATTTTGGCTTAGTGTGCTTTTACTGCTCTGATTCTGCCTTAATTCACAGACATTTGCATTTCTCTGCTTTCCCCGTTGGTGATGTGCTTGGTGAGTAACAGCTTGCTGGTTTTACATTATGAAAATAAGAATAGGAAATGAAACTGCAGATCCTTATCTTCAAGTAAAGATTCCTCTAAATTAGAGGAAATCTTTTTGTTGTTCTTGTGTTTACTAAATATAAGGGCATAGTCAAATCCCATCTGCAAGTGTGGGAAGTGGCAGTGTAAATTCCCAAATCTATGACATAGCCATGCCTGTTAACCCAAAACAAAGGAAAGTTAAACCTAGAGATTGTTTCCATCTTTGAAGTTCTCTGTCATTCTAATGTATGCTTGAATGTCTGGCTGAGAACTTATAACCAGGCTGTGCTGTATCATCATGGAGAAAGAAAAAGTCTCCAAAGAATGGGTGCAATCTGTGACCCAGCACCAATAGTCCAAATCAGTCCAAATAAGTCCAAAGACCTGGTAGAGAGATGGAAGGAGGCAGCTAAAACAGGTGCCTAAAAGCAATCCAGAGCCTCAACCAGTTCAAATAGGCAGTAGAAACGAAGGAGACAATGCTGCTTTGCACTGACCTTTATGTTTAATTCTCAGTTGGTTATTATGGAGGTGGGTTAAAAAAGTTGCTCCTGTTGATTTAGATTCAGCCTGCGCTTGTCATGTGTGCCAAGGACCTTGCCACCAGAGACGGCATTGCAAGATAACACAAGTAACAGCAAGAGCAATTGTTCTCCTCTCATCTGAAGCCCTGGTGCACCAATTACTATTTAAAATCTTTATTTAAAGCATTTGTCATAAACCCTTTCATAGCAGGAACAATTCTGAAAAATTAAATGCTATTTTCCTTTTAGCCGTAGCAAGGATAGGGGGAGATGGAGTCACTCAAAAGCATGTGGCTGCAATTTCATGTATGAAGCTCATTTGTTAATGTAACAGATATGGTGCTGCAGTGATGGGGTTGTTGTTGTGGGTTCTGTATATCACTCCTGGAGGCAAGATGCACATGAAATATAAAGCAGTGGAGGAATGTAGCTCTGTTCTATCTCTGTCAGAGGGTATGATGACTGTCCCAAGGGACAGGATAGATGCCACCACACTGTCATGGTGCTGCATCCTTGCAGCACTGTCTGCTGGGCTGGCTGGCACAGTTCCCCTGCCCCAGCGGCCTTGGTTTTGAGTTTCTGACCTTCAAAAGAGAAAAAGCGCATCTAAATAGATATTTTCCTTGCAACAAAAATGGCAATGGCAACAGCAACAGCAAAATCAACTCTGGTCTCTGTTCATTCCTGGGAAATTTCAGCCTGAAGGGGGAAGATTTGGAAATCACTGACTCGGCATGAAAGGAGCAACCTTGTTGCATACATGTATGTACAGCTGTAACTATTGTAACAAGGGCTAATGTGTGCCAAAAAAATGTGGTAAAACATAATGTGAGAAGTGTAGGTGATAGGAAAGTAACCAAGTGAGGAAATAGTACAGGGCCTCCAAGAAATTAATTGCAGCCTGAAACTGAAATTGGGGTATTTGGCAGCTTCCTGAGGTGAAGGTGACTGTGCTCTAGACAGTCAATATCAGGAGGAAAATCCAGCATGCAAAAGCAAACATGTATTAATCTGGTTTCATCTAGGGCAGTCCCTTTGACCTTTAGCAGTTAGATGGATGTGCCACTCCATGACTCACTCCGTGTCCCTGAAGGGGCAAACATCTGAAATGAACAGTCTGGCTTCTGTTGATGCTAATCAGAGGAACTTGTTTTGGCCTTAGTGGGGTTCCACCAGGAGGCAGGTGAGTATTTGGTCTGTGGCAGGCATAGGTGCCAGTGCTGGAGAAGAGCTGTTCAGATGCATAGGCTAAAAAGCTAGAAAAGTAAGAGTTGAGGCAAGCTGGAAAGAAAAACCTTCTGTTTTCATGGAAGAGAATGAATTTTTGGTGGGTGTTAAATTCCCTTTGCCATGGAGAGCAAGCTTTTCAAGCCATTCTTTGTCCCCAGCTAAAGAGAAACATATGCAGTTCCAGCTGTGGCAATTATCATGCAGTAAACTAGTCTCAAATGACTTTGCTACTTCATTTTGTACTTATAATTTTGGAAGCATATCACAGCAAAGGCCTTCATCCGGGGCTAAATTCAGATCAAGCTTTGAGTTTTGAAATTGAAGTCTGTTGTGAAATCCCCAACCATTTAAAAATAAATGCCCCTGGAGAATATAGCAGAAAAATGAAAAATGAAAATTTTATGTTAAGCAGTTCATTCAAAAGATAACAAAGAGGAGGGATGAAACAGTTGTTTCTTAACTACAAAATACTCTATTCACTTAGCTTTTGGATTATCTTCTCTGCAGAAAGATGTAACGACATTAAAATAAAAGGAGAGGTAGGAGTGCATTTATACCAGCAGCAGGCATGCACATCCATCTCGTTGTGTATTGTTAAAATGATACCACATACGTGAGCTTACTCAGAGGTCCTCATTCTCTGCTTGTGTAGACGAATGCTTTGGAGCTGCTTGAGCTTTCCAGTGTCAACTCTGACTCTGAAGTTCCTTACTCAAGAATGTCAGGAGGTACTCATGGGCTTTAATTGATTTCTGTGGGACCAAGGTAAAGCATGAGGCTGTTGCCCATCCTTTGACCAGTCGTCTGCTGCATTCAGCAAAACATAAACAAGTGTTTTATTCTGCTGGCAGTGGAGAAGATTTCAGCACAATGCTTAAGGGCAGTGTCAAAATTGGGGCAGAAGAGAAATGGAGTTTCAGAGGAGGGTGCGTGCGAAAACCTGTGCAGGGTTCTTCTGTCTCCAATGGCTGCCTGTGGTCACCTCCAGCAGTACATGTCAGAGCACAGCTTTTCCAGCTGTGACAGCATCCACAACTCTTGTTGTAAAACATCCAGTCCTTTTCCCTAATGCCCTGTAATCCCAAACACTTGAAAGTATACAGGAAACTTATGCTGAATCAATACCTTATGAATAAGGAGGCTTTTCTTACAGAGCTCTTGATAGAAATGAGTGTTCGGCTCTTTTATTGAACAAAGTGTACTTGTGCAGCAGCTTCATCTCTAAATGACATTTTTAGCTGCAGCTACTAGAAACATAAATGGCAAAACTCCATGCTCTATTGTGAAGACCATTTTGAAAATAAAACTTGTCTTGTGCTCCTGTACCAAGTAATAGTGATAATAAAAAAGCTGTTCAGAAAGTGCTACTACTTGAATTAGGCCTATCTTCATCTTGTTAAAATAAATTTATTTATTAAGTATGCATATCTTTATCTGTTATGTAATGAGAAGAACAGAGGCATATCACAGATCTGCAGCGTCTTTTGTGCTCTATAAATTCAATGCGACAGGCACCAGACAAAAAGTGATTTATTCTGTGTCTTGTAATGGGTGGAATAATTAGCAGTGATGGCATCCATCACTTCTACAACATGCTTGTCTCAGAACTTTTCCATTGATTCAAGAGAAAATTAGGAACAGAACAATAAAAGTCAGTTATGACTTGGTCCTTTAACTTGGTGTGCCTAATTTGGACACCTGATTAATAGGTCTCTACAGCTTGAACAAAGTGTCACCTAGTAATGTGGACACAGTCTGGCTTCAGTTTGTCAGAAATTAATTCAGCAAGGCTAAGAACAAGAGAAAAATAAGCATCACAACTGTCTATGGGATGTTAAGGCTGTCAAAGGAGTTTCAATTCTTCTCTCTGCACAGACACTTTATTCACTGGGAGCATAAATAGCTAAAGATTTTGGAAAAGTTTCCTGTCATTGTGAAGCATGTGATCTTGGATTTGAAGGAGGAGATGGTATCTTAACAAAATAGTACATGAGTAAATTGTTACTCAGTTCTGGTGTAACTTACTTCTGATTTCTAACACCTGTTCACTCCTTCAAAAGTTCAAGTTTTTAAAAGCGAGACTGGGAATCTGACTCTGACTCCATGCACTTCTCTTTCATTCTCCTGGCACAGACAGGCCTTTGGGGTTACTGTATTTCTCCCTGCTTTTTTCTTCTTCTTCTTCTTTTTTTTTTTTTTCCTAAACAGCTGGTGCAAAGCTGTTTGCCATCAAACTGCGTGGAAGTAGCAATTCAGTAGTATCCTCTGACAACAATTCGGGAACAAATGTAATGTTGCATTAGATACAGGGCATGCCCTAGTGTAACCCACACTCCTGTGCATCTTCCTGCAGCTTGTTGCTTGTTTTCTGCCTTCAGTAGTTTTCTGTTAAAAAGTAAAGTTTATTTGCTAGCTTTGTTGGTTTTGAAAAGTAGGGGAGCAATAACTGAGTACAAGACATGGAGAAAATGGCCCTTAGAAATCAACTGCAGAAATCAAAATCAGTGGGATTAGTCTTTTTTTCTTCATTGAAAGTAAAACTCAATACCACATTACAAGTATTGGAAATGTCTGGGAAGGATTATGTACAAGATCCATGAGTAGCCTAAGTTCAGTATGAAATTGGCTGGCTAAAGATAATTTCAAGGTTAAAAGAGGGAAGGAAAT
Source organism: Eulacestoma nigropectus (assembly GCA_013397775.1). Lineage (NCBI taxonomy): Eukaryota > Metazoa > Chordata > Aves > Passeriformes > Eulacestoma > Eulacestoma nigropectus. Next base: position 30,525 of record VZTE01002866.1, read on the forward strand.
AATTTTCTGGCTATAAATAATATTTGTAATTATGCAAAGTAAGGTTAAAAGGGCATTTGGATCTTTGGCTTCCTCACCTGAGATAGTTCCCTTAACACTGATGTCTTCCTCAGCACTGTTTGATGCTTCATCATTTGGTGTGAGGCGAAGGAGGGAAGAGTTGGTTACCATGAGTAAACCACATCAGATCTACAGATTTTTAATATTTTCCACAAGTAGATCTCAATTAAGGATGGGGCAGTTCCATGCTTGCTCTCTAGGAAGGAAAAAGTAACTTTCAGGAGTATCTGTGAGAGCTCAGCGGAGGAAGTGGAATTGTCTCCAAAGCCCACCACCAGTTCTGTCCAAAGAATGCATTCAGAAGAGGAGGAGGCAATGGTACAGGTCGCCTAGAAACCATTACGTATTGATATGAATCAGTACTGGAGAACTGAGCCTGAAAAATCACAGTACCTGCTTGCAAAGGAAGGAACACAGGGAAAATGTTTCATTCAGTGCTATTAAATTTGTATCTTTGCTTGTATGATTTGGGAGTTATTTCCATTATAATCCAAGCAGAACAAAAATTCCTTTCAAACAAGAATCTTTCTGGCTGCTGTAACTCAAGTCACATTCAGATGAAGAAGGAAGAAAATTTTTTGTTCTGTTGTCCTGTTGACCCAGCATGATAAAAATACATCTGGTTGAAAGTAGCAGCACTACTTACCATGGCTGCTGTCTGGCTGCATGGAGATCTGAAGCTGCCAAAACTTAAACCTTCAGGGTTTCATCTCTGCTGCTCACCCTATTCAACTCATGGCTTTGAACAAGTTATTGAATTTGGAGTGTGTCCTTTCCCCTCCCAGCAAAAGCTCGAGCATACCTACTGTATTCACAGAGTGTAGGATACCCAGTGAATTCACGCTTCCAATATTCTGTTGGTAGGACAGAACTCAAACTAATAGTTGTTATTATCTACTGGTGACACCGCTCACCCCGACCCGGATTCTGGGGGCGGCGCCAGTTACCCGGAGGGCTGTCCTGAGTTGCTGGACCTGTTTGCAGTGGAGGGGCTACCAGGGCTCACAAAGGGCTCGGCGGCTCCCAGGTGCCAACACCACGGGAAGAAGCAAAGAAGTGGACGGGCTCCAACACAGCTCCGTGGGAACAGGGTTTATTACGGGGTGAGGGTACACTGGATGGGGTGACGAGGGTCCGAGAGCGAGGGTGCCGGGAGAGCCCCAAACAAAGGCTGACAAGGGGTTAAGAACCGGGGACGAGAAGGGGCATGGAAACCATAGGGAACCAATCACTGAGGGCCAAAGGGGTGTTACAGGGGAAATACACCAAGGACCAATGGGGAACAAGGAAGGCAGGGAGAGGTAGCAAAGAGCCAATGGGCTACTGAGGAAGGTAGGAGGTTCTGGAAGATAACCAAGTATAGGGGAGAAGGGAGGAGGAACAAGGATCCAGTGCCCAGGGAGACATCTACACAGGGGTGCAAGGGCTTCTGGGAGGGTTCTGTGTTGTCACCCTAACCCTGGGGAGTTTGCCCATTAACCAGGTCCCACTGCTGGACCCTCCTGGCTACTAGCTTCTGGCTGGTGTTAGACAGCCCAGGGCCAGGCTGCCACACTGCAACATACTGGGGCAGTATTATCTGAATTCTTCCTGTGCTTGGCTTCGGCTAAAAAGTTTTCACATTTGGATAAGCCATTGTGTAATCTCAGAGGGTGTTTTAGCTGGGAATGTGGGGCTGATGTAAAAAAGTCCATGCCTCAGCAAATAATTCTTGTATAATTGGTAATATGCCAGCAGGATAGCGTTCCAGTAGCTTAGATTCACACCAGTCCTAAAAATGGAAGCTGGGAAAGAACAGCAGCCGTGTAGTGCCGTACAGTGTTACAGTGTTTGTCCTCCATGCAAACACTTTTAAGACTAGTCATACAAAATTCAGGTCTGTCCTGCAATCAGAAAAATGTTTATGGATTCAGAAATGTTAAATCAGTCACCCAGGGTGTGAGGAGGATTGGTGCAGAACTTCCAGTTCTGGCTTGTCCCTTTGGGTTCAGAACTGAACAGTACCTTGCTGCAAAGCACCTGATCCCAAGCTGCCTGTCTTGGTTTGAAAGACAGGGGTCTGTTAAGGAAGGCAGGAGCCTCCCTTGGAATGGAAAATGCAGCCCCCTTTCCGCCAAATGATTATAATTTTGAAATGAAGGGGCTCTCAGGCATGGATATGGGGAATAGGAATAACAGTTCTTTACTAATATATATATAGAGAGAGGCAAACAAACAACACTAACCACAGCGGTGATAACAAACAGAACCAGGAACCCAGGGACCGCCTTCCCTCAGCTGTTGCGGGGAGGGGGCGATGGTTCCCCCGCGGCTGCAGGGGGCGCTCCGGAGCGAGCTCGGGGAGCACGCAGTAATGGCGGACGGGGGGCTCGCCTCACAAACCCCCAGGGGCAGCCGATCCTGGTGCCCAGCCGGACCCTCGGGAACAGCAGGCTGGAACAGCAGGGACGAACACACAAAATCCTGGGTGGTAGGCGAGATGTATCAAACTCCGGAGCCGCAGCGGGAACCCCGGGAGGTCTCGGCAGGCAGGGAGTGCGGGGCTACAGTGTAGCGAAGGCTCGGAGCAGCGGCAAAGGAACGGCAGCCCTGGCCCGGCTCCCAGCAGGGTAGGGAAAGGCGGGCTTGGGATCCCGGGGTCCCCTGAGGCATTCGAGCAGATGGGTAGAAGGAAGGCAGCAGAAGGCAGAGGCCTGCAGTGGTGGTGAACTCTCTCCACAACGACGGCAGCTCCTCTCCCCCTCGAATGCCGGCAGAACAAGAGACCAAGGAGCCCCACCCAACCCATTTCATCCAGTTCAAGTCTCGAGACCTCTCTGCCCTACACGAGAAAACCCCAGGTAAAAGAGGCTAGCCAGCTAGACCCCTCCCCCTGTGGCCAGGTCTTTTGTCTCTTTGGCAGCTTGTATGGGGAAAAATTCTTTGAGAGAAAAAGAAAACAAAAGGAGAACTCCTAAAACCCCAACACTGCCCCAGCTTCTCAGGTGGTAACACAAAACCCAGGACTGTGTACAGTGATAAATAACAGCAAGGAGTCTATTAATCATGGTTTCTGTGACATTAGCACTCTTGTAAAAAAGCTCTATTCATATAGTTCCATATTAGCTATTTTTTTCATAGGGAATAAAAAGATCTGGATGAGAGCCATATGATTGAAGTCTATTCAGAAGTTAGCCCCCACAACAGTAGCAAAAATTTTCTGGAGAGGCCTGCTGGTGTTAAATCTCTCTGCAGAGTGGCATCATTTTACTAGCAGACTAGATATGATGTTAAAAATTATATATATTATAGCTATTCCAGAGGCGTTCATTCAGAAGAGAGTAATGGAGCACAGCTAACAAAAGAGATTTGTCCATTTGGACATGCTGAAGGGCCTTGAGATAAGAAATAATTCTCACATATGCGGATCTTGAGTTAAAATATTAATTTATAGGAAATACTTTAAAAAAGGTCTTTTGAGGCGATTTTACAAAGCTCAGGTTTCTCATTTTTGAAACCTTTAGAGCTTACCTCACGTGGTAAGAATTTGCAAATCCAATCCAAATGATTTGTGTGTTCATATTCACACTTTTGAAAGCATAGTAACTTCCTGAGCAAGGAGTATGTTTTGTTCAGGAGCCATGCTGTGTTCTTGAGATTAGATGAGGGAGCTCATTCTTCTGGTAGTTTCAGTGGACAAACCTTTACCGTGATGGAGGCTTGTTCGCCTTTCCTGAATGGTGCAGTGGGGATGGATGGGCATCACTGCAGAAATCTGCCCTCTTTGTTTACTCCCTGAAAGCCCTCCCTGAGTAACTGGGTTGGAAGCAATTCTCTGACACACTGAGTTGTTGTTTTTAAAATTACTTAGAGACATAGGAAGTACAAAACCAATATAGCAACAACTCCACTTTTGTCTTTAAGGGAGCTCGGTTTTCCTGGTACTGTATGTCCCACTCCACCCATCGTCTCTGTAAGGGCTATTCTTCCTCTGACAGGGCACAGTTTGTAGTGCCCCTTTTACATTCAATTTAGCAGCCAGATTTTAGCTTACATGCCAGTATGCATTTCTTGGGATGTCTACATTTTCATAATTAATTTATAAGGTGCATTATGAGGTCCTTTGCTAACATCTGAATTTCTGACCTGTGCTGCTGCCTGCCTTTACTGTTACAATTCTGCCAAAGAGCAATCAGCTTGTCTAGGGTGGTTAATTCTGTGTGTACTGTTGCATTGGCTGAACCAACAGCTGTTGTGGCTGGGGGGCCTAAGAGCCCAGGTACAGAGGGGGCCCAATGGTGGATAGGCTCCAAGGTGTAAGACTCTCCCTTTTAACCTCAGTGAGAAGGGCCTCCTCCATTGATCTTGTGACCCTATGGAGATTCGGTCTGTCTGACTGGCCAGCAGCCAAACACCCCTTGTATCCCTTAAAAGGATGTAATCCAGCCCCTACTCCGCCCCCTCCTTATCCCCATTGGTTGTTCTTGTATACCCTGCCTCCCTCCTATACCCGTATATAAGTGTGTTCTGAAGGGAAGTCTTCTCGTCTTCTTCTTGTCTTGGACAGCATTGAGGTAAAATAAATTTTGATGCCCCATGTGGGGGCCACCTCTTACTCATTTGCTTCTAGTGTCACCTGAGCTAGCTAGCTCAGTGTGAGCGTGGCTGCGTGTTTCCATCGCATGGGTGAGAGAGCTGACTTGCGAGGTGCCAAGAAGCACCGCCAGGGGTTCCCGGGCTAAGGGGTCCCCCATGGAACAAGCAGCAGCTTCTCCATCGACACCCACATGGTGATTGTGTACTATGCTGTCTGCTGCTTTTGTAACTATTACCCAGTAGGTATGTAGAGAGTGGTACTTTGAGGGATGGAGGAGGAGGTGTGAGAGTTATTTTGTTCTTGTAGCTTGCTAGAAACACTGAAAAACTATGAAGGCTACTGTGCTTCTGTTGAGCTCAGTTTTTAGTTGATGTAGAGCTTTCCACTCCTCTAAATGTCAGAGATTACATATAGTCCAGCTACTAAACCCCCCTTGTCAGCAGTGTACACGAGAAGAGTGCATTGGTTTGCCCTTTGTCTGTTTTTGTGATTATTTCTTGTTAACTTCAAGAAGTCTGGTTCAAATTAATAGAAAAGATACCAGAAATGCAGCAGCTAGGAGAAATTGCCCCTTTTTAAGAATTGCTTTTATATTAGTAGATTATTAGAAGTTTGGAGTCTTTTCAATGGAAGAGACAGTGTCAAAGTCCCATTTGTGCTTGCTTGCTTCAGATTGCAGATTAGGAGTTCTTTTTAAATTATGTTGAAAAATGACATTTATAAGAAAATGCAAGGAAATTGGACTGTGTAAAAATAACGGACTTCATTAGAGAGCTTGGGGACAGGTATTGTAGCTGGCATCTCTCCTTATTTTGGTTTTGGGAACATCTGATGTTAAGCTTGGTTGCACAAGAGTAAAGAACCATCCCAAATTTCAGCAGAGTCCCCTGCACTTCGGGTTACTCTGGTAACAATTTAATTTTCGGGAATTGGGAATAGTGTCTCAAAGGTGATCACTAAAATGAAAGGTTTCTCTTTGCTTTGACACATTTAAGAGGCCAGATCTCATAGGCGCTCAAAGACTCGATGAAGTCCAGTTTTTTTCTCTGTACCTGATGAAAGTGGTGTTACATTTGGTGAGACATTCCCAAGTAATATCTGCTATTTACTCACTGTTATTTGCTATCATCTGGGCAGAGTGTACTTACCTCTCCAATCTCCAAGAAATAGGAAATTTACCTCTGGCTCTTTAGATTTTATATTAAGCTATTTTTCAGTCTTTAGTGAAGAAAAATCTTTTTCCTGCTGTTCTCTCCTTAATGCTGGAAGTGGCAGAAGTCTGGTCCTGCCATCTCACAGCCTCACTTCCTGTCAGCACTTTCTTATTGCTGTGAGATTTTTTTTGTTCTTCACCATGTAGCTCAAGCAGAGACTCTCAGCCAGTCCTAAAGCCTGTCTATGACATGCAAGAAGTTGTTGTTCTCCCCAGTGCCACAAGCCATGTTTTGGGGTGAGTCTGTCTACTGATGGTGTGCACAGAGGTAATGTCTTCTGTCTGCTTAAAGGTTTGGTATCAAAGGTTGTGCAGGACTAAACCTAAGCCTTATTTTCTTGGGTGTGTTGGTTTAACAAAACCTGGTTTGTGGGGGCAGAAAAGAAAAATAAAAGAGGAGCTGCTCAAAATTTCTATGTCCAGCACAGAGCCAATCACTGAAGGCACTGACGATGGGCAGGTTACTAGCCCAATTAGAGAAGTTGGTAATGCCTCTGTGATGACATATTTAAGAAAGGAAAAACCACGAGAAGTTCTCTCTTTCCTCCCCCGAGGGGTGGTGAGGTGGGCGCTGGAGCCCATCCCGGTGGGGGGCCGCCAGGGGCTGCACGGCCAGAACCCTCCTGAGGTGGGGACCACGCGGCTGGGCCCCTCCTGAGGCCAGAGCTGCCCGTGCGGTGCCAGCAGGGACCACGTAGCCAGCAGCAAGAGACATGGCAAGCAATTAATTCCCCGATGCGGAGCCCGGATAAGATCAACCTCTCAACTGTAACTTACAGACACCAACTTTCTTCCAAGTCAGAGAAAAAGTGAGGACACATGAGGAAAACCAACATGGTGGCACCAAGGTCAGTGAAAAAAAGGAGAGGGAGGAGGTGCTCCGAGCACCGGAGCTGAGATTCTCCTGCAAGCCGTGGTGAGGGCTATAATACAACAGTTTCCCTATAATTAATGAGGTTCAGAGATCCACACGCAGCCCGTGAAGAAGAGTACTCACACTGGAGCGCGTGGATGCTGAAAAGCTGTAATCTAATGAGGAACTCGAACAGAGAGAGATGACCCTTGCTTTTAGAGATAGAGGAAGAGAGCCTTCGCTTCCAAACTAGAACAGCCCATCCTTAAAAGACTAAACCCCATGAATAAAATGACCCCCGCTTGCGGTTGTGGGAAGACTGACCTCTGGGAGGATTTCACATTGCAGCAGGTTCGGGCGGGACTGCTGCTTGTGGAAGTTAAAACCACGCTACAAAAGTTCACAGAGATCTGTCTCCCATGGGAAGGATCCCACAGCACAGCAGAAGAAACTCTTTTCCTTAAGCATATTGAAGAAAGACTCTTAAGAAGTGAAATACTGAACAAAACCCCATGTTTTGTTTCCTTGCAAGGTCAGTAGAAAGGAGGGACTGGTGTTCTGAAGGTTTGCTTTAGTTCTCATTACCCTTTTTACTTTTAATTCTGTCAATAATAAATCTTCTTTATACTGTTTAACTTCTGAACCTGTTTTGCCTTAAAATTTTTTCAATAATCCTTATCTCAACTCATGAAAATGATTTCCCGTCCTCTGCTTAGCCATAGCAGAGGAAAATGAGTGAATAGTTTTTCAGATGCCTGGCCCTTAACCAGTGTCAAACCCCGACACTTGGGAATAATACATGGAAGCCTCTTCTTCCTTTGTACACAAGTGGGACTATTCAAACAGAACAGGGAGGCTGGGTGTGGAGATGTGGGTGTTGGTGGCTGGGGCAGCTCACCAGAGCTACTCCTCATTGATAGTGTCAGGAATCTTCTTACCCTCAGATGATCCTGTCTTATGGCAGCAGCTTGATCTGCCTAGGGCTGTTTTGGAGGTTTCCTGTGGCTGAGAGTGGGGTGAGGAACAGGAGAAATACAGAATTAGGAGAGACAGCAGGTTGTGGCAGTAGCAGGAGAAGGCTTGCTTGCAAATCCCAGTAAGAGTGCTCCTAGTTCTGAAGTGAAAATAATAAAATCTCAGGCAGGGAGACTTCACACAGCCCCAGATATGGGGAGGCAAAGCAAAGAGAAAGAGGAGGGCATGTTTTCTTTGTTGTCTTTGTGAGTGATCTCACACAGTATCATCCACCCATGTTTTGTTTTTCCAGACATTTTTCATCATTCTGGATTTTGTTTTGCCTTTTTCATTTCCCCAGATGTTCTCTGCAGTTGTGTGTCAGCAAGGAGAATGGAGGCATAATTTCCTCACATTCTCAGTATTTACTTAGAGGGGAAGCTTCATGTATGTGTACAGATAGACACATAGACACAGGTGTGTAAAAGCATGATGGTAAATTCTGCAGGCTCAGAAATGGGCATCGACAGTGGAACTACTTCCACAGATACGAGCTGCCAGCCTACACATGTTCTGGCACCTGCTTAACTGTACTAAGACTGAATACTTTGTTATTTGCTGTAAGGAGTAGAGGCTTTTGAACCCAGGTGTAACACTTTCCAAAATGAGCTCTTGCGTGCAGTGGCATGTCAGGAAAGGCTACTGTACTCTTACCCTGGGCTACAGGTGTTTGACTCTGTGAGTAGCTCCACGTTCCCATTTGCTCCATGGTCCCCTTCAGGTGCTTTTGATCCTGAGTTTATTTTAATTGCCTTGCATTGTCCATTGGCTATCTCTGTACTTACAGAACTACTGAAGTGATCTCTCATTATGTGATTTGGTGTAGGCATAATTATGAAATTATAGTGTGTAATTTATTCATTTTGAGACAGACCTATGATAAAATTCACATCTGCTTCTTTCTCTAGAGAAACCTTTTTTTTTTTTCACTTTCAAGGTTGACTGGGAGATTCCACAAAGAAGGTGAGGGGCTGTGTTTGCCTGGCAAGAGGGCAGGTCAGGAGGTTGGCTGGGGTGGGTCGTGGGCACACAGAGGTGGGGGCAGTTCTGTGCAGGTGTCTGGCCAGGTGCAGCCCTGCTACACCTGCACCCTGCAGTGTGGTTTATCTTGGATCTAACATACCTTTCCACACTTGGGTCTTAATGCAGACTTAGCAAGTAGAATTCCTCACAGAAGCCAGACGGTCACCGCCTTCAGGTTCTCACAGGGAAATGGAAAAGTGAAACATCTTTTCAGTGAAACAAAGGAAGCTGATAAAGTGTGTCCTATGATTGAATGTTAATTCTATTACAGGGCAAATACTTGACGGATTGAGATGTCCTATTGAGAGCAGATCTGATCACAGGCCTTTAAGTGAATACAGTGCCTTTTAACTCGTATCTTATTTCCATTTAGAAGTAATTAAATGACTTTCTGATTAAAATAGGAATTATTTTGTGGTGATTTAGATCTTCATACAGACAAGGTGTCAAAGTATCCCATTTTTTTAACCTGTATTTTAGCAGAAATTTATAATAAAGTTGAAATGTTGCTTTTAATAGAAGCTTTAGGTGTTACTAGAGAAGTCAGTTGGGGTTGTTTTAGTTCTACATTTTTTTTTTAAATTTAACAACTATATTTTAACCCAGCCTTATGCAATAACATGATTAAAATATAGAATTAATTTAAATAAAATACAGTTTTAATTGACAAAACCTTTCAAATACAAATTTTATTTTTGATTTGGGAAATGCTGTCTCATCAATATGGACCTGCTCATGGAAATGCATGGATATTGGTAGAAATTCAAGGGTATTGGCAAAAGTGAGGGCATTATAGGAACAGCCAGGAGGCTGATTGTCCATGCAATCACCTTGTGGAGACTGAAATTCTCATCTCCAATTAACTATTTGCCCTTTCTACCAGACCACTGCAGCTTTTATTCTTTTGTCTCCTATTCTAATGTTTATTCAGTGTTTTGGAATAAAAGGATTAAGATTTGCTTATAGCTTAAGAGCAATACTGGAAAAAAAAAGTCTCCTCTGACTTTCCTGCCAGATTGAATTGCTGTTTTCTGATTATCCCTAAATCAGTGCAATTGTAAAGAGTGGGAAATGGACAGGAAATATGTTTGACCCAAACTTTCAGTCTTGGCTTGCACACTGTACACACATCAGCCCTTAGGGTATCCCAGGGTGTCACAGCCTGAATTGTTTCAAGGTCTGAGAATGATTCTATTTAATGCTGGTGTCACACAGGCCTAATATCACGAGTGTTTTCCCTAGGCAGAGTTTCATTATCTGCTCTCAGCAGTGAAAGGGGAATTGCTTTATGCCACCCGTTTTTTTGCGCTGCGTACATCTTTGAGTGCTGGGCACAGCTGCGCTGACTGCTCCCTGACAGCTCAGAGACATGTGAAGGGGACAAATGCCTTCTGATGGGAATTGCAGTGTAACCTTGGGAAGGGATACACCAGAGGTATCCCTTGGTTATATAACTTCTGTGCACAGACATGGAGGGCAGGTGTATCACATTGCCTGGCAAATGAATTAGCAACTCCCTACTGGTGCTGGAAGACAACAGGTCAAAGATTTTACTAGAGCCCAGAAATCTCTGGAACTCAGAAAAATTCTCAATTATCAGACAAATCTTGCCCTCTCTTCAACACTTTGAGTAAATACTCAAAGACATGAAGCAACCACTTCCCTAGGAAGAAAATTCCTCTTTGACTGGATATTTTTTTTCTTGCAGCATATTTCTCTCTAGTCTTAGGCACTATTTTGTTGTCTTTAATACTCCTTGATTGCATCTTGTTATCATCTTGTCTTGATTAGCTTTGTGGCTCATTATACAAAAAGGGTGCTAATCTCTATTAATTAGTTCCTTATTAGAGTCAGTTGAGATTCGCAGCACAATAAGTGAGCTGTATTTCTGATGATAAATAATTGGCTGCCAAGGAATCCTTAGCATGAAATCGTGTCAGTATAACTGATGATACTTTAATATTTTATGTGGGTTTGTATGTGTTTACTACAATACTTCTTGGTTCTTCCAGCTGCAATTTCCAAAACTTCTTTCTTTGTTCTGCAGTTCTGTTACTAGCTTGAACGTTCCTTACTCCATGCTACATTCTATGATTTCATTACTTCATTGCTAGACAGCTATTTTGTTCAGAAAACTGTCTTCTGTAAATGGCAGGAAGGACTTTCTTTTATTGCTTTTCACAGTTGTCTTTATTGTGTCCTGGTTTTGCTGTGTCATAGCATTGGATATTATAAAGTCTTTGGAGAACATTAACACCTGAAATGTTTTCTGGAGAACTGGTAATAGGAAACGGGATGTAAGGTTGTAGCGATACTTTAAATCAGTGGGATGCTCCTGTATTGCACCAGAAATTCAAGTCATTGCTCTGTACCTGGCGCCACTGATGATGGCCAACATTCCATGTTGTGGTATCTCTCAGAAGTCACCTGAGCTGCTGCTCAAGAGGGAGAACCATAGGAACTGAGTGTAAGGACTAAGCCCCCCTGTGCTTGCTGACCTCTGGGACATACCCCAGGAGATGAGGCTGAGCCAAACCCAAGCCTTTTCCCAACTTTCTGGTATGTCACAGTGCTGGATGTCTTCATTTCCTGGGAGACAAATGAAGGTGTGCTTTTCAGCATTAATCCATATCCAAACAAACAAAACCTAGGGAGTCTAAGCATTTTGAGACCTGTGTTCCCACCCTGCTCTGCTACAGCTCTCATGCACTGACCTGGGTAGTGCTCCTTTCTCCTCTGTAAAATGAAATACAGACACCCCTGAGAGAACAGTGATGAACTGGAGAGAAGTTGAGTTTGTTTTTTTGACCAGCTCTAGTGAAGGATTGTCTGAGACCTCTGCAGCAGAGCATCACTGCCCTGGTACGTTCATATCGAGAAAGGCAACTATCAGTGTGTGCTCATTCAACCAAGCAACAGGAACAGGCAGAGTGGGAGAATGTAAGTGTAACCTCTAACTTAGTTTTCAGTCTATTTGTAGCCTTTATACTTCTATCTATTCGTTTGTTAACATGCAGGGCTCAGTGAGATGCCAGATGTCCCTGCTGCTGTGTCACAGTCAGCAAGGCTGTGTGGAAGAGTGGGATTTCCCTGCATGCATGTCCCTCATGGAGCCAGCACAGCCTCCCTGCAGTGCTCTAGTGCATTCATTTCAGTAGGGATCCTCTTGGTTAAGTAGATTATTGCTTGGCAAAAGGGTTGGGGATATTCCTGGTATGGGTATCCTGATCTGAGAGATATTTGGTGAGAGCTTTAGTCTAATGTGCTGCTTTTCCCAAGAAGAAGCAGAGAGAGCAGTGCGTGGTTGGTCTTACGTAGTAAGGGTGGTTTGCCTCATGGAAGAGAAGTAGGGCAAAAAGCCTAAAGAAAGTAAGGGAAGTGTCAGTTTGAGCAGTTGGTTGAGGAATCCTGGGTTATATGTTCTTCCCAATTACTGTAATGTTTTGAATATCATTAACATATATTTTACAGAGCAGAAAAGTAAGTCAATTATTTTAGTCCCAATGATAAATTTTGAAGTACTTTAGCTAGCTTGCTGCTTGTTTTCAATTTCCTTACATTATGGATGGAGGTAGCAGTACCTCCCAAATATATACTCTATGATTTGCTTTTTATTGCCCAGCAATACTTCAATTTTATAAAACTACCAGGAAATTTCTTCTGTTCAAGTAACACACATAGAAGAATTATTATTGTGACTCTCCTCAGAACCACATTTATTTTGAAGATTGCTTTGATGTGGTAGAGGGGCATTCTGGAGCACATTACTTCCATTATAGGAAAGGTCACATCTCCCTCTTGCTCAAATCCTATGGGACTTCCATTTTCAAGGAGCTGCAGCTAGAGTTTTGCACATTGACACTTAGCTGCTTGTTCTCTAAACAATAGGATTTATATAAGTAAATACTGTAATCCAAAGATGGGCATATGTGGAACGTGCTTGGTATCCATGGAGTGGGCTTGTCTCATCTGTACAGATGCTGCATTATTCCCATGCCATGCTGAACTCCACTTGTTTATCCATTGCCTGCTCACATGAGGGAGAACATGGAGCAGTCAGGTACTGACACCCATTCCATTCCCAGCATCAGCAGCACTGTGGGCTGGGCTACAGCTTTGCTGTTAGTTCATATGGCAGAACATCTTTAAAAGCAGCCACTGTACCTGCAACTAATGTTGATCATGTGTACAAATCTTTAGAGGTTTGTGATACAAAAGCCATCCTAACTTTAATCATAAAATTATGTTCTTCCACTGCACAGTACCTAACCTGGTTTGTACCAATTTATCAGTCTTTCAGCTTACATTTGTAGTCTCTAGTCTCTGTAATATACTGTGTGAACTGTGATCAGGTCATGGAATTTTATATGACAGTTTGTAAATTTTACCATTTCTTCCAAGCAATGTAATTTCATAACAAACAAATTTTAAAAATAATAATATAAAACATCAAATGCTTATAAAGAGGATAACCTCTGGGCATTCCATTTTACTGTGTGGTGGTTAGAACTCATCTACAAAATAATGCTGGGTTATTTCTCAAGGATATGTACCAAAGTCTCAAATAGTTTTGATATTTGAATTGCTGAAGGAACAGAGTACATATCAAAACTATTTTTAGCATTTGAGAAGCTGCATGTGTAGAGTGATGCAGATTTAAATAGTGCATAAGATATTTTGACAGTGAAATATTTTTTAAGACATACACTGAATGTTTGTGAATTATGAGCTTTATCCTTGGTAGTCAGAATAATGTATTTATTCCCATTAGTGAAAAAGTCATAAATCAGAGTGGCAAGCTATCTTGCTCACAAATGCTTGCGTGTATGCAGATGCCTGTACTCCTCCCATTTTCAGCTCAACAGTTGTGTTTATTTCATTATCCCAAACCATAGTGGTGAAAATCACCGTAGTTCGCTTTACAATCTAGTGAGGTAAGCTGCTTAGCTCCTGCTGACTCCTGCCCATAGTGAAAAATAAGTCAGGAATCTTATGGTATTGAATTCTATATTAATAGGACAGTTTGTGGCAATTTCTCAAAGATGATTTCTGTGCTACAAGTTCAAGTCCTTAATTGAATGAAGATACAACCTGCCTGAAGATACAGAATGCCATGGGCATTCTGACTGTTTCCAGTGCTGAGTATTCCAATTGTGTGTGTTTTAGTGAGTTGTGTTGCTGCTGGAGGATGGAATTTTTAAAACTGGTTCTTGCTGCGTGAATGGAACACAAAATGTCACCAAAAGATCCTGTTAACCCAGGAGTGACTGCTAATTTGTACATGAAGAAGCAGAGTGGGCATACAGCTGGCCTACAGTATCCCTTCTGAGTCTCTTTTCTGTTCTGGACATGGAAGTATGTGCCTATAATGTACATTTTAATGTAAGATTTGAAGTGAAAGTGTCATCGTGGGATGAATCCTGTCAAAGGAAGATGCCTTATTTTAATCATTGCCTATCTAACAAGTTAAGAATGTTTTTACAGCAAAACTAAAGAAAGCACAATGCAGGACAAAGTCACAGTCTTGTAAAATAATAATAAAAAGAAGATTGTAAAAGAATCCAGTAGTACCTGTTGTTTAAAAAATTATGAATCCTGAACTGAAGACTGTCATGAATAAGATAAGGATGAAGCTCTCAAATACTTCAGGGAATTTCTTTTAATAAGACCTGAAAAGTATGCCTTGGGCATAATATCACAGAACAGAGATTTGAAAAACCTCGAGCCAGCTTTCTCTTTTGCCATTGTAATTTGACCCAGCTATTGTAGGTAATCACTGAATATAAGGTAGCTAGAAGTTCTATCCTTTAAGTAACCTATTAGAAGTTCAATAATTAGAAAAGTTTCAGCTATTTCCCATCATAGCTAAATGGTTGGAAAAATAGTGTTAAAGTCCTTTCTCAAGAATTTTAAAGAAGAAAGGTACTTATTGGGAACCTCCCATTCTCAGTTGTTTGTTAGTGGCATGCAAAGAGGAAAACAAATTTCAAAGTATTGAGACATTTCAGTGAGGTGCCTAAGGGAAAGTAGGGAACACTTGACATGCAGTGAACCTAAACTTGCAGGAATCCAATACCCTCATCTCACTAAAAACATAGGTAGTTTTGTGCCAGTGGGAGCTGAAAGTGCTTAGCCTTGTGTGAACGATCTCTGAGATTGCAATTTATTCCTGCACTCAGGGCTGCTGGAAAGGGCCTGGTGTTTATAGTGGATGCCGAGTTGAAAATGAGAGAACAGTGTGTTCGATTGCAAATAAGGCAAAACACACACTGAGATATGTTGTGAGGAGTAAAGTCAGAAGATAAGGGAAGAAGGCAATGCATGTCCATTCTGACTTTGTTCTTGTTATGGGAAAATTGCTGCTGACCTACTGAGCTTTTGGTTTTGATTAACAGTATGTGTACTATCTGATTCTGAGTGTGTTTACTTGCATCAGCTTACTTGGAGTACTTTAGTTTGGGCTAAAATCCTGAGCTCAGTTTGAGAATAGCTGAGCTTTGTATAAAATGTATGAAGTATTAGGGAGCCTGTTTCAGACAGTGACTCCATGTCATCTTGAATATCTTACTGTAACCTTGAAGAACTGGTTCGATTAACACTTGTCCAGAAAGCAGTGGTCGTAGAGGATTGTTGAAAGAGGAGGTGATCCTCCCTTGGGGTGAGGGAATGGTAGAAATGCTCTCTATAGGTATCTTGCCATTTTTTGTCAGCCCTCAGTAAAATGTAACAATGATAATGTCTAGTTGCTTTTTTTTCCCGTCTATCATTAGTTCTACTCCTGATACCCTTTCAAGCACTACAGGTCCCTTGTACTGGTTTGAAAGCAAACCAGAGAGACTCCAAGTCAGAAATACAATTTAATAGGAAAAATAAAATAAATGCAATAGTACAAAAAGAAAAACCACTGACAGAGTCAGAATACAACCTGACACCCTGTCGGTCAGGGTGTTGGTAGCAGTCTGATTAAACGGTGCCTGCGGTCTTCTGGAGTGATGGTTCTGTTGACGTAGTGATCTTGTCAAAGGGTCTGGTCTTCCTCAGAGGGTCCAGTGGTGGCTGTGTAGCTATTGTCCTCTGGAAATCCAGGAGGTAAGGGCAGACTCTTACTCTAAGGTTCCAAACCTCCAAGTATATACAGATGGGAACGCTTAGTTCCTCCTCCTGGGCGGAACATCTCACAATGGGATGGTGAGTCATGAGGCAAGGCATTGATGGGCCCATTAACAGAAGACATCCCCCTGGAGGGAGGATGGGTCATGGGAGAGATAAGAAACACTGCCCCACCTGGTTTCAACAGCTGGCCCATTAACAGGAGATATCCCCAGAGTTTATCAGGGAGGAGTCATGCAGGAGGTGGGGAACACCACCCCACCGGTTTTTTAACAGCTTGTGAAGGTGGTGATAGAATATATACTTTTGGGTACATCTTACATTGTAACCTAGGACATCCCTGAAGCAGGAGGAGAAGTCCACAGTATATATAAGTATATATAAAAGTATATGTAAGTATATAAGGTTTGGTGGTGTGTCAGTGCATGTGAGTGTGCAATCTGTGTCACATCAGTATCACTTAATCCTACCTAATACTTGGTATACTGAGTTGCCCAGTTATCTGGCAGTTTGAGTGTGACCAACAGCTGCACTATTGATTTTAATGTAGCTTGTTCTCAGAAATATAAATGTCCTGTTCGTTGTTTACAGTGAGTTCCTTTGAAAAAGTTATAGATTAATGTACTTTTTTTATTGTAAGAATCTTACTAACAGGAATAACATCCAAATGCACAGTTTGTTTGAGAATCAATAATGTCATTCTCCACTGTGTCCTCAGGCAAGGAAATGACATTTTGAAATATTAGATTTTAAAATGTATGAAAGACCCTGCACACAAAGTATTGCAGGAAATCAGAAACATTGTCTGTTACATTAATGCCTTGATTCCAGACTCTCTGAAACTATTTTATGAAATTTACAGCTGCAGTTCTCTTGCAGAAAATCATGATATATTAAAAAGTCTACGGAAATAGACAGGCTCTGTGTGAACCTTCAAAACAAAACCAAACAGATTGTGAGTCCGAGTTTGGCTGGATAGCACATCAGTCATTTTTTGGGAGTCATTGTTTAACAGTAGATGTGGGATAGTCTCTTAGAATTTAAGTCAAACTTATTTTAAATGGGATTTATTTATTTGTTTGCAGTTTCACTAGGAAAGGTAGCATTTACAGAAGATACCTCTGAAATAGTGATTTTCATTCTGAGTTTTGTCCTGTGTCTGTGAGAGTTGGTTGGAGGGAGGAGAATGACACTTTCTGAATATTTTTAGTCTTGTGCTGTTTTGCAGTATGGTATTCACACAAACCATTGGAGAGGTCACTTTATAAATTGGCATAAAGTTTCACACTCTCATAGCTGATAGGAGAGCTGTTGCTGGTTCTTATATTTCTCCAGTCTTCCACCTATTCTATCATTCTAAAACAAAGCCAGTGAGGGAATTCACTTTTGTCTTACGCTTTGAGTTAAAATACATACATTTGAACAACATGAGTTTCCTCAGTTCAGCAAGGTGAGCTCTACTTCTCAAACTCTGTTTTCATGGGGTAGCTTTACTCTGCCTTTCATAGCTGCATTCCCTGTTGGCCTGCAGGGCCATGAGCCCTTGTGCTGCAATGTGCACTGAACTTTGCCATTTTAAGTGGCTTCAGAGAATGCCTCCCTCCTCAGCGCTTGTGTTGGTGCCTTCTCAACATGACAGGGAGGAACTGTGAGAAACCAAGATAAATGAACAGCCTTGCACATAGCAACTGAACAGAAATGAGAAGAAACAGGACATGCACATTGGTTTTTCAGTTTTGTAGCCTTCATATGGACAATATGAACAATGCTGATTTTCCTCTCTACTGCATGTGGACTATTTTGAACTCAAGGAGATGTGTTCATATTTACAAGGACACTCCTTGTGCTATAGAAAACATTTACACAGAGCTGGATGCAGTTGTTTTTCTCAGATTTGGATGTGTCATGATTATCTCACTCACTTTTGTGACAGATCCTTGACATAAAACTTGGTTCAGGCTTGTATAGCTCCAGTGAAGATCAATGCATCTTGTCCTCTAGTTTGAGAAAACTTTCACCATTTGTGTTTCTCAGACTAGGATTAACATCAGTGAATGCAGATACATCCATTCCTGGAAAACTGAAAATTCTGAGAGCAGTCCTCAGAAGAAATCCTTTCTCCTCTCATTTTGTTAGTCTCAGAATAAAAGTTAGCTTCTAAAGCAGACTTCAATGTAAATGAACTTAGGCTGTATTAGAAGCAGGTTTTAGATTTTGTGTAAATCTAAGAATGTTGGAGGTTGCTGGCTGGACTGCTTAACAAACAAGTTTCCCCATGGCTTTGATGCAATTGCTCATAAATTGAAATTGGAACCCACTGTCTGCTGACCAGTATGGATGCATGATTCAGGGCTGTGCAGTGGAAATTTGTTGGGGCCATGATGTTCCCTCCTTTCGCTTTTACCTTCTTCTATCCCTTCGTGGTATTCAGTTCTGAAACTCCCATTTAATTTGGAATATTGCTTGTGTGCACTGTGTAATTATGAATTCCATACTCCATGGCCTGATACTCATTATTCTGCATACACTGTCCTTTGTCAAAAGGACAAGAAGGGACACATGCTCAATATAGATGAAGCTGTCTGTATGAAAGGATCTTCCAAGTCTGTCTCTGTACTGGGGAAGGATGAGGCCATTTGATAGTCACAACTGAATTTTGGCTAAAGCGAAATGTTCACTTGCTCCATGTTCCCCATATGCCAGTGAACAAATATCAGCATAATCAAGCACAAAAGAAAAGCCCCAATTCTCAGATGAAAGAGTGAAGGCAGATTTGTATGTATCACCCACATGAGCGTATCAGTTTGATCCTTATCTCTGAGATACTTCGGGATGTGTGCAAAAGCTTCCTCAAACCATTGTGCTGTGAGTCCTGTGTGGATGTTAAGGACTCCTCAGCGGGGACTGTGTAAATCCACACAGGGACTGTGCAGTGCTCACTTTACAGCATGGGGAGAGAGGACTGACAAGTTTTATTAAATTTACAGTATCCAAAAGGCAAGGCTCCCATGTGATGCACTCCCACTTAGGAGACATTAGTTTTTGCCACAGAATTTGTGTTTCTTAAAGCAAAACATCAGTCCATGACGGTGTCACATAAACAAATGCAGGTATTAGAATTGTTCCCCACTTTGCTGTGGGAGCTTTTTTCCCCCTGCTGTTTGTGCGACTTTTCTTTCTCAGTGGAAATCCCATTTAGCTTAAACTTGTGGGGCTTTTTTCTCAAAGCGTAACCTCAACCTAAACATTTTTGCTTATGTAGCTATTTTTCACAATGGTTTAAGCTGAAGTTAACCTTCCTATTAGCATTTTAATGGAAAAGGAGATTCTGGCACTTAACAAGACATTTTGTCTACTTTCAAATGGCAACGTGGTAAAGGTATGAAATGCTGTTTTCCATTGTTTGCAAATTCTTTCTTTTCCTACTGCAAGGCTCTTTTTCCTTTATTGATACAAATAAGAACAGCATTTGGCAGGGACATGCCAGGTCATCTGTTACAATCATTTTCTTTATAACAACGTCAAATACTCAACTTTATAAGCTAGTCAGTCCTGTTTTAAATGAAATTGAGGAGGTTTTGCTCATGCTTTCTAAGCCTATTCTGAATGTTCTCTTTACTGGTCATTAAAATACCTCTTCGTGGCTTAAATGAATTCATGGTCAATTGTACCCATTTGTTTCAATGCCAGGCAATGTCCTTTAGCTGAAATACTGTTCTTTTAAGTGAAGATGACTTTCCAAATATGGTTCTGCTGCCACAGTCCTTCCTTAAAAATGTCCCTATTGTGTGACACTGTATGGGGAGCCCTTTCCTTAGTGGGAATCTGAAAGTGGGTCAGGACATTGTGTGCCTAAGTAAATAATATTGAATGTACTGTCAGCTTTCCAGAGGTACTTCAGGGTCTTTCTAACACCCTCCCAAAATAGTGGAGGTTAAGCCATGTGAAAATCGAAGGGCAAGCATCAGATTTGTTGTACAGGCAAGAATTATTTATTAAAAGTTCCCAAGACAATAAAGATTATAAGTTGATGATTATAATAATAGCTTGTTCCTGCCTTGCTAGGATTACCATTAGATGTTCATTCTATTATAAAAAATTAAATTTGTTTTATTTATGGTCCTGTTTTCTTAGGAAACACCTATTGATCAAAACAGGCCTTGCTGTATTAAAAATTCAGAGCATTATCCAGATCAGTTGTCAAGCTGGATAAATTAAACCAGAAGATATTTTAACAGGAGCAGACACAAAGTGATGTGTCCAGCAAGAGGGAAAGCCAGGCACACCTATGAAGTGTACCCCAAAAACCTGAAGCACCTTCAGGGCTGCAGGGGTGAGAGCACATTGTGGTGCTATGCCAGTGGAGCCACAGTGGTTCCTTAGTGCATGGCCAGGGCAGTTGTTGGCAGAATGAGGCTGGTGATAACAGTCTGTTGAAAGGGCTTAATATTGAATAAATTTGATCTCTATACCAGTAAAAGTGCTGGGAAGGTGCTTTTCTGACGGCATGTGTGGTGCTTTCACACTGAAGGGCTTGCTGACTGTCACTCAAAAAGAGAAAACAGAAGCAAGAAGGTACCAGGTGAAGCCAGACTGGTGCATACAGGACACAGTGTCCGTGTGGTGGGGATGGTGCTGTGTCTGTCCCCTGGCCTCTCCTGGCTGGAGAGGGAGAATGAGCATCAGCACATGCCAGCCAGCCCTGAGCTCTGGCAACGAGTGGCATCTGCAACGTGCACTTATATGGGGACAATAGGAGGGGGGTTGGCTTTTTCCTATGCTGGCTGGAAGACCAGCAGATAGAAAGCTACATTTTTCTTGTAAATTGCTTGAATACTGGTGTGTTTGGGGAGAATATTGGACCTTGCACACAGGTACCTGATGAGGCTATGTTAAAAGGCAGCAACCTCCATCTGCTGTACGAGAGCAGTTCAGTGTAAGTGTCAGAGCAGCAGGTCATCTGGGCTTGTGTGACTTAGCTGTGCCAAGAGTTATTTATATTCTTTTATAGAGAGCAAGGTCTACAAAGCTGCTGTCCTGAAGAATCCGAAATTCGAGTACAGGAGGATTTCCAACCAAAAGATGAACATTGGATCAGTAAATTAAATTTAGTTATAAGATGATAAACATACATTGTCAGGCACTCCACCATTCCTATTCCCACTGGTTTGGGGTGGTGTGGGTTGGTGATGTTGCATTACATTAATAGAAAAGATTTCTGTGGGGCTGGGTGGCTGTACCTGAGATTATCCACTCTGCCAGAGGAGAAAGCAGCTGTTAATGTAATTTATTTTCTGGTTTGGATAAACTATTTTGTTTGGACAGACAGAGTGCAGATTTTCCAAATTGCTTTTCTGTCCTTTTAAGCGAAGAATCATGAGGAGAATAAAAACACAAAGACCATGCATTAAGTCTTGAGATTACTGTTGCTGCAGAGTTAAATGGTTTGAGTTTAATAATAATAATTATGATTATGACAATAATCACTTATTATTATAATTTTAAGTTCTTTCATATTTAATATTAATGAAAATAGTTTCAAAAAATGGTGATATCTGTTGCGATCTGGTTTTAAACCCAGAAGAGCAAAGAAAACTAAGTCTCTGTGCATAAACCGGAAAGAACTTAGAGGGTTCAAAATATTCCCAAAAACGAGATTAAAACCAAACGAGGTTAGATGTTGGTGCCAAAAAATTGATATATTTTATTTAAGAGTAAAAAGAGGCAAAGAGAAGGAAAGAGAAAAGAAAGAAAGAAGGAAATAGAGGAAGAAGTGTGCATGGGGGGGGGGCGTGAGGGGACAAGGATAGAGTGACAGGGGTTAGATGGAAGCATATCACCCTTCCAGGGCTCCCAGCGATGTCTCGTTGCTCCCCTCCATCTGGTCTTCTGGTGGTGAGGGTCCCCCGCTGCCGTGGCCACTTGGCCACACGCAGCCACACGCCGCGGCACGCCGGAGAGCATAGAGTCCCGTGGCTTAATACACGCTTTGGGCAGGTGGGAACGCCCATGTGCCTCCCTTGCAGGGGCCAGCTTGACACACTGTCCCTTGTAACACTGAGGGTCTGTTGCATCATCTCTGGTGCTCCGGTGCAGGGTCTGGGGACCCCTTTGGGGGGGCCTTGGATGGACCATGTCACCCCCTTCTGCTGCGGATAAGCTTCCCCCCGCCGGGTGAAGGGGCCCCTCAGCTGGGCTCCTCTGCACAGTGGAGGATGGGTGGTCACTGTGCCTCTCACCAGTGGCTTTTCCAGCACACACCCCAAGCCTCTCTCTCCCCCACCCTTTGCTGCGAGGGTCTGTGTGAGCCTTGTAGCTGATAGCCCGGGGGCTGCGGTCCCCACCCTGGAGGTGTTAAGCTTAATGCTTTGTGAATGTCCCCAGTCCTTTATCTTATCTTCATCAGCCAGCGGGTCCAGGGCCTCTCAGAGCCCCATCCAGGGTGCTGCAGCTTTTGTAATAGTTTTAAAAGTCCTTCATAAAAATGTTTTAAGTCATAAACTACAATATTTCAGTCTCTGACAATATCTTTATGCAATTTTTATGCATTTTGTCCAATTTTCGAAATTAATCATTTTAAGAAGCATTTACAGGTTGTTGGAGTTTATATATGTTCTGTTCAAGGATTGTAACCGCAGGCAGGTACCCCAAATTCCCACATAGAAAACTGTCATTTTCATTTGAAATAGCTCAAAAGTACCATTTAAACCGCTCAGTTCCTCTCAAGTTCATCTCACTTGGGGTCAAAATTTTGACAGCAAAGCTGTCAGTTGTATCTTAAATTATACTTGTTTGATTTGTCTGCATTCAGGAAGCAAAATTAGAGGCATATAGCATGATTTAATTGTGGATCATGTATGCAAGAGGAATATTGTTAGTATGCAAGTGCAAAGTAACTGGTGTTTGCCAGCTGCTGCTCTGCTAACAGACTGTTGACTTTCAGCAAGTCTTCCCTAGCAGTTAGTGATGTGTTGATGTCACTGGCTTTTGAATAGCTAGAAAGTGCTAATTTTCAGTTGTGTAGTAGCATTTAATTAAAAATGCTGTAGAGATTTGGAGGGGTGGGCTCAGCATTGAGCGAGATCTTGGTAAGTGAGCAATGAGTACTGATGAGTCTGAGAATGAAGTACAGTCTCAGACTAACTGAGCAGTGGATCAATAGAAGTGCATGTCCAGCCCAACAAGGTCTTTTCAGAACAGAGAACTGATTTATGCTCATGCTAAACAGCAAACATATGCAATGGCTGCAGGTCTTAGAGACCTCAAGGCTCAACCAAAGAATAAGCTTAGGGTTTGGATAGGTTTAGGACAGAGAGATAACCTGATTTGTAGCTGTAATTTCATTTGAGCAGGTACCAGTGTGGAGCAACCTTGTGTATGGTGTTCAGGAGCAGGACTAAGCAGAAACAGGAAGTGCTTATCTTCATTTTATTTTCAAAACACTACTGCGGTTGTCCTTACTCCTGCTTTCCTGGCCATAGCTTTAACACAGAGTAGCGCAGAAGCTCACCCCTTTACCTTAAATATTGGTATAAAACAGGTCGTACATGTGGATGACTGAACAGGTTTATTAAAAAATAAAAAGGCAATAGTTAAGGCTCTAGCTGCTGCAGCTGTGGGAGAAGCTTTCAGAACTTTAAATGAGTTTAAATTAGGAAGTTTATGTGCCTGAATCTGAAACTTGAAAATGTAAGAGTCACTGCAGTCAATTCAGTTCCTTAATGAAATAACAAAAGCATCATATGAACTTATGCAAAACCAGGGGAAATTCAATATCCTGAAATCCTACACACAGATTAATCAAATTAATAGCAAGGTATAAAAGGACACATTTGGGAGATTATGAAGAAAGTCAGCTGTACAGAGTTTTAAGAGCCCTGGAAAGGGAAGACGAGCCATTGCTCAATGCTGTATGGCAATTTTCTCAGTATAGTAGTTAAATATAGTATTTTGGAGGAAAAAAGGAATTTTTTTTTCTTTGGTTTTTTTTTTCTCTTTGGTTTTTTTTTAATGAAACCTCCTCAGCCCATTTGTTTTAGCTTGGAGGAAGTTAAATATGCTTCAAAGATATTGTCTTAATTTTCTGAAGAAAAATACGTAAGTATGTTTTATATAGCAAAAATGTCAGACGAAGGGGTTTCTATTTGGGGAGATATTACTCTTCCTCTTTGTTTTATTTTGTTTTTTTATTATCTAAAACGGAATTTGACATTAATTTACAATCAGTTTCAGGCAACAAATAACACATTTCTTTTCCTTCATAAACCATTTGTCTGAAAAAATTAATGGGGTTCCTATCTGGAATATTTGAGAATTGCTCAGTGTTCAAATAGTGTGAAAATATAATTGAAGTCTCCTAGATTTTGCTTCTTCTCACTGTCGTATTTTAAATAGAATAAGCAGTATGGAGAAGTGAAAACGAAAGAATTATAACCTGAGAGGGGTGACATTTGGGAAAAGATGTAATATACCCAAAACTTATTATAAAACTTATGAATTTAAAAATGTGCTTACCAAGAGTATCAGCAAAAAAGAACAAGGATCAGATACCTTAGTGCCAAACTATTGCCCCCAAAATTTAGGAAGTTGGAACTCAGGTGCTGGGTTTACTCTCCTCAGTGACAGGCTGCTGTGCCAGCACTTAAACCACAGAAAGTCAGGAGACTAAAACCATAAAGGATCAAGATAGATACCAGCATGACGATAATCAGCCCAAAGCTTCTGCTTGCCCTGAGTGTACTCATGTGAGACTGCAGCGTCATCTCTCAAAGGAAACATCCCCAGATGAAATTTACTTCACTAGAGGGACTCAGATTGGAAAATTTCCCAATCTGAGGGGTTTTGCCTGCTTTTAAGACCATTCTTGCCCTTCAGCAGTGTGAAACACATCAATTAAGATGAGACCAGGCCTTTACGTGGGGTCTAAGTAGAGCACTGCTTCACTTGGGGTAGAGAGCTTGTTCCCATCAGGGCACCTTGTCACAGCCCACATCTCATGTCTCTGTTCCCGGTACTATGTCCCTCAAGGAAGTGCTCCATCCCCACATCCATATGCCCATGGCTTGTACTTCTACTGTACGTGCCTCTTCTCTTCCCAGCTAGGATGCCTCATTCTTGTTTCCAGAAGCAGACATTTCCATCTGTGATATTGGTAAATCATTGGATCCGCGACCGGGGCTAG
>VZTE01002871.1:486-30061 GCA_013397775.1 Eulacestoma nigropectus
GGAAAGCCGTGGAGCGGCGGGAGGGGGCCGGGGGACACCGGGCAGTCCCGAGCCCCAGCCCCGGGCCCGTCCCACCTGCCCCTGTTCAGCCCCGCCCCGAGGTGGGGCTGGGTTCGGAGTGGTTAGGGCTGTAAATCCGGGCGGCTCCAGGCTGTGGAGCCCGTCTGTCCCCTCCATTGTCTTGGCAAGTGTTGGGGACCCCCTTGCGCTCACCGCGGTGCTCGTCCCCCGGCTGTCTCAAAACTGGGGGTGCGGGATGGGCACCCCGATCCCGGGCGGTGACAGCAACTCGGGGATACATCCTGAATTACAACTGGTCCCAGCCCTGGCTGCATCATCCCTGCTGCCTGGCTGCTTCCAAGGACTTAAATGCTCCAGCAGCCATTTGAGGTGCCCAGAGCCCGCAGATTCCCCGGGATAAGCCAAATTTATCCCCAGCGAGGACAGGTTGTTGGCTATACCATGACAGCCCCATTGTCACCTTAAATCCAAAGCGATCAGCTTTTTACGTGCAAAGGGCTGGGAGCTTGTGGGCCCCCACCCTGTCAAGCTCTTCTCCTGTGTCTGCAGCGATGGAGCTCATTTTGGAGGGGCTTGTGGAGGGACCCTGACTCCCAGCCACTGCTGGCTCTCCAGGGACCCCAAGGTGCCCACCAACAGGTAGGTTATGCCAGGGCTGGCACTGGGCACAGAGGATGCCAGGGCATATTTTGGGCTCCATGCACAGGACACTTTCTGCTCCCATGAAATAAGGCAGTGATGGAACTGGGAGCTCAGGTGCTCAACTCCATCACAGTCTGAGGTGACCACAGCAGAGGCTTTGCTGAGGTAGCTGCCCTCCACTGGGAAGCATGTGATCCCACGGAAATACAGGGCATTGATTGCCCACAGCAGACATGGACACTGGGAAGAGCCGGGACAGAGACCTGTGCCCACCCACCACTCGCTTGTCCCCCCACTTCTTGTGGAGCTGCTTTGTCTTAAGCCTCAATTTATCCCCTCCCATGACAGGGGCTTGGAAGAAGATGATCTTTAAGGTCCCCCCCAACCCAAACCGTTCCATGGCTCTATGATTATCCATCTCCAGCCCATGCAGTGGATCCAGGTATCTGCTTGCATCTGTAGAGAATGAGCTGTCCACACTCAGGGCACAGATATTTCTCCTCACCTCCAGCCCCACATGAACCCCTGCACAGTGAGGGCAGCTCAACCCCAGTAATGCCGATTTTGCAAAGCACTTTGGGCTCCGTCAGTCTTAAAGTGCTCCTTCAGCACAGATTATTATTATTACTATTACTACTATAATTATTATCTCCTGATGCTTTGATGTGTGCTAAACACCACTAGCACATTATGTTTTTAAATTGAGGGCAATTGTAGTGAAAAATAAATAGCATCTATTGGGATCATAACTCTCAGCGACAGGTAGGGAGATTATTGATACACCTGCCCTGCAAGACAACAGTGAAAGCTGCTGAGAAATTATATATGTACACAAATTGCAGGCTTTGGTTATGCCCTGAATGAGGAATTTATTGGTTTATAATTGTGACCAACTGAAAAAACAAAGGGGGTTAAACTGATGCAATGACGCAGGTTATGAGCTAATGGAGACCCAAGGGCTGGCTCAGCTCCCCAAGCCCCCCAGGCCCCCACTCAGTGTTCTCTGGTGCTACAGGGTGACACCCTAAAAGTACAGCACTTCGCAGGGGCTCTGCTGTTATCTCCACCAGGAACTTTGGCACAACCAGCAAAGCCCAGGGAGCCCTGTCCTCCTGCCTCAGTTTCCCAAAAAAAGCTGCCCTCAAACCTCTTTCACCCAAAATAGAGACTCTGCCTTATAAATCCCCAGCAAAGTCTCACCAAGCCTCCCTTCTAGCCCCGCTGCCCTCCGCGTGCCTGCTCAGAGGGGCAGCACAGCAGGTCCTCCATGGCTGCAGGGGCCAGCGGGTCCCAACCAGCCCCAGAGCCAGGATCCGGCTCCTGAGGCACACAGGGAAGCACCTCCCATGCAGAGCTGGCCCCTCCTCAGGGACCTTATCAGCAGCTTCCAGGGGCTCCTGCCCACACCCTGATAAGTGCTGGGCTCCACATCATGGGGTTGGGGTGTCTGCAGTGCTGCTTCACCCCCCAGCACCACTGCAGTGGATCAGAGCATCCCACGGGACACCCACAGTGCGATGAGTGTCATGTCCAAATCCTGGCTTTCCAGGAAGCTGTTATAGCCAGGAAAGACTGGAAACAATCACCACGAGGAGGGTTTACTGAAGCCAAACCCATCCCCCTCAGGCAAATGGGGAGTACTCAGGCCTCCCACATCCCCCCTTGGACAACTCAGGGATGCTCTCAGGCACTCCTGGAGCAGGAAGACCCCTGCACTCCATACATGCCATACAGGATCAGCCCCTGGGCTGACCAAGGGGAAAGTGAAAAAGGAAAAAGAAAAAGAATAAAAAAAGAACTATTTTATTTTTTCAAACCAGATTCATAGCAAAGTTACAGAGGCATTTCCATGCCCAGTCAGGAGTTAACATACCCCAAAAAATATATGGAAATAACTTAACTGGAACTATGATTCAACAGCCAAACCAAGGGTGGCGATGCTGCTGGCCCTGGGTCCTGCTCCCCAACAGGCACCTCCCTGGCAACTTGTGCTGCTGGGAATGCTCTGGCATATCTGGATAAAGCCATGGTCACCCCATCCCTCACAGCAGGAGAGGGAGCCTCATGCCCCAGCACAGCTCCCCACCTCAGCCCCTGAAGCTGAGGCAGTGGAGATGTGCCAGTGGTTGGAAAACAATGCAATGCCTTGCCCTGCTCCTGCCCTGGCACTTAGGTTAAAGGCACTTCACATCCCAAATTGCAGGGGATGAGGCAGAAAGGTGGGGAGGCCATGCCTGGGCAGCACCCCCACCAGCAGCTCTGTCTCCCAGCACAGCAGGACCCAAAAAGCAGGGATGAAGCCCATGATATCCTCTGGCCATCTCTGGCAGGGGGACAGTCCTCTGCGGTAGCAGCCTTGGTGCCAGGACATGGCACAGGGGTGTGACACCGGCACTGCACCCACAGACATCCCAGTTTGGCTTCACTCGGGCTTACCCCAAAAAGGCACGGAGCAGTGGAGCATTCGCAGCTCTGCCAAGCCCGGGGCAGCACTTTGGGGTCTTCCCAGCACTGACGGCTTCTGGGGGGCTCCCCTTTCCTGGGAGGAAGCGCAGGGAAGCTCCCACTTTCCTTCCACAGCTCTAAGCCCATTAAGCAGGGAGACAATACTCCAGACGAATTTTCAGGGTACCAGCTGTCCCCTGGCCTTTCCCACACAGCCAGGGCAGGAGGAGGAGGAGAGAGCAGAGGCAGCTCAGGTCATGTAGCGGGTGACGGCCCTGAGGGCGTAGAGCAGAGCCGCCTGCATCCGTGCCTCCAGGAGGAGCAGGTTGATGTGCACCTATGGCGAGAGTGGGGTCAGGGCACAGGGTCAGCACCCCCAAACACCCTGCCAGGAGGGGAAGGGACAGGGCAGCACCTTCTCCGAGTGTTTGAAATGCCTCCAGAACTGTGTGTAGATCTGCTCGGTCGTCTTCTCCGGGTAGCAAGCGACTGTCTTGATGTAGATCTTCAAGTTGCGCTCCAGGAGCTGGTTCACCTCCCCATAGTCGTAGTCGTCGTAGCTGGAGAGAGGAGGATGTGTTATTCCAACCACAAGCCTTGTGCATTCATAGAACCATGGAATGGTTTGGGTTGGAAGGGGCCTTAAAGCCCATCCAGTCCCACTGCCTGCCGCAGGCAGGGACACCTTCCACGCTCCCAGGTTGCTCCAAGCTCTGTCTAACCTGGCCTTGGACACTTGCAGGGATGAGGATTCCACTGCCTCTCTGGGCTAACTCTGCCAGACCCTCACCACCCTTACAGTAATTTCCTACTAAATTCTCCTTTCCCAGGGCTGTTCTGAACCTCAGCCAAGCCCACCAACAGCATCACTTTGCCTTAGGGAAGCAGCAGCAACACTCTAACCAAGACCAAGTCACTGGACCTGCTCCTGGGCTCTTCCCAAGGTGGAGAAGAAACTCCAGCCATGTTTTGGGGATGTACCGGATGCCAAAGACGCAGTGGACGTAGTTCCAGATGGCCCGGCGCAGCATGGAGGTGTCCACACCACAGTGCATGGCAATGGTGTTGTAGGTCAGATTGTAAACCACCTGGAACTTCTCATCCAGGAGCTGCCCCACGTCCGGGTACAGGCGGTTGATCAGCGAGTAGCCGTGGTCCTCCCAGGTGTAATCCTGATGGAGAAAGGAGGCTGGGGTAGGGGTTTGGTGGGGAAAAGTGGGGTCTCTCTGTCCTGGTTTCAGGCAGGGTAGAGCTAATTTCTTCTCAGCAGCTGTTCCAGTGCTGTGCTCTGGATTTAGAAGGAGAAGGGTGTTGGTAACACACTGGTGGTTTGGGTTTTTTGCTAAGTTGGGTTTATCCTGGGTCAAGGACTTTTTTCCTCTTGTTTCAGGCTCTGCCAGTGGAGGGAGTATAACCAGGATAGGTGACCCAAACTGACCACAGGGATATTCCACACCAGAGAATGTCATGCCCAGTATATAAACTGGGGGCAGTTACCTGGAAGGGGCGAATCTGGGTTTGGGAAGAGGGGTCTGGCATCAGTCAGCAGGTGCTGAGCAATTGCATTGTGCATCACTTGTTTTTTCCCTTTTCATTGTCATGATTATTATTATAATATACTATTATTATTGTATTTTACTTTATCTTCAATTATTAAACTGTTCTTATCTCAACATACAAGTTTTATTTTGATTCTCCTCCCTGGGTTGGGGGGAAGAAAGTGGGGGCTGAATGAGCAGCTGTGTCATGTTTCATCTCCAGCTGGGCTTAAACCACGACACTCCCCAAAGCCAGGGACATAAGGGGGGGTCTCCCCCTAAGGTGACACCTCCCCCCAATTCCCAGCACCTGGTTGCTCAGCTTCAGCCCTTCGCCCACTCTCCACAATACTGGGAACAACCCCAAGATAAGCAGGAGCTACCCTCCACACCTGAGCCACTGCTGAGCACCCACCTGTGCACGGAAGGTGGGGGGGGCCTGCTCCCCCCTCCGTGTGAAGTCCTTGTATCCGAATTCAGGGTCCTCCAGGAAGCAGCGGATGTTGGACTGCAGGGAGGGATCCAAAATATCTACAAGGCACCACCGCAGCAGCCGTGAGCCCAGACGGAGCCAGTGCTGCACTGGGGAGCTGAGCCTGCTCTCCCTTAGGCAGACTCTGGTTCCTTCCCCCCTCCCCAGGCTGCCCTGGCCCATGGGGATCTCCTGCCTCCAGAGAGTTGCCCCCTGCACCTCCTCACCTGAGGAAGGGACCAGCAAACTCTCTGTCTTCTCCAGCTCAAAGCGTGTTGCCATCTCCTCCTGTGTGACTCCTTCCTCCTCCCTCTGGTTTTCCTGCAGCAGCTTCATCCTCTCCATCAGCACCTCCACCTCCTGCATGGCATCCATGCCCTGGGGAAGCACAGGACAGGGTCAACCCTGCCCCTGGTTGACCAGAGGGGCCCCCAAGCCCAGATCTGCAGGCACTTGGGGGACCCCCAGCGCTGCTCAAATGAGCATCTCCCTCTGGGTTTGTCCTGACCAGATTCCAGCAGCTCCCACGACCCATCCCCGGGCCTGGGAGGGGGGAGAATTCCTGTGGAGGACGTGGAAAGTACTGCACGACTCTAAAACACCTGCTGTTCCCAGTAAAGGCCACAGAGATGGTCCGAGAGCTGGGCTCCTCTGCTCTGGAGACAGACTGGGACGGATGGGGATGTTCAGCCTGGAGAAGAGAAGGCTCTGGGGAAACCTTAGAGCCCATTCCAGTGCCCAAAGGGGCTACAAGAGAGCTGGAGAGGGACTTAGAACAAGAGCCTGGAGGGACAGGACAAGGTGGAGTGGCTTCCCACTGCCAGAGGGCAGGGTTAGATGGGATATCGGAAAGGAATTCTTCCCTGTGAGGGTGGGGAGGCCCTGGCACAGGGTGCCTATAGCAGCTGTGGCTGCCTCATCCCTGCAAGTGTTCAGGGCCAGGCGGGACAGGGCTTGGAGCAGCCTGGTCTATTGGAAGGTGTCCCTGCCCATGGCAGGGGGTGGAACAAGATGGTCTTTAAGATCCCTTCCAGTCCAAGCCGTTCTGTGATTCCCAGGGGAAGCTCCATAAAGCATCCAGCACCCCACGGTGCACTCACACCCCTGCAAGGCAAAGCCCCTCTTACCCCAGAGCCCCCCATGCTGCCCTCAGAGGCAGGGCTGCTGTCGCTGTGGGGTGAGGGGGGCCAGCAGCTGTTCCCCACATCCTGGTCCTCCTTGGGTTTGATGCCGCAGCCGAAGACAAAGGATGCGAGCGAGTGGTAGTGGGTGAGGAGCACCAGTGCCTGCACCAGCTCCGCCAGCGACCAACTGTCCTCCCCTGGTTTCAGCAGAGCCTGCGACACACAGCGGGGGTTGGAGAGACCCCTCCAGCCCTCAGCGGTACTCTCACCACAGCCCAGTGCCAGGGCAAGCCAGGGGCAGGGATACAGGAGCGTGTTTGGGAAGTGTCTCACCCATAGACCCATCAGGGGCAAGTGGCCCCTTCCCATCCCACTGACTCCCTCAGCCCTGAAAGGGTTAAACCCTGGGGGGCTGTGCAAGCAGGAACGTGGCCCCTGGGGTCAAACAGTGTGTTTTGGGGGGGGATCTGTACTGGCAGCATCAGCTCTTACCTCGATGTGCTCCTTGGTGATGAGCCAGGGCCGGTGCGCCAGCAGCTTGTTGATCTCATTGAGGTTCCGGAGTTTTTGGGGGGCACAGTGCAGCCCTTGCAGCCACGCAGGGTTGCCCCCCACCTGCAGGAACTCCCCCATGTGCAACCCCACCAGGTAGGAGCACCGGTGCCGGGCTGCTGCCTGCGGGGAGAGCCAGCAGTCAGCCCCCAGCACTGGCCGAGGGACCCCCACCCTGCTCCAAGCCCTTGAAGAAGCCAAGGCAGGGAACCCCACTCTTCCCACATCGCTCCTGGAGGATTTTCCCTGGGGATACAAGTTCCAGACAGGAGAGATTTCCCCCCTCACTATCAATGCCAGTCCCTAGGAGTCCTGGAGGGAGGGTGTTGGAGCACCCTCAGTGGGCACCAACCCCAAAGGGGCTTCCAAGCTTTTGGGATGTCAGATCAGAGAGGGGCCCATCTGTGGGGTCCCAAATGCCTCTCAAGCAGCCGTGCTGGGACCCCACATAGCCCCCTGTGTCCCCACACCCCCAGGGCCCTGCTGCTCACCATGATGGCGATGTAGTGGCGCTTGTGGTAGGGCAGGGGCCCGTCCATGCGCAGCAGAAGGTACTGGGTCTTCCAGAAGCTGCTGAGGTACTGGGGGTGCAGCCCCATGACCATGGTGACGTGGTCCACCCTGCCTGCCGAGACGAAGGCCTCGAGGAGTTGGTGCAGGCTGCTCTCCCCACCTTCCTGTGGGATCTGTGGAACGAGGAGAGGAGGGAAGTGAAAGGCTGTGAGCTGTAGGCCCCCACTCTTCCCAAGATCCCCCTAACCTAAATGGAGACCCCCCCAACAAGCAGGACCCAGGCACCCAAGACCTCCAAGATCGGATCCTCACCCCGTGTGAAGTGCCCCGCCTCCGGAACGGACACCGCCGGTGGCCCCTGCTGCCTGTCTCCCCGTCTCCAGCCTCGGGGGGCAGGGGGTGTTTGGGGGTCTCCATGACAGATCCCACACAGCCCGTCCGGCTCAGCCCGTGGGTTGGGTTGTTTGTCTGGGCTCTGGAGCGCAGGGGAGGAGATGGGGGTCAGCCCCCCCAGCGCGGTGACGAAACCACGGCGCTATCTCTGCCCAAGGAGGAACATCTGGGAGAGTGAACGTGGGTGCTGAGATAGGGCTCAGGTGCCCTGGGGATTTCAGGGCAGAATTTTGAGGGGGGCCGGGACAAGGGTGGAGGTCTTTGCATCACAGGGGAAACACAGATGTGTTTGGATGAGTGGGGAAACTGAGGCACAGGCAGGGCAGGCAAACACCAGGGTGAAACACAGCTGTTCCCCCAACCTCCAGAACGACTCCCCTACAATGCCACAAGGATCCGCCTGGGCTGGTGACCCCTCTCCACCTCTTCCTCCTTCCCCAGCATCCCACTCCCACCAGGCACTAGGAAGTGGGGGGTTGGGAACCCTTCCCGTCCCCCCACCCGCAGCAGGGAAAGGTGAAGGAGACCCCCAGCAGGGAGGAGACCCCCACCCAAGTCCATCCCCATCGCTTTACCTCTCCCAGGGGAATGAAGGTGCTGGGGCCCTTCGCCAGCTCCCGGGGAGCCTTGATTCCTCTCTCCTAGGAAGGAAGGAGCAGCCGGGAGTTACCGGAGCCACGGAATATCCCCGTCAGCGTCACCGGAAGGGGTGACTCAGGCAGACACCCGGCACGGGCCACGGGGCCATCGCCCCACACCCTCTGCGTCAGGCTGGCAGCGCCTGATGAAACCGCGCTGGGATGTTGCTCCGCTCCCGGACGTGTGTGACACACCGGGACACCGGAGCTGCGGCCCCACGGGTCAGGAGCGGTGACACCACTCCCGAGCCGTGGTTTCCCACTTCCATGGGAAAACAGGGAGAAACGGGATGGGAGGGTCCCGCAGGACGGCAGTGGGGATCAGGAGCAGCACAGCCGCGGCACTGTGGTTACGATCACCAGCAAAGACGCGGCGCCCGGGGGTCCCACTAACCCCTCCCTGGGCACAAAGTGCCACTAAACATCACCATTTCCCCCACCCCTCTCCAAATTCATTAACACAGTTAATCCAGAAATGAGCCCTTACTCACAGGTGCTCCCCCTGCTCCAAGCACGGGGTTCAGGTCCTTTCTGCCCCACACTCCTCAGGGCTGGAAGTGGGCAGCTGTGCTCCCACAGCACCCAGTTAGTTACTGGGTGAACTGGACGAGCTGCTCCCACAGACCCACAGAGGGGGACATTATGGCATAATTCAAATCCCTGTGGAGGCGGAAGGTGCAGCCTGGGACCCTCTCCTGAGCAGGAAAGGGGTGTAGGATGGCACGAAGTGACCAGAGCAGCTGTCAGTGCAGCGACGCGCTCCCCATGCGCCGGGCAGCGGGACACGGCACCGGGACAGAGCCAGGGCAAAGCCAGGAGTGCCCTCAGCCCTCATCCAAGGGCTCCCATGGGATGTTCCTGCCTTAAGCCACCATGGAAGCACTGGGGTGACGGCAGGATCAGGCTCCTGCCGCTGAGTTGGCTCCTTGGTTCCGTGCTGACTCAGGGTCTGAGGAGAAAGAATTGTCTGACGGTCCGAGAGACTGCCTGGCAGGGGACAGCAGCAGATCCTGGCAAGGCAAATCCATGGGACAGCAGGACTTCCAGCCGGCTGGAATTCCAACCCCCGGCAGGAACCAAGGTTCTGCTTTACAGTGGCATCCCAGGGTGACCTTGGAAGGCGCATTTAATCATTCTTGCAAAAGGCTCCTCGTGTTTTGCCGCATTAAGGAATCCTTGGGGTGCTGTGCTTAACCCTTGCTGTGCCACCACCGGATAAGGTATCCCCGCCTGCTTCCACTGATGGGGAATCAGAATCATGGAGTAGTTCAGGTTGGAAAAGCCCTCTGAGACCGTAAAGCCAAGCCATTACTCCAGCACTGCCAAAGCCACCACTGACCCATGTCCCCAAGTGCCACATCCACATGGCTTTTAAATCCCTCCAGGGATGAGGACTCCACAACTTCCCTGGGCAGCCTGTGCCAGGGCTGGACAACCCTTTCGGTGAAGAATTTTCCCCTAATATCCAACCTCAGCCTTCCCTGGTACAACTTGAGGCCATTTCCTCTTGTCCTATCAAACTGAGGGGAAACTGAGGCACTGAGACGCCGTGACTGGTCCCAGACAAACAACCTGCTCCCAGCTCCAGCTGGCACAAGGCAGGATGAGGATCTCGACAGAGGTACCGGGGAAGGAGATAATGCCCCGGGAGCAGGAAGATGGGTGTGCTGAGTACTAATCCCACTGGTGCCAGTGCTTAGTCAGGTGTGGGGAAACCATCCCTGATAAGGTGAGGTTAAATAAACACCATCAGAGCCACCCAGCAGAGTGGATTGCTCCTCCTAACCATGTTCCTGCCAAAAACTGTTTCTAGGGGACAACAGCAGCATCAGGGCCACCACCAGTTTCACCCCAGCCTGCTCCAGAGCACTGATTTCAGGCTTTGGTTCATGTCAGAACAGGTGCCAGAGTGAGTTCCCTGCTGTTCTCTGCTGCTTGAGGTCTGTTCCACCCACTGTCCCAGCATTTCCAGCTTCCAGCCCTTCTCTGGAGTAACCATCCTGCTGTGACAACTCCCCCCGAGCAAAGCCCCAAGCTCCAGAGCAATCCCGCTGTCCCTGGGGAAACCTGGTGGAAGGAGAATGCAGGAGCAGAGAAAAAAAAGCTTTTTTTTTTTTTTTTTTTTTTTTTTTTTTTTTTGAGGGGGGAAAATAAGTCTTGCAAACAGAGGCAATTCCCAGCTTTTCAGGATACTCAGGATGGTGGACTGATGTTGCAGACCGATCTGGTTGTTTAGGAAGGTCAAGGAGATCCTGCAAAGCTCCATGGACACTCCAGGACCCCAGTTTTCCACACTGGACTACAAATGCATAAGCCCTGGGCGACACCAGATGTTTTCCAGATGTGTTGGTTAACAGGGACACCAGAGATCCCATACTCAGCCTGGGAACAGCAGCACGAGCCAAACAACAGGACAAAGCCCCTGAAGCCCCCCAACCTCCTGTCAGCCCCTCACCTACCCCGACAGGCACATCCCATCACACCCGTGCCTCACTTTCCCCTTGTTCCCGGCCATTCCTGTAAGCTCTGCCCGGCTCCCACACATATCCCAGCTCCTGGAAGCTTCGGAGACCCCAAGGTCTCCCCTTCCAGACGCCCAAAGTTCCCCCTGCCTGGACAGGGCCGCCCCACGCCCAGGAGACTGCGGGAGCTCCCAGCACCCAGCCTGCTCCTCAACACCCCTAGTTTTAGCCTCGCTGCAAAGCGGATGAGCCCAAGGGCTGTTCCTGCACCCCGGCCGGTTCCTGGACATGTCCCGGCTTCTCCCCTTCCCGCAGCCGGCCGGGGCGGGGTGACCCCGGGCAGGGGGGGACAGCGGCCGCGGGTCAAGGGCACACCCCCAGCGCCTCCCCGAGGGACCCCCGTGGGGGCTGCACCCCGCGTGCCCTGGGGATGGGGCGATGCAGCCCGGGAGCCCTTACCTGGCCGGCCCGCCGGGCCCCGCAGCCCCGGTGCTCCTCCGGCCCCGCGGGGCTGCACGGCGAGCCGGCCACCAGCATCACGGCGGGGCTGGGCGGTGTGGGCAGCCCCTCGTGCACCCGGAGGCCCCGGACACCCCCCACTCGCCGCGGACCCCGCGCCCGCCGCGCTTACATAGCACGGGGCGGAGGGACACGCCCCCGCCCGCCCCGACCAATGGGAGCCCGCGGGCGTGACCGCCAAACAACAATCAGACCAATGGCAGCACGGGGGCGTGCCCAACATACGGACATCAGGTCTACTCAACGCCAGCCGCACTTTCCCGACCCTTGAATGCTGGGAGTACTGGAAATGTGTCCCGGGACTAAAGGGAAAAGAAAGCTGAGGGAACCCCCCTCTACTCCGCTCAGGTGAGGCCCCGCCTGCCGTGCAGGGCCAGCTCCGGGCCACCAACATCAGAAGGATACGGAGCTGCTGGAGCGACCCCAGAGGAGGCCAGAGAGATGCTCCAAGAGCTGGAACCCCTTTGCTCTGAAGCCAGGCTGGGAGAGCTGGGGGTGTTCAGCCTGGAGAAGGCTCTGGGGAAACCTTAGAGCCCATTCCAGTGCCCAAAGGGGCTACAAGAGAGCTGGAGACGGACCTGTGACAAGGGCCTGAAGTGCCAGGACAAGGGGAAATGGCTTCCCACTGCCAGAAGGCAGGGCTAGATGGGATATTGGGAAGGAATTCTTCCCTGTGAGGGTGGGGAGGCCCTGGCACAGGCTGCCCAGAGGAGCTGTGGCTGCCCCATCCCTGCGAGTGTCCAAGGCCAGGTTGGACAGGGCTTGGAGCAAGCTGGGATAGTGGAAAGTGTCCCTGCCCATTGGAGGGGGGTGGAATGAGATGAGCTTTAAGATCCCTTCCAACCAAAACAGTCTGGGATTCTGTGATTCTTTCACTGGGTTTGATGTTTCTCCAAAGGGACAGGAGGAAAAACAAAAGGTGAAAAGAAGAAAAATAATACAGAAAAAGAAAAAAAGGGGAAAAGAAGGGGAAAAACCCCACCCCCACAACCATGGGCTGTTCCAGACACAGCGCTGGTACTGATCTGGTGCTGCCTGACAGCCCGACATGGCAAAGTCCAGCAAACAGGAGTCGCTGCACAAACAACTCAGGATTTGCCTGGCAACAGCCTCCTCTGGCTACGGGCTGAGTTCCTGCCAGGGAAGGGAACGTCAATGCTCCTTGGCACTGCAGTACCGGCCGCACAGCCCACGGCTGGAACAGCCACGATCAGCACAGTCCACAACCCCAGCCTCTGCAGGGAGGGAGGACACAGCCAGTTTAAAACGTCCCTGGACACTGCTCCTTGTCCTTGTCCCCTTCCCGGGGCTATTTTTAGGGTGTTTTCCAAACACAGTTCTGTGCTGAGGCTGTGGGGTCTGGGTGGCTCTGGCCACCT
Source organism: Eulacestoma nigropectus (assembly GCA_013397775.1). Classification (NCBI taxonomy): domain Eukaryota; kingdom Metazoa; phylum Chordata; class Aves; order Passeriformes; genus Eulacestoma; species Eulacestoma nigropectus. Next base: position 13,185 of record VZTE01002871.1, read on the forward strand.
CAAGGTTTTCGGTTCTGTATTTCCACTGGTGTCATTCCAGAGGAACAGTTCAGGGGTTCAATTTAATCTGATCCAAGGGAACATGGCCTCGCACCGCCCTGGGGTCAGAGGTGCTTTTTTAGTCTCTGTCACCCCAGTCCAGCTCCGTCACCTGCTCCTTTGGCACCGTCACACCCCACAGAGCTGCTGGACACGGGGCACGAGCAGAGGTGCTGCTGGTCACCAGTCAGTCCTGGGGCTGCCCAGAGAAGCTCTGGCTGCCCCATCCCTGCAAGTGTCCAAGGCCAGGCTGGACAGGGCTTGGAGCAACCTGGGACAGTGGAAGCTGTCCCTGCCCATGGCAGGGGGTGGAACGAGATGAGCTTTAAGGTCTCTTCCAACCCAAACCATTCCATGATGATTCTACAATTCCACCTGAGGCCCTGAGCTCTGTGTTTGCTCTGGCTGAACATGTCAGCCTGGAGGGGAAAAACCATCTCTTCCTTCACATCAGTGAAGGCAACACAGAACAAGCAAAGTGGGGGAGGCAGAGGGGGGGAGGCTGTCTCTGTTCTCCCCTTTCTGCCCCCCAAAAAGCTCTGGATATTAGAGGGACAGGGCTGTGGGTGTGCATCAGGCAATGATCCAGCTGGAGAGATGGGCTGAAGACGCTGCCAAATATTTAATATAAAAATATCCCATCAGAAAACACAAAGAGCTGTGCCAGGAGGACATTTGTCCCCCAGACAACTCCTGCATGTCGAGCAGGGGCAGAAGGGGCCAAACACAGCTGAGTGGGCAGAGAGCTCCAGGTTTTGGAGCAGCACGGGATCCCCCATCTGTTCCTCACCCGTCAGCCCACCCGGCAAGCGCCAGGTAACCGCAGCCCTAGTACTTTCCTGGCTGGTTCCCGATGCTCCTGCTCACGTAGCACGGCTCGGGCTGTCAGCAGCACCTCCCTCCTCTCACAGCAGCCTGGTACAGGGAGTGTCCGGCCACCACCACCAAGCTGCCAGGGGCTCAGACCCTCCCATGCTGGGAGCCAGGAGCAGGCGATGCTGGGCAGTGCAAAACAGCTTCAGCATCCCATAGAATCATGGAAACATGGAATTGTTCAGTTCAGAAAAGCCCTCTACAAGCATCAAGTCTAACTATTAGCCCAGCACTGCCAAGGGCACCGCTAACCCATGTCCCCAAGTGCCACATCCACAAGGCTTTTAACTCTCTCCAGGGATTTAAAAACATGCAACAGTAGGTAATTATTTTGGGATTGACAGTGCCCTGGTTACCAAACTGCTGACTGGACAAGTCTGGTGTTCCAGGAAAGCTAAACAGCAAGGGAAGGCCAATTGCTCAAGGTGTGTTACCTTAGAGGAAGGTTGGCTGGGGACAACCCCTGCCTCTTTCACCAGCTGGTGGTTTTGGGCAGCCCAGATTCTGAGGACAAAGGGAAGCAGCAGAGACCATACAGAGACACTCTGAGGGAACACCTGGGGCAGGTAAGACATGGAATATTGTTTCAGCGTTTCCTTTCCTTACACGCTCTGCTCGAAGATCAGGAGCTGGATTGTCACTGTGGCTGGTCACCCCACCATAGACTCCAGTGGGAAAATCCACTGGCATTAGGGCTTTGTGGGCTGGAAGAAGGAAGCCCAGAGCATTTGTGGGGTGGGGAAGGGAATTAAAATCATGGAATCATTTAGGTTGGAAAGACCTTTAAGAGCATCGAGTCCAACCATTCCCCCAGTACTGAGGGCTACCACCTAACCCTTGTCCCCAAATGTCACATCCACAGGGCTTTCAAATTCCTCCAGGGATGAGGACTCCATGACTTCCCTGGGCAGCCTCTGCCAGGGCTGGACAGCCCTTCCCATGGAAAAATTTTCCCTGATATCCAATCTAACCTTCCCTGGCACACCTTGAGGCTGTTTCCTCTCATTTCCTCTGCAGCTGCACCGTTTAGAGGCATGGAGGAAAGGTGACTCCCAAGGTGATCCTGGCCCACAGGAGCTGCCAGCGCTCCATCAGGATTTCTGCACTGCAGGCAGATGGATGTGGCTTCAGCAACACAAACATTAGAAACTGTGGTTTGTACTGGTCAGTGATCCTCATTGTTCTGGGAGTAGCAGCAGGAGGGAGCTGCTATCCCCAAGTGCTCCAGGAGCAGGGACTGGATATGAATAAGGAAAAGGGTCACAGCTAAAAACCCTTTGGACTCCCAGACCTCTGGAGGTTTCCTTGGAAAAAGACAAGGGGCAACTGAGTTTTCTTCATGGAAATGTCATGGGAAAAGGGAAAACCTCCATGCCAAAGGAGCAGGTCTCTCCGTCTGCGCCAGTTGTATCCCCTTGCCGAGATCAGGAATAAATCTCATCGGATACAGCCGGATGGGTCCTGGGAAGCTGGATGTAACCAAGTAACCAGGATCCTAGCAACAGGCTTGATGGGAGGATTTAAAGATAGAAAGAAAAGTAGGAGCAAAGCAAACAATGGCAAAATAGCGTCTCCTTCCCATAACTCCCAACCCCAGAGCAGGAGATAAATCAGCTCCAGGCAGGGAGAGGTGCTTTGGTTGTTCTGGTTTTTTCCCTTTTCACAGCAAACAAAGTATCAGCCACAGATGAGGATTTTTTAAACCACTTTTACAGGTGTCATTTGTACAAAGCGTCCCTTGAAAATCTCATTATTACAAACATACAAAGAAACGATGTTGGTGCTACAAATCAGCTACGCGACAGCAGGAGCAATTTATCACGATTAAAAACCCAACTGAACAGTATTTACAGGGCCTTTCTCCCTCTTTTTATTTCTCTATGTTGAGGGAAGCAAAAAAAGCAAAGCCCACAGTTAAAAAAACTCCCACCAATGCACTTCATTTTCTAAAAGTATAAAACTGGGTGAGTTTTTCCTGCTGCCACACTCAGGCAAAGTGTAACAATTTCTGGTTTTGCTTGTTTTCACATCAAAAGTCCTTTAGAAAAGCCAAAAAGAAACACATGGCAGTGTCCGACGAAACACGCTCCTTCCGTGCCAGAAGCCAACATCATCCCAAAAAAGTGCGTTTGAGTAAAATCAACTTTAGTAACAAATAAGAAACAAAAGGATGAAAAAAATAATCACAAGCTCTAGTTAAAAGCTTCATCAAAGCCCTGACGGAGCAGCCGCCCTGCAGCAAAAGCACAAGTTCTCTTACCTACCTTCAGCCCCTGCTCGGGGGTCTCCAAGCCCTGAGATGTTTCTCCACTCCCTGACCGGAGTTCGGGATGTCGAGGAGCTCCTGCCAGCCTGGAGTTGTGTGGTGCTCCCCCTCCAAGTGCTTTTTATCCACCACCATCACCCCAGAAGACGTGCCTGGGGGGACCTACCCCAGCTGGTCTGGCTGTAAGGGTCAGTGGTGGCTGTGCTGTTTCGGGGCAGCACATCCCTGGTACAGGGAACTCTCATAGCCCTTTGATCCTGCTGGTTTGGAATCAGCAGTGAGAAAAATCCCTGGAGTGCCCCAAAAAACACTCCCTGGTTCGGGTCGCTGCCTGAGTAAGTGCTTTCCTGGAGCCAACCTGGCCCCTGCATCTGGAAGGGGCAGGGAAAGGGGGAAGAGAGGGAATATCCGAGCCTTGAACTCTTTGTGTAAAGAAATGGAGTAAGAGACACTTGATCACATCAAGCTGCAGAAATCATCGAAATCCCAGAGGTCACCACATAACCAGGGCACTGGTGGGGTCGAAATCTGGATGGGTTGGGTGCTGTATCATTCCACTCTGCCTCCCAACCCAAAAGCTCTCATCAGAAAAACAAGGAAACACAAAACCAGGCAGTTTGGTTTGCCAAGCTGACAGAGAAAAGAAGAAAAAACAAAACAAAACACAAAAATCTTCCAAGATAAATACATGGCCCCCATTTTGGAAGCATCTTCAAAAAGCTGGATCAACCGTTGTCAGCAGTGGCACAACCTTCCAGGAGCATCTGTTGGGCTGGTGAGTTCTCAGCTCTCTTTTGAAGAGGAAACAGTTCACGGAAAAAAATCCAGCTCCCACCACATGCAGCTCCCATTTTATCTGCAGAACAACTGGCCACAGCAATTCCCTCACAGCAGCAGGCTGGGAACCAGCAAGGAGCCACTAAGCAGCAGCTTCCTGTTTGCTCATGGAAAGGGCTGGCAGTGGTAGCAACTGGTTAGGAAGATTTCTTCCAGAAAACAGTACTTCAGGGGGGATTTAGGAAGGCTGGGACCTCTTCCCATGGATCGAAACGGGCCAGGCTCAAGCATGCTGTCGGAAGGTAACACACATCAGGAATTCCCATGGAGTCCACAGCAGTGGGATAGCGACAACACAGAGGTTTTGGCTTCCAGCGATCCAGCAGGTCTCCCAGACTCCTTGGCTAATGCTGGGGAAAGCTCCCAGGCTGGGGGTTTGGCTTTAAGGGGAGGTTATTGCTCCTGACTTCTCAGGCTTTTTGCCTTTTGACAGAGCAGCTGCTTGCTTCAGGAGTTCTCTGTTCTTGGCCTGGAAACGGGGAAAATGGTTATTTAATGGCATGGATCATCATTAGCTCTTGAGATCCCTGTACAGGAGCTGCTGACATCCCGCACACAGGTGGAAAGGGGGGCAGATGTTGAGCTCACCTCAAACCACCTAGAGAGGGCTCTCCCATCCCAGCCTCACAGCAAAAGACAAAGACAAAATAATAAAACCCACAAGCCTGTTCAAAAAATTAATTTGAACAGTTCAAGGCACCTACAATACACTGAGAGGATCTGAACTCTGATTTTGCATCACTGAAGAAGGTTTCCAAAGACTCAACCAATACCAGCAGAAATAAAACGTCTGGACACCAGAGAGTTCAGGGCAGTCCCAGCCTGAGCTGAGCACAGACATGGAAAGCCTCAAGAGAGGGAGGTGGCTGGGGCACAACTGCTCCTGGATCTGATGCTCCTTTCCCTTTAGAAACAGCACATCCAGCTCTCTCCACACCACGTACCGACATTCAGCCTCCAGCCGGGCAGAAGGATGTGCATTGTGAGGGGATTCTCACCAACATTCTGACAGCAGCTGGAGGCTTCAAACCTGCCTTCCACTGGGATACTTCCCCAGAGTGTGTGCGGATGGAGGAGGGGCTGTTTCCTCAGGGGCAATAGAAGCCTTTTGTCTCATCCCCTTCCACCTCTCATTGCTGGGGCTTTAGATCTTTATATACCCAGAGTAATTAAAGGGTGCAAAGTTCATTTCTGTGTCTGATTTCTTCCCCTTTGACCTGATCCCTTCGGTGGCTCAGGCTATTCATGCTGATAGTCTGCTGTGTTTCCACAGCCATGACAAGAATCCTGCTCTCTCTGCTTCCATCAGCTCAGGGACTTCTTTATTTGGACTAGAGATACAGGGCTAAAAGAATTGCCAATTGTTCCTTTGTTCTCTCTGGTTACTGCTCACACAAATCACAGGGAGGTGATTTAGCAGGGAGCTGACAAAGATTCTGCAGACTGGAGAAACAGGTTCAAACCTGATTTCGGCAATAAGTAAAATGAGTTTGATGGTTCCTCTCTAGTCTATAAGGGATACAATACAGTAAGTGTGAGCCTGAGTAGAGAGCAGCAAGGTAGGTGTAAACGGTGGTTGGGATGCAGTGCAGAGCTGAGGAGGAGCTTGCCTGGCAGCACAGAGGCTGTAGGACAGGGCTGAGAAGCATTAGCAGGGCTCTGTGTGCAGGAGCTCACGGGGTGTTGTGATCAGGAGTGTCCTCAGTCCCTCCTGGACACAGCTCAGGAATGTCCTCGGTCACTCCTGGACACAGCACAGCTCAGCAAATTAAACCAAAAATGCTGTCACCTGTAACTGCTCCATGACCTCCTTGTGTGTCTTCTCCATTTGGTTCATCTTTGCCCTCATCTGTGATTCCTGGTACTGCAGGTCGGCTTTCAGCTCTGTGATCTGTGCAGAAACCAGGAAGGAGCAAGTGAGCTGGAAGAGGCACCGACTGCCCTCACCACAGACCCCCCTGCCATGGAAAATGCCTCTACAGAAGGTGTATGAGACTGGCTGAGGTCACAGACATGCTCAGAGTGCTGGAGGACTGCAACGAAACCAGAACTGTGTCACTGAGAGCACAGAGCAAGAGGAAGGGCCAGCACTGTATTTCTCCAAGCAGCAGCATGTTTATTCCCAGTCTTGCCCACACACAGAGGTCTCCAAGAGAGTGGTCAGGAAATGACCCTTTATGAAATGAGATCTCCTGGGTGGGTCCAGAAAGCCTCTTTGGCTTTGGAAAGGAGGCAGCCTGGAAACAGCCAGACATGTTAACTCCAAGATAAAAAGCCAGACTGTGTCAGAGTGTGATCTGTGAGAACATGTCAGCCTGCTGGGGGGAAGCAAGCCAAGGACTGTACCTTCTTCTCCTTCTCCAAAATCATCTGATCCTTCTGGTGAAGCATCTTTTTTAAAGTAGCCACTTCCTCCTTCAGCTGGGCAATGATGACAAAGTGGTCGGTGCCAGGGGAGTCCAGGGCGAGGTCTGGAGAAAAACTGCAACAGAGAACAGGGAGAGGCTCTCAACAAAACCCTCCTCTTCACTGAGGCAGGGAAACTGCCGCGGATGCACTCAAAGGAGAATGGGAATCATTTCATGATCATTCATGATCCTTTTTCAAACCAAAGAGTTGAAGACAGCAATCAGAGAGATAATTAAACTTTATGCATCCCTTTGGAAATCTCTTTGCTCACAAGCAGTCCTTGGATGCACTGCAAAACTTCCCACTGAATGTAAACAAACATTCTGGCAAGGCGGGGACATGAAAGAGAAACAAATAACCTCCAAGTTCAACAAACAGAGCAAAAAACAGCTAAATTGTCCTAAGCAGGGAAAAGGAGTAAAAAACATAATGGACCTTGTAATTTGATTCTGCCACGATAAAGCAATTTAGGGAGAAGCTTCATTATTCCAGAGTAGGAAAAACTCTCCAGGAAGACAGAGAAATAGCTGAGCACATCACTTGTACACCACCAGGTACTCTAAATCTAAGCAACCATCTGCAGAGTTATCTGTGCATGAGTCACTGCTGCACTGGTAAATCACAAACCTCCCTATGAGACACCCAGTGACCCAGGCAGGCACGCGCAGTCCCGTGCTACAGGAATACGCCAGATCATAAGATACAACAAGCTACAGGCCCAGGGAGCCCACCCGATTTTTCCCTGCCTTCTGTTCCATCCCTAAGGCTGATTTTTATCTCCTTGTGCTAAGTGGGCAGCACATTCCCAGCCACACACACCTGCAAGTGCTGTATAAAAACTGAACAGTAATAAGACAACAAAGCTTCACCTAGAAGATGACTTCAAGTCTGGCTGTTATCTGATAAATAAAGATAAATCATCAGGGTCACCCAAAGCCTGACTTATTTTTTTAAAGCCTCCAGAGTAGGTCAACACACAGCTCTAAAGCTGGGAGCTGCAGCAGAGTGAGGAAGGCACAAAATTCTGCCTCTCTTGAGGATGTTTCTACCTCTGAGCTTCCAAGTCCCCCACCTGTACCCTAAGGCAGAGAGTATTTGCTGCTCACTTCACACGGGGTCTCCTCTAGCACCTGGAAATGATCCATTTTCTAATTAAAAGCACCACAGTCTGCTTTGACGGGACTCATTAGTAAGGATGTGGCAGGAGAAAAGGCTCTTTCCCCCACTGTGCTGGGGATCTACAGAGGGAAACTAAGCAGAGGCAGCTTCCCAGATCTGAGAGTCAGAGGATGGCCCTGAGGCACTGGGAGAGAAAACCTGGCAAAGGAAAACTCAGAACTGAGGGTCTGCAGGAGACAGCCCGCAGCGTGAGAGCCCTGCATGGCTAAAACATGCTGACAGCAGAGCCCACATTAAGATGTGGCAGCTCTCTGGGCACACTGGATCCAGATCTGTGCTAGGCAGAGAGGTTCATACCCATACATTAGCACAGAACAACTCCATTTTAAAACTTTCCCAAATAGTTTTCCCAAGTGGAGGCTGTGCAAGATGATGGTGGGTGCTCCAGCACCTTCCTGTGTGCAAGCACATTACTAACAGCAGCTTTAATTTCCCACTCAGTGCAAATATGCTGGGGAGGAGAGAAAGAAATTAGGAAAAAAAAAAAAACCAACAGCCTCCACAGAGAAAAAAAAGGGCTTCCTCATTGATTCCCTCTGGCTGAAAACAATCCCTTGGACACACAATTCCTTTGCCCAGGCACGCTTCCCTCCTGCCATGCCCTGGGGTGATAAAGAGTGCCAGGAGATGTCCGCATTTCCCTGAGCAGCTTCAGCAGGAAAAATTCCCTGCGTGGCAGCTCCTGCTGCCCAGCACATTGCAAAGCCAGGAAGGTGAGAGCCAGCCCTGCCACCCAGTGGGGAGAAGGAAGGGACAGGATGGTCACCAGCCTTGCACAGAGCACCCGTCCCCGGGACTCTGAGGGTTCTGCATCCACCAGTGGGGAACAGCCGGCTTGAGATCTCCTCCTGAGGGTATAAAATACCAGGCAGGTATTTTCCTGTCCAGTTGCTGCAAAATGCCCCCTCAAATGTGTTAAGCTGCTAATTAAAGAAGCAAATACTTTTTTCTTTTGTATTTTTTAAAAGACTGACAAGTTAGTAATGAAAGGTTCCTCTGTCTTTAACCCCACGTTACAGAAGCAGCCTGAGTCTCTGAAATTCGAAGGAAAACTGCCAAACACAAGTTACTCCTTTCCTTTAACAAACAGATCAAGAATTAAAACAACCATAAAAAAAAAAAGCCATTTCCTCTACAAATAAACTCAAGATCCAGCCCCTTGGAATAGGTCAGGGGGACATGAGCTCTCCATGTTTGAACAGCCTAAAATGCACACCACTAATTAAAGGGAAATTATGAGCTCCCGTTGTTTTCAGCAGAGACAGAGGACAAAAATGGAGCTGTTCCCAAGGCACCTGCCTCTCTCTGTTGACTGGAATGGAAACCAAATTGACTGCCTTAAACCCCACACCTGTTAAATGGCTGAAATTAGGCAAAGCAAATGCCAAGCTTAAAGAATTTGCTATTCAAGTCAGGCTGGCGTGAAGAGGCACAGACCAGGCACTGAACTAGCACCCACATTTTACCTTAGACAAAAACCATCTGCAGAGCTGCCTCCAGCTCTGGGCCACCAACATCAGAAGGATACGGAGCTGCTGGAGCGACCCCAGAGGAGGCCAGAGAGATGCTCCAAGAGCTGGAACCCCTTTGCTCTGAAGCCAGGCTGGGAGAGCTGGGGGTGTTCAGCCTGGAGAAGGCTCTGGGGAAACCTTAGAGCCCATTCCAGTGCCCAAAGGGGCTACAAGAGAGCTGGAGACGGACCTGTGACAAGGGCCTGAAGTGCCAGGACAAGGGGAAATGGCTTCCCACTGCCAGAAGGCAGGGCTAGATGGGATATTGGGAAGGAATTCTTCTCTGTGAGGGTGGGGAGGCCCTGGCACAGGCTGCCCAGAGGAGCTGTGGCTGCCCCATCCCTGCGAGTGTCCAAGGCCAGGTTGGACAGGGCTTGGAGCAAGCTGGGATAGTGGAAAGTGTCCCTGCCCATTGGAGGGGGGTGGAATGAGATGAGCTTTAAGGTCCCTTCTAACCCAAACCATTCTGGAATTCTATGAAAAACATCCTCCACTCAGTGCAGAACAGCTCAAGTCACGGAGCTTTAAACTATGCCAGGACTTTCCTATGCAAATGAGAATCTTTTTACAAATGAACTTTGCTGCTGAGCATCCTGAGGCACCGCTGCTCTCCCCCTGCCAGCAGTGCTGTCACTGCCTGGTGTTACAAGCACAATTTAGCACCTTGTCTGCAGTGACAGGAGAAGGGACCGCAGTGTGCTCGTCTGCAGAGTCTGCAGCATAAAATCACTTCGCCAGCATTGGCACATAAGGATGGGGACACCAAGACTGCCCAAATCAGGACCAGCACAGCTCCAGGGGCTGGAGGTGAAGCAAGCGTGCTGGGCAGCACAGGACCGAAGGGCACTGGCAGCACAGCAGGATTAATAAGGCCAGGTCTGCTGAAACACGTGCTGCGAGTCACTGGGAGGAAAAATTACTCCCAGTGCAGCAGCACCAGAGCTGTTTGCTCCTCCCAGAACTCATCCAGAAAAAGCATTCAACACCACCCTTTAAATGTCTGTTGGAAATCATGCTGTCCACATATGTTGCCATTGTGAGCAACAACCACTCTGAAATACGTAAACAAAAACACACAGAGGGAATTCAGTACAACACAGTAAAGGAATTTCTACCATATCCAAGAAGAAGCAATCATTTCAGATAAGCTGGACCCTGGTTGAAGGTGTTGCCAAAGTCAACTGAGCTCAGACATGCCCAAATTTTGCCCAGCAAGGGCTACACCGGAGGTTTGGCTGAAGCCAGGAGACAGGGTACAGGAAGTTGGGGCTGATCTCAGCAGGGAGGAGGTGCTGGTTGTGTCACTTTACTCCAGACTCTGCTGCTGCTGCAAACACTCTTGTGCTGCAGCAGACCTTAACTCCATGCTCAGGCTGTGCCCCAGACACCAAGGTGACTCTGGGAGGGACAATCTGATAGCTGTATAAAAGGGGAGGGTTTTGGGGATTCACCCTCATAAAAGAACCCTCAGCAACTCCAAACCCACACTTAAGGAACCCCCATTATTATTCCACTCAAGACACGCAGCCATGTGTCTATTTAAGGCAGCTGCAGCTTGCCTTTTCTGCTGCATGTTGTTGAAGCTCTTTAGTTGCTAAATTTACACTTGGTTTGTTACTGGAACTCATCAGAAAAAGCCTGTGGCAAGGCCGACAGCCTTGGCAGGAGCCAGACTGACAACATCTGACATGAGAGCAAACGGAAGGCCCTTGATTCCTTCAGTATATGCTCCTGTTTTCCAAACAAATGGCTGACCAACCCAGAGAACAGGACATTTTGCTTTTTGGGTATTTTTAAGCCAGCAGGGCTGTTACAATGAGTTGTGAGATCTCAGCCCAGGATTTAATGAGGAGATAAAAACACGTGGTGCTGTCCTACAGCCCAAAGCAGCCGCCTCTCTAGAGGGAAAGCTGCACCAGTACTGATGGGCTGCACCAGTTCTACCAGGGCCCTGTTCCCACTCTCTCCTCCGGCTCTACCAGCACTGAAGGCAGCTGAATTCTAACCCCTCTGCACTCAGCCACAGCTCCTAAGTCAAAATTAGTCCTTAAATTTTTCCAGCTTTTAACTGAAAATGCTGCTCAGATGATAAAAGGTCTTTCAGACCACTCTGTGGGAGCCACTGCCCTATAAAATCATTAAAGTTCTATTTCACAGAATCATAGAATCCCAGAATGGTTTGGGTTGGAAGGGACCTTAAAGCCTATCTTGTTCTGCCCCCTGCCATGGGCAGGGTCACCTTCCACCAGACCAGGCTGCACCAAGCCCCATCCAACCTGGCCATGAACACTTGCAGGGATAGGGCATTTCCCACGGGAGCATTTCACAGTGACAAGGTGTCAACAGTATCTACATGAGAGATCTGTGATCTCAGAGACATTCAAGGCAAGTAGTGAATAATTAATTACCAGTGGCTTTAACAAACCCTTTGGCACTAACTATGCTCTGGTCCATGCTCCCAAATCCCTGCTGTTGAGAAAGAGATCCATTGAGAGGAAGAGTTCCCATGTATGAGGCAGTTCCCAGGGAGGGAGGGGAGAAAACAACAGGTGATCTCACTTCAGGATGTCAATGCCTTGAGCAACAGGACAATGGTGGGCCCCGAGAGTCTGTTGGGAAGCAGCCCACTGCGCCAACGTGGACGGGGCCCTCTGGATAAGGGGGCAAAGCATCTCGGGAGAGGAAGGAACGCTGAGAATCAGAGAGGAAAGGCAGGAATGAAAATATGCATGTACAAGAGCATAAAAATACAAATCCATCTCAATCTCCTGTTTCTGCTAGTGACTCCCATTCTGCTGCACAGGCAGCCAGCATCAACATGATCCAGCATCAAGTGTGACAGCAGAACGGGGTCAGATGCTTTCCTAGAATCAGAGAATCATGGAATGGTTTGGGCTGGAACGAATCTTAAAGACCATCTTGTTCCATCCCCCTGCCATGGGAAGGGACACCTTCCACTAGACCAAGTTGCTCTATGCCCCGTCCAACCTGGCCTTGGACACCTCCAGGATGGGGAGTCCACAGTGTTTCAAGCAAAGCTGTTTGATTGCTTGTCTCTCCTGCAGAGGCAGGAGGGGACATGGGAGGTGGGTCTGGATCTTCTCCTGTCCTCTGAGGCTCTCCCTGCAGATCAGTCTGACAGACCTCAAAGCACAAAACCTGCAGACCTCACCAGCCCCTCTCTCCCTGTGACTGCAGAGAGAGGATAAAGTTGGTCTGGCTGCAGTTTTCCTGACTGTTGGGGAGTCCAGCCAACCATCAGTTTTCATTTGAGCAGGTACAGGTGCTCAGTATTCTTTTCCTCTTCAAACCTATGTCTAGATTCCAGGTAGCACTGGGCTGCCAGGTTCTAGGGCAGCCCCTCGAGGTCTTAAAGCCCAAGCTCTAGCATAAGAGCTTCCTGCTATTCACACACAACTCTGTCTTATATAAACTCAGCAAACAAAACCACCCACCCACAATTTCCCCATGTAATAGGCTCACCTGTCACCATTGGCAGATATGGCATCAAACTTGGCTTTCTTCTTTGGGATTTCGTTCTGAATGGAAGACGTGGATAAGGTTTTCTGGCTAGAAAAAGGAGGAAATTGTATGTCAGAACCTGAATGACTTTCAGTCTAAGACAGAGAGGCAGATAAATATTCCCACCCACTTTGATCCTATTAAAACAGTATCTCCCAGTGCTAAAATGATAAAAAATCATTCCTTGAAGAGTAGCTGGAGACTAAAAATAAACAGAAAACAATGAGTCAGAGCAGCACGTAGGTAAAGAACTCCTGCTTAAAATCTGCATTTTAATCATTAAATTTTACAAATGCAACTTCACTTTCATTGTGTACAAGTTCAGTAAGTTGGATCACTAACAAGTGCAAGGCTGCACCAGGACAGTGAGGTTTTTAAAGAAGCAAAGCGTGACTTAGCCAGATCCTCCTGAACTCACACCCTGCCCAAACCCCTCCCCAAGGTTACCTGTTATAGTGGCTGCCACTGCTGAGCCTACTGAACTGCTCCTTCTCCTGGAGGCTGGCTCGGGAAGAACTGCTCAGGTGTTTGCACTGCTCTTTGGTCTTCTGCAGGACCCGTTTATAGGACAACGTGCACAACCAGCACAGCAGCTTTCCATCCACCTGAAAGGGGAGACAGAAAGAAGTTTTGGTCTTTCTTCCTGCCCACAAAGCAAATACAGAAAAAACAAGAAGCACTTTCAAGCTTAGGGTCACATATGAACAAGCAGGGACTCGAAAAGAATCTTCTGAATGGACAGGCAGTCACTGGAGACCAAAACAGCAAGGGTGTCCGCTCCAGGAGGCTCAGCAGGGCAGGGACTATCAGTGCAGCATCCCAAACAATAGATGTTTACAGTTTGCCTCGGGAAGACACATCTCCTACAGAGCACTCAGAGTGTTTAAGCAAAGGGTGTACAGAAGCCATGGAAGGGGTTTCCTGGTGGAGGTATGACACTGGTAGCCCCTCAGGCTATGGAACAAATATCATTCCCCATCCCTCTCCCCAGACAGCACCTCACACTTCATTCAGAGGTCTCTGCTCCTCTGCCAGCTCTTGGACCAAACTCAAGAGATCTTTCTCAGAAGGTCTGGCAGAGGCACATAGGGGTTCAAAGATTAAACAGCTCTAAACCAGAGCAAAGCTCAACTCTAGAAAAACACTTCATAAGCAAGAGACATGGATCATGGAATGGTGTGGGTTGCAAAGGACCTTAAAGCTCATCCAGTCCCACCCCCTGCCATGGGCAGGGACACCTTCCACTATCCCAGGTTGCTCCGAGCCCCGTCCAACCTGACCCTGAACACTTGCAGGGATGAGGCAGCCACAGCTTCTCTGGGCACCCTGTGCCAGGGCCTCACCACCCCCACAGGGAAGAATTTCTTCCCAATATCCACCTAACCCTGCCATCTGGCAGCAGGAAGCCATTCCCCCTTGTCCTGTCAGAAATGCTGCAGAAGATGCAAAGAAGATGAACAGAGGATCACTGTGATCAGCCCTTTTACCTTTTCAGCCTTCTTTTACACAAATACTGACCTTCTTCCTGTCATCCTTCCGGTCAAATGCACACTGCTGCTTGCACTGCTCACACGAGTGAGGAGGGCCATACTTCTTCTCTGAGTTGGTGCAACGCTGGCACTTGTTTCCAATAAATGCTGCTATGATGTTGCAGTACTGGCAGGGTTTTGGCTTTAAAAAATAAGAACAACTGCTACAGCCTTCTAACTACAATAGTACACTGCTCCTTCCCATTCTCCCCATAATTTCAAACTTTTAGTTCCTTATTCTAAGCACAGTATAATGCTGATCCAGGACACAAAACTCCATTTGGATCCCTGGTCTCCAGCTAAATGTATTCAGCCATGGCACTCAGACCATTTACTAGGTGTTGTGAAATCTTTAGAAAAATGTCTAATACCAAAATAGAACCAATCAAAATCTCTATTTCAGATTTCAGGCAAGCAGGAAATAAAGATTTATCACTGCTTCCTGCAGCAACCTGTCTGTGTAAGCACACTCTTGTTTCTACTGGGTATCGAACAGATCATTTCCTGGCCTCAAACGATGCACAACTCTTTTTTGTGCTAAAAGAAGAGGAAAGAGTCAAAGCTTCATGCTTGAGTGACCCGTTTTATTGATCAGTCATGCTCTTACAGCCGAGTCAGTCCATAAACTGCTCTGGGATTTCAGCAGGATAAAGACAAGAGAGATGAAAGCAAAAGAGGCTGGAGAGGCTGAGCCCCGCTCACTTACTGTGCCATAGAGCTTCACGTTCTGAGCACACTTCTTGCATATCGTGTTGGTTTTGCTGTTAAGAAGGACATATCATTTTATTAACGCATTCCAACAGACGAAACAAATGAAACCTCTGCGTTTAGGATGCCTGGTTCAGATCCCAGGATCCCTGGTTAGGATCCCAGCCTCCCCTCGGCTCTGTCTCTGGTGTTGAGGCTGGATTCAACCTCCCTAGGGACTCAGATACCAAAGTGCTTTTCCTATCCCCATCTGACTGAGGATAAATGGTCAAAAAATGGCATTACTAGGAGGTATCTTTTAATTAAGGCATCCCCAGATGACACCACTTTTTTGTCCATACAAACACAGGATTTGATCACTGACTAACTGGCAGCACGAGTGATTCAGCATCAGGGCAGGCTCCATTCTGGAGGTCAAGGGCAGGAGAGGACAGAGGTGTATTTGTACAACAAACATGGGAAGGAACACCATACAGCTCTGGGATTACCGATCTTCCCTCTGACAGCTACACAACCTGTCAAAATGCAAAAAGGCAAGAGCCCAGCTAAAGGACACACAGCAGGAAATAAATGTTGGATACCAGATATTGGGTAAGAGGAAAGCTCATGGCACCCAGATCCTTCCCCGGAAGATGCATCTGAGCTCTGACTGACAATAAAACCCCAAGCAAAAGGGGTTGGTGTAATCCAAGTGCACTGCAGACACTCCAACTCGCCCAGCAGACCTTTGGGGGCCGCCAAAGGTCCCCCAAGTCTTCCAGAGCAACAATCTACAGGTTAAGGCTCTGTCACTGAAGGTGTGGAAGCATTATGGTTCCCCAGGTGTGACTGTTCTATGTGAAACATGGATCTCCCCAGTTCAGCAAGCATTTACCTTTCCTGTTGGAATTCAGTCCTGCAGTAAGTGCATTTAACAATGGGATGAGCAATCCGGCACTCCTGCAACAACAGAAGTGTTCCATGAGGTGCAGTGCTGGTCCCCAAATCCCAGATCTCCTGCTGTCCTCCACTCCCACCACATCCACACACAAGCAAACACTTCCTCCCTGTACAGTCATGCTGAGAGAAGAGGGAGGGTGACGGGGATGGCATGTGTCACAGGTGAGCCAGGCATGAAATGAGATTCATCACCAGGGCTCGTCTGTGCCTCACACCCACAGAACGGGGTCATGGGGTGGCCCCAGCTCCCAGGGCAGGAACACACAGCTCTGCCTCAGGTATTCATCAGTTTCCTGTACCTCTGGCCACACTGTCCTCTCATCCTAGCTTCCCCAAGGTTCACCTGCTTTGTCCCAGCCTCAGTGATCCCAGGCTACTCCAGTTCCTGCCCCTCATTCCCTATTTCATCCCTGATCTTGTTCTTCCCCATCCCCTCAGACTGTCCCCAAAACCCACCTTACTCCCTCAAGATACCATCAGACATCCCATAAATGTCCCCAGATCCTCCCAGGCCTTTGCTCAGGAACAGCTCCCACCTCCCCTCTGTTCCCCACAACAACCCCATGACTTCCACTCCAACACTCTCCAAATATCCTCAGCACCTCCAAACTGCCCCCAGTGCCCTCAGGTCCCCCTGGCAAACACCTCCCCTAAGAAGCCCTTCAACATGCTCCCCCAACAGCCCCCAGGCTTTACCCCCATGCTCCAGCCCCTCAAAACCTCCCCAAAGCTCCCAGGCCCTCATCCACACCCTCCCACTGCCCACCCACAGACCCTAAACAGACACCTCAAGGCCCCAGTCTTCATAAATACTCCCAGAACGTCCCCACAAACAGCCCCCCAATTATCCTCAGTCCTAAGAGCCCCCAAACCCCTCAAAAACACTCCCTTGCCTGCCCTCCCTCACAAACAATGCTCCAGGAGGCCCTTTACCCCTCAGACCCCGCCAAATCCCCTCACAGACCACGCCCCTCAAATCTCCTCACAGATCACCCCCCATTTCCCTCACAGCCCCCCTCAGACTCCTCTCCCATCAGTCTCCTCCCAAACTGCCCCCCACAAACT
>VZTE01002871.1:30465-59779 GCA_013397775.1 Eulacestoma nigropectus
CTGGGCTGGGAAAAGGGCCGGGCCGGGAAAGGGGCTGGGCTGGGAAAAGGGACTGGGCTGGGCTGGGCTGGGCTGGGGAGATGAGGTGCTGCAGGGAGGGGAGGTCTCTCTGGAGGTGGGTGAAGGAAGGTCAGGACTGGAGGAAGGAAGGAATAGAGCAGAGGAATGTGGGGGGGAGGAGGAGGAGGTGTCCCCACCTTGAGGATGGAGGTGAGGAGCAGAGCCACCTGCTCTGGGGAGGGCTGGAGACACCAGCAGGGCAGGGGCAGTGGGAATATTGTGGCTGGAGGCTTGAGAGAAAGAGAATGGGAGAATGAGACAGGAGGTTGTGTCTGCAGGGAAAGGAACACCTTCACGTGAACGTGCTTCCCCTTTTCTCTGACTCCAGCAGCTGCAGCTGCTCATCCACAAGTCCCAGGCACAGCCATGGCTGATTTCACGGGTGGATCGGCCTCTAATGGGGAGCAGGGTCATAGCAAACTGCAGCTCCCTGTGCTTACAGCGCAGCTTGGGAGCAGCTCCAGGTGGGAACACGGGAAAGATTTGGCCCCGTTTCATTTTGGGAATGAGGTTGGACTCAAGTTGCTGCAGCAGGGACAGATCATACACTGTACATATGCAATAATTGCTCCTTTTTTTCATCAGTTAGTTGTCATTCTGTACAACGTGACACAGAACAGGTGCTTTGAGAAATGGGGGAAATGAAGGCATTTTGGTGTTAAAAGTTCACTGTAAATTCAAGATGGAATGAGCAAAAGGCAGTAACTGCTCACAGTTGTGTGATCTGCTCCATTTGCTCGACATTCCTGTGCTCCTGCACCCTTCCCTCTTTCTCAGACCTTAAGGGATACCTTGAAATCTTTGGGAAACTTCTATCCTTGCCTTTTTTTCTACACTAGATGACAGAGTATTCCCAGTCCTGGCTGGTGCAAGTGGTGAAGCTGAAATCTGAGCTGCTCAGGCTTTCCCAAGAAGGACCGGGGGAGTGTCTTGGGTTTTTAGCTTGGCTGCGTGGGTGTGCATAATGAACCGGAATTCTGCTGTGCTTGGCTACCTCGGGGACTCGTTCTAATCACCGGGCAAATGTGCTGTGTGTAGGAGAAATACTTAATTTCATGACATTAGTTGCATTGTGCTGGATGCTGGGTTGTGATTGGGAAATGTCCGTCGGTGGGAAGCAGGAGGCAGAGCTTGGCAGAGGCGGCGGATGGCTAGGAACAAACCCCTCCTCGCTGCTCAGGGGCTGCCGTGCTCCAGGGGAGGGTTTTGTGGGATGAGGAGGTGGAGGACTGGGGATGCTCAGATTTTGGGGTTTGACAACACACCTGGAGAAGGGAAACGCTGCCTGCAATCTGTTACAGTAAACCATGGAATCCTGAAATGGTTTGGGTTGGAAGGGATCTTAAAGATCACCCAGTTCCACCCCCTGCCATGGGCAGGGACAGCTTCCACTGTCCCAGAGTGCTCCAAGCCCCGTCCGACCTGGCCTTGGACACTTGCAGGGATGGGGCAGCTACGGCTGCCCTGGGCAGCCTGTGCCAGGGCCTCCCCACCCTCACAGGGAAGGATTTTTTCCTAACATAGAGAAATCTATGTTAATCTAATCTGCCCTCTTTTAGTTTGAATCCATTCCCCCTTATCCTATCAATTAAAACCTGAAAGTCAGGGTGTGGGGGGTATGGAGTGGCAAATACCTGGGGCTGAAGGAAAAGGAATGGTTAGGTTTGAGTACGTGAACAACAAACCTGCCAGAGCAGTCATGGGCGCCAAGGGAGAAACATTTGGCTGAGGAAGAGCATTTGTAAAGCTGCTACTGAAGGAAGTGTGAGAAGAAACGCTTGGAAAGCCGCTGCCTCGGTGATTTTCCAGCAGAGCCGCACTGGCAGCAAAGCAGTTTCAAGCCTTCAGAGTTTAGCAGGCTATTCAGAGCTATCAGATGCACCCTTTCACTATGGAATGGTTTGGCTTGGAAGGAATCGTAAAGGTTATCTCATTCTGACGTCCTGCCATGGGCAGGGACATCTATTTGTGCCCCGAAAACCTCTGGTTACTGTGTAAGACAGCAAAAGCCTCCCCTGGATCATGGTCTTTGCCATCCTCAAATCTCAGGGTTTTATGTAAAGCATGTCCTTCCCCTTCCCGGACCGCCTGGCTCTGTCCTGGGGAGACCAAGACCCACAGGAGCCCCTTCCCCCCCGGCACAGGAGTACTGTTGTGAGCTCTCCATCAGCCACTCTGGGTCGCCTGGAGCATTTGGGAGCCACGAGGTTGCCAAAGCAAGTTTGATTCAGCTGCTGTTCCTTGACACCGTCTGTGGTTCTCTGTAAATCACTAACAGATAATAATTTCATATTCTGGCTCTGCATGTCCCCTGCTCACTGAATAATTACCTTGTTTTGTGCAAGCCATGAGAGGTTTTCACAGATAATTCATCCAGCGGGGAAAGGCAGCCAGATTTTGGGCTGGAGCACATTTTCTGGCCACCTGGCATTGCTGCACAGAGGTCTGTGCCGGAGCACAGCTGCCTCCGGAGGGAAATGCCGTATCCAGGACAGCCGAGGGCAGGGCAAAAAACCAAACCCAGATGAAATCCCAGCCGCCCTTCCTCAGAGAATAATTTAGCTTGGCAAACTCAGCCCACCCTGGGTTTCTGGATGTGTGGACAGATTGATCCCACAGATCTGGATGCTCTCACCCACAAAGGAGCTGTTTCACTGGAAACAGAGCTCCTCCCAGGAGCTGTTTGTGGTGGTGAGCTCCGTCTTGCCTCACTCCCCATGTCCTGCCTGGCCTTGGGTGGGTGGGTTGGAGCCCAGCATGGACCTAAGATTGCCCCAAGGTTGCCATCCCCATCCCAGGGTTGAGTTGATGCAGGGCAGGAGGAGAAAGGATCATCCCTGTGCCAGCTTATCTCAGCAGCTCCCGAGCCTGCTGGCATCGCTATGCTGAGGGGCTCCGGTCACAGAATCTCAGAATAACTGAGGTTGGAAAAGACCTCTGAGATCGAGTCCACCCTTTGACTGATCCCCCACCTTGTCACACAGACCAGTGCCACGTCCAGTCATTCCTTGGACTCCTCCAGGGATGGGGACTCCACCACCTCCCTGGACAGCCCCTTCCAATGCCTGACCACCCTTTCAGTGAAGAATGAGATGTCACAGCCCTGTCCTACAGCCTCCACAACCCTGATGGAGAGCACAATGTCCTCACCTTTAACATGGGTCATGAGGAGCATCAGCATCTCCATCTCATCATAAACCGGGGTACTGTTGAGGTAAAAGCCACAATTGCAGTCACTCACCTGGGTGGTGATGACTGACAGCCATTTGGGGAGCATCTTCATGGATCAATTCCTAAAGAAGCATCAGGAGAACATCAGGCAGGACTAACAAGCTGTTTGGAGGCTCAGGAAAGCCTGGNTGTTACAGTAAACCATGGAATCCTGAAATGGTTTGGGTTGGAAGGGATCTTAAAGATCACCCAGTTCCACCCCCTGCCATGGGCAGGGACAGCTTCCACTGTCCCAGAGTGCTCCAAGCCCCGTCCGACCTGGCCTTGGACACTTGCAGGGATGGGGCAGCTACGGCTGCCCTGGGCAGCCTGTGCCAGGGCCTCCCCACCCTCACAGGGAAGGATTTTTTCCTAACATAGAGAAATCTATGTTAATCTAATCTGCCCTCTTTTAGTTTGAATCCATTCCCCCTTATCCTATCAATTAAAACCTGAAAGTCAGGGTGTGGGGGGTATGGAGTGGCAAATACCTGGGGCTGAAGGAAAAGGAATGGTTAGGTTTGAGTACGTGAACAACAAACCTGCCAGAGCAGTCATGGGCGCCAAGGGAGAAACATTTGGCTGAGGAAGAGCATTTGTAAAGCTGCTACTGAAGGAAGTGTGAGAAGAAACGCTTGGAAAGCCGCTGCCTCGGTGATTTTCCAGCAGAGCCGCACTGGCAGCAAAGCAGTTTCAAGCCTTCAGAGTTTAGCAGGCTATTCAGAGCTATCAGATGCACCCTTTCACTATGGAATGGTTTGGCTTGGAAGGAATCGTAAAGGTTATCTCATTCTGACGTCCTGCCATGGGCAGGGACATCTATTTGTGCCCCGAAAACCTCTGGTTACTGTGTAAGACAGCAAAAGCCTCCCCTGGATCATGGTCTTTGCCATCCTCAAATCTCAGGGTTTTATGTAAAGCATGTCCTTCCCCTTCCCGGACCGCCTGGCTCTGTCCTGGGGAGACCAAGACCCACAGGAGCCCCTTCCCCCCCGGCACAGGAGTACTGTTGTGAGCTCTCCATCAGCCACTCTGGGTCGCCTGGAGCATTTGGGAGCCACGAGGTTGCCAAAGCAAGTTTGATTCAGCTGCTGTTCCTTGACACCGTCTGTGGTTCTCTGTAAATCACTAACAGATAATAATTTCATATTCTGGCTCTGCATGTCCCCTGCTCACTGAATAATTACCTTGTTTTGTGCAAGCCATGAGAGGTTTTCACAGATAATTCATCCAGCGGGGAAAGGCAGCCAGATTTTGGGCTGGAGCACATTTTCTGGCCACCTGGCATTGCTGCACAGAGGTCTGTGCCGGAGCACAGCTGCCTCCGGAGGGAAATGCCGTATCCAGGACAGCCGAGGGCAGGGCAAAAAACCAAACCCAGATGAAATCCCAGCCGCCCTTCCTCAGAGAATAATTTAGCTTGGCAAACTCAGCCCACCCTGGGTTTCTGGATGTGTGGACAGATTGATCCCACAGATCTGGATGCTCTCACCCACAAAGGAGCTGTTTCACTGGAAACAGAGCTCCTCCCAGGAGCTGTTTGTGGTGGTGAGCTCCGTCTTGCCTCACTCCCCATGTCCTGCCTGGCCTTGGGTGGGTGGGTTGGAGCCCAGCATGGACCTAAGATTGCCCCAAGGTTGCCATCCCCATCCCAGGGTTGAGTTGATGCAGGGCAGGAGGAGAAAGGATCATCCCTGTGCCAGCTTATCTCAGCAGCTCCCGAGCCTGCTGGCATCGCTATGCTGAGGGGCTCCGGTCACAGAATCTCAGAATAACTGAGGTTGGAAAAGACCTCTGAGATCGAGTCCACCCTTTGACTGATCCCCCACCTTGTCACACAGACCAGTGCCACGTCCAGTCATTCCTTGGACTCCTCCAGGGATGGGGACTCCACCACCTCCCTGGACAGCCCCTTCCAATGCCTGACCACCCTTTCAGTGAAGAATGAGATGTCACAGCCCTGTCCTACAGCCTCCACAACCCTGATGGAGAGCACAATGTCCTCACCTTTAACATGGGTCATGAGGAGCATCAGCATCTCCATCTCATCATAAACCGGGGTACTGTTGAGGTAAAAGCCACAATTGCAGTCACTCACCTGGGTGGTGATGACTGACAGCCATTTGGGGAGCATCTTCATGGATCAATTCCTAAAGAAGCATCAGGAGAACATCAGGCAGGACTAACAAGCTGTTTGGAGGCTCAGGAAAGCCTGGGAGGTGGCCAAGCAGGCTCTCACCTCCCGCATGAGCCACCACTGGCTTGGACAGCCTCAAAAGCGCTCGGTGTGCAGGCAGACGTCACCTATGCCCAGCTTAAGTGCCTGAGCACCAACCTCTTGGTTGGCAGATGCCAAAAAGGGGCAGCTGAACAAGGAGGAGGCCCTGAAGGAGAGGAGACCATGACAAACACCTAATAGAGGATGGGGGCAGGACTGGAAGCTGACCACTGAGGGCTACCACCAGTCCTGACCTCAAGGAAACATCCCAAACCACCCCACAGACTAAGGAGATGGGGTTCTTGAGGTGGGATACGGAAGGTGGGTCCCAAATCCTCTCAGCTTCAACTCTGAACACTGCTCACTCCCTTAAACACCAACCTCAGCTGGTATTTCGCCACCAAGGTATCAGATTTGGGGAGTTTCCTGCAAGGTGCCTCTTCCAAAGGAAACCTTAAATGCAGAGCTTCAGGCCATCTTTGCTTCCAGTAAATAGCAGGGTTCAGAGTGGCTGTGCTTTGCTGTGCTCTGCAAAACTTGGAGCCACTCTGAGGTTTGGGTGTCCAGGGGAAGTCTGGAGGTCACAGCTCAGCTGGGCTGGGAGCCAGAACCTACATCTGGCTCTGCAAACAGCAAACCTCCCTTCAGGTATGTCCTTTCTTATTTTTTCCTTTTTCAAATATAATAAATAGATATTTTTTTAAGTTCCCAGCCAGCCGAACTACCCATGCTCAGGACTGCGATATCCCTAATGCCATGAATGCAGAATTTCAGTAAATGCTTCCTGGGGATGGAAAACCTTCAGCTCCCGAAGCCACCTTCGTGTTCAGCAGCAAATTCAGAACATCACCTATCCAAAGGGAGCCTGAAAGTCACGGTTCCCTGAAAGTCAAAGAATGTTTTATTGACTGCAGTCAAGAGAATCAAAGAGACCTGGACTCCCACGGAATAAACCACATTATTCCTGTGCAGTGATCATTCCTCTCCCAGACGTGAATTCCAGCCAGCCTCCCTGCTGGGAATGATTAAAGACCCCTTCAGCAATCAGCAAATTGTCAAATAAGCAGGTGAACAAGAGAAAGAAAACAAGAGAGTATGATGACCTGCCACCACTGATGAGAGCAGTTGTGTCACCTGGAGGGCAGTGCAGTTCCCTAGGTGCTGCCAGCGGTTTGCTGTACAAAATTGGGGTGTAGTCATGAGGGATGTCAGGATGTCACTTCTCAACTATCAAAACCCCATTTTCAGGGGAAGGTAGAGCATGTGCAGATGCAGCTACAAGCCAGGGATGACTTTTCCCCTCTTCTAGGTTTCCCTTCCCACCCTGTTTTAGTATTCTCGTGCACTGATCCTGCTTTCCAGGATGGCTTGAGCCCAAACTAAGAGCACCCAGCTGAGCCACAGCCACAGTGTAAAAGGGGAGCAGCCCCAGAGAGTGAAGGTGCCAGGCTGGTGGCATTGGCAAACACCCCAGTGACAACGTCCTCACCCGCAGCCACAACAGGCACTCTGGCAGTGGGGCAGAGGGTGGAGGCCTTCCCCCTCCCCAACATCCCACGCCAGGAATTTCTCATCTCAGCAGAAATCCCTGGGGTTGTTTGTGCTCCACCTCAGAGCTGGAAAAGCCGCTCCCCTCGCCCTGGGTGTCTGAGACTGGCTGTGAGAGCCAGCTGGCTCTGCCAGGCGGGATTGTCCTCTCCCCAGGAGGCCCCTAGGGTCCCATAGGACCAAAAAAACCAGCCTGGGGACAGGGACCTGTACAGGACGTGTCATTGGGGCACAGGGGCACAGCTGTGTGGGCAGCAATTGAATCCCTCCTGCAGAAGCCATCCAGTATTTTTCCAGTGTCTTTATTGGCAAGCCCAGTGCTGTGTCCCCATCCTGCCCCATGTCCAGCACTGAATGGGCCTGTCCCACTGTGTCCCCGGCTTCCTGATGGTTCCGTTGAAGGGGCTGATCCAAGGCTGAGTGCCGAGATTGTCGCCCAGGGCTCTCCCTGCAGAGCCAGGGTGGCTCAGGCCAGGATGGGGTAGGTGGCCTCAGTGGCCACACCACAGTTGTTGTCCTTCATGGCCATGAGGATGTAACCGTCATTGCCCCAATATGTGGACCAGGAGTTCTTGATGAGCCAGTAGGTCACTCCCTGCAGGACTCCGTAGCCCACAGCCAGCACTGCGTGGTCCAGCGATCCTGGCGTGTTGTCTGCAGAGAATGAGGGGGGGGATCACTTGAAGAGCATCCCTGTCTGGAGACTATCCCTGTCTGGTGAGTATCCCTGTCCAGAGGACATCCCATCGGGACAGCATCCCTGCTCCCAGGGCTACCCTCAGCTGCAGAGGACTTCAGGGCTCATCCCCTCCACCCCTCCCTTGTCCATAAGGATGGGGCCTGGGTGCTCCTACATTTCCTTGGGCACCCAGGCCCTCCCGGGCTCCGTGTGCTGCTTGTCTCACCGCACTTGGGCTCGTAGTAGATGCCATTGGAGTAGAAGGAGAAGGTCTTGTGCGAGGCATCGATGCTGACAGCCACGGGGCCGTGCTTGTAGATGGCAGCTTTGACCGCTGTGATGTTGCCCGAGGTGACGTTGACGTAGCCCGTGATCTTGGCCAGCATCTCAGACTGGTTGTAGTGGCACAAGCCATTCTACACACCCAGGGGACACACACTGTCACCAGGACCCCCAGGACCCCTCGCTGGGATCCTGCCCACCCTGCCTGACCCTGCGGATGCAGGGAGTGATCTGGAATTTGGGCTGTGAGAGCATCCTGGCTCTGACCCTGCTGTCCTCCCAAGCCCGGGGGGGGTGGGAATGTTTTCCCAGTTGCTCAAGGACACAATGCGGGGAGCTGGCTCTGCACCCAAAGCCCTGGAGGGCTGTTGCCTGCATCTTGCTGCCACATGCCTGTCCCTAGGCAGCTTTGCTCCATCCCTGGTACCCTCAGGTATGGAGTGACCCATGGCACAACACACAGGTGAAGGAGTCTTGTCCCTGTTTTTCAAGAAGAGAAACTGAGGGACACGGTGACAAAACCGCCTGGCTGAGCTCTGGGGCTTGGCTTTGGCAGTACTTTGAACCACGGAAGCCTGGTGCCTTGGGGACGAGATGACATCCTCATCTCCAGAGCCTCTTAGTGCCTCTGACACACCCAGGTGGGTCCCACCATGGCTTAAAGCCCCAAGATGTTGGGAGGGCCATCAGGGACAAGGGGCCACCCTCACCTGTCCCTTGTAGGTGCCGTAGGACTCGGTGCTGGCAATGCCCCCATGCTTTTTGATCCACTCGTACGCTCGCCACTCCTCGCCCCCATCACAGGCGTAGTTCCCAAAGCCCCAGGAGCAGTCAATGAGGACTTGTTGGGACAGGGGGGTCAGCACGCCGGTCTGAGGGGGGACACGGTGCAGGGATGGGGACAGGCACCCTCCAGGCGCCCCATCTACCCCTTGGGGCACAGCCCTGCTCCCACCTTGAGGAAGAGGGCACCTTCCATGGCTCCCGTTGTAGCGAAGCTCCAGCACGACCCACAGACGGCCTGATCCTTCACGGGGGTGACAGCACCTGAGGACAACGGGGCAGGAGATGAGAAACTGGGTTGACACCAAGGGATGGAGGCAGGAGGAAGGGAAACTGAGGCAGGAGTTGAGTTCCAGAGGCAGCACAGACAGGTCTTCGTGCTAACTGAGAAGTGGGGGAATGCACCAGCAAACCTGGGACCCTGCCCCTGACTAGGGGCAAGCTCTGGGGGTGTCACTCCCAGCTGATGGGGACATGGGGGAAGCCAGATGTCACTTCAGATGTCACATCTGTCCCTAGGGCACCAGAGTGAATTCAGGGCCAAGTGCTGACCCAGCTGCCTTTAATCATAGAAACACAGAATGGTTCGGGTTGGAAGGGACCTCAAATACCATCTCGTTCCACCCCCTGCCATGAGCAGGGACACCTTCCACCAGACCAGGTTGCTCCAAGCCCCGTCCAACCTTGCCTTGGACAGCCCCAGGTTCTCCATACAGCCTGTTCCAGTGTCTCACCAACCTCACAGATGTGCAGAGACAGCACAGCCCCACAGGCTCCTCAGAGTAGTGATGGAGAGCACGGGAGCTCTGTGGGACTCAGTGCTGGCCCCGGTGAGGAGCGCTCACTCCCAAAGCCCCCCGGTGTCCCCCTGACCCCACACGTACCGTACATGCGCCAGTCGAGGTTCTCGGGCAGGATGATGCTGGCGTAGAGCTCAGTGGGGAAGGGCAGCCCATTGTTGGGGGTCCCGCTGCGACGGCGGCCCCGCAGGGCTGCCAGTTCCTGGGGCGTGCGGTCAGCCAGGTGGTTCAGGGACAGCGTGTAGGACAGTGCGGCGCGGTTCCGCGAGTGCACAAACCTGCCACCACGGTGGGGACAGCACCAGCTGGCACTGCCACCTCCTCCTCGGTATGAGCAGCACCCCCAGAGGGTCGTCATCTCCCCACCTGCCTGTACCTCATGTTGTGCACGAAGATGCTCTGCCTGTGCTCCAGCTCCCGCACGGAGCTGTAGCGCCGCCCCATCTGCCGGCGGTAGTCATGGAAAACCTGGTGTGCCCAGGGCTGGTGCTGCCCCACCAGGTCCTCCATGGGGTTTGCCAGCACACGATGCTCCGCCACATTCCCCGGCAGCACCCCACACTTGGTCTCTGGGGACCGGAGAGAGGACACTGTCAGCCCGAGCCCCACGGGCAGGACGGGGGGGCCCTCCCTGGCTCACCGTTGACGGGAAGGTCGAAGACGGAGGGGGGGTAGCTGTTGTCGAAGTCAGTGTAGGCGATTTCATACTTGTCGTAGTGGGAGCCCAGCAGGCTGTTGTACCCCCGCATCTTGTAGTGCACGGGGGCCACCCCGCAGCTGGAGTTGGTCACCCACAGGGTGTAAACATTCTTCTTCTGCGCCCAGCGGGTGACGTTCTGCCACACGGTGCAGTACCGGCCCTCATAGTACTCCTCCCGCAGGAACTGGAGGGGACACGGCCTCAGGGAGGGGACCCCAACCTCCCCCAGGCACCCTGCTGCCCATCCGGCCCCTTTGCTCAGCCCAGTGCACACACCAGGCTCTCCGGCTGCATCCAGTGGCTCCATGGCCATCAGCACACAGCCATGCGTGAGATGGAAACTGGGGCAAGGATTTGGGGTGCAACACAGGGCAGACGCCCCTGTCCGGCTCAGCAGTGCCCTGGGGACACTCCACTGTGCACAGCACACTGTGCACCCATGTGCAGCAGGGGGTCCGGCTGCACCATTTCTCCAAAAACCTCAAAAGATTTCAGGTTTTTTCTGCGTGTTTTCAAGCTCTTGCCATGCAGGCATGTGTCCAGCTCAGTGACAACCTGCTGTCCCCACTGCTCACGTGCTGTGCCCAGCCCTGACGCAGGCTGGGGCCGGCGGGAGCTGAGCTGCCATGCAGAGACTTGCCCAATCCATGCCGAAACGCCAGCATTTGTGTGGGATGTGACACGTCCCAACACGGCTGCTGGAGTTGGGAAAGGAGCCAGGAGTCCGGCCCCAAGCCGGGTGGGGAAGTGACCCTCCCTGCGCCCTGGGGTGTGGGAACAAGTCCTGGCCGGTCCCAGCACCCTGCAGCCCTCGGACAGAGAGGAGCATCTCCCAGCACCCAGTCCCACAGCCTGGAGATGCTTTGGGAGGCAGGTCAGATCCAGGCTCTGAGGTTTCCCACCTTAAAGCCCCTCAAGCTGGGGAAGACACTCTGAGCAGTGACCACGTCCTCCTTGGAGCCGGGCAGCTGGAAGCACTTCCTGGTGTTCACCTCCTTCTCAGTCGTCTCTGGTGTGATCTTGTACCTCATCCCGTAGGGCTTCACCGCTGCCAGCTGGTAGGTTATCACCTGCCCTGTGCCAGGGAAAGGGAAACTGAGGCACGGGAGTCCTGCTGGTGCGGGGTGGGTGCAGCTGGAGCAGCTGGGTGCCCACCTCTTACCTCCATAATACTGGATCCGGCTCTTGTTCCCTGTCAGGTTGTACCAGGCTTCAAAGGGCTCCTCGATCTCGGCGTAGGGCAGCTTAATGACCCCTGCGAGCCCCCGGCACAGGACACAGGTCAGCCCCAAAGCCTCAGCACCCCGACGTCCCTCCCTGAGCCCCCCAGAGTCTGCAGACCCTCAGCCGAGCAAGCCACTGCCCCCATGGCTGATGCGTCAGGAAGAAGCGCTCGGCTGTTGGAACCTGCCCCAGTTTGGCGCTGGGACAGCCTGGTCCTGTCCAGTGCTGAGCATCCTCTGCTCCCCCCCAGCACAGGGGGCTGTGGGGTCCCCTTACCTCGGACGTGGTAGATGGAGCCGAACTGAGGGGGTGGGCGGGAGAGCCCATAGTCCTGTCCTGGAAGGCAGAGAGGGGCAGGGTGAGGAGGGCTGTGTCCCCAGCTGAGACAGGGATGAGAGGCTGCCGGGCCAGTGCTCCCCTTCCCTGCAGCCGGGGGCTTCCCTGCTTGGCCAAAAGATCTTCCTGAGCTCATCCAAAGGCACATCCAAGGGACACCGAGGCACTGACACCCTCCCAGGGTCAGCACCATGCCACAACCTGCCATGACACTGGAGCAAGCCCTGCACTGCTGCACCCCCAGGGAACCCCAGTTCCTGGGTGATTGTTGGGGTGCTGCCCCAGTGTCACCCCCAGCACTGGTGGCCCTGGCCTTGGATGATGTTTCCAAGGTGGGACACAGTCAAGCTGTCCCCAACCTGGGCATGGTTGACGGGTGCCAGGGACCTGAGTGGTTCCGCCTGGCATCTCTCGGTGACCTCCCCAGCCCCGCTTCGGGCTCCCAGGTTGTGCAGCCCCTTGCCAACACAACTTCTGGGAACGAGCCCTTCCCTCCTTCAGCATCTTCCTCCTCGCCGAGAGCGACCAGCAGCACCTGCCCAGCCCCAGACAGCACTTGCCCAGCCCGGGACAGCCGGGAGCAGACCTGCCCACAACCCTCGGGGAGGCGGGGACGAGCAGATCCCCCCTGCACTCCAGGCTGTGCCAGGGGTACCCATCACACGCCGTCTCTGGGCACCCTCAGACAGTGTCAGGCTTGGGGGAGCAGCAATGAGTCCAGCCACCTCTCAACCCCCAGAAAGGGGGTCCCACGGGGGCATGGTCCCCCTGCCACCCCTGTCCCCCCCAACTTGGTTGCCCTGCCTGCTTGGGTTAAACCCCTTGGGTTAAAGCCTCAATTTAGTCTTGTTTTCACGCCCCCAGGCCCAGCAAGCCCTCAAGGCACATCCCCCCTGCCCTCTTTGCCACCCACCCCAGCCGTGTGTCTTGGAGCAACTGCAAATTTTTGGACCCGACAAGCAATAAAACCACTTCCCCAGTCTCCAACCTGCCCTGCAGTGCAGCGGGAGGAGATCTGGTGGGGTGCCCCCATCTCCCTCCCGTGCTCGGGGTGTCCCCAGCGGGGACAGTGTCAGGGTGGGGGTCAGACTCACCCCGGACGGCGATGCAGAGTGCGGAGGCCACGAGCCAGCAGAGAACACCCATCCCGGCCGCCCCGGCTCGCCCGGCACCGGCCTCTCAACTTTAAGCCAGAGCCAGCGGCGGCGAAACCCGGCGGAGCCAATGCAGAAGTCGGGGCCCTCCCCGGAGGAGGGAAGGAACCGGCATCATGTGGTGCCTGGCGGGGGGACGGGCACCCCGGGGTGCTCGGCGGGGAGAGCGAGTCTCGGCAGGGCCCCGTGCAGGGAGATGGAGCAACGCCGGCTGCTGTGGGGGATGGGAGGTGCAGGATGTGCCCCAAAATGCCTCAAGCAGCATTTGGGTGGGTGCACCGGATGGATCTGTGGGGGACCCCCCAAGCTGGGGTCAACCAGGCTTCCTTCCCTTTAAGGGTGGGTTGTCACACCCGGTCTGCACCTGGAAGGGAGAAATGGGCAGTTCGGGGCTGTGTCTCTCCTCCTGGGGTGGGAGGGGAGAACTCCTTGGGGTCTTTTCAAGCAGCTCCGATGCCGGGGTGATGGGCAGGAGGCAGCAGAGGGTCTATAGGGTGGGCAGTGTGGCGTTATCGAACCAGATCCTGAGACCGGGAGCACTGGGAACTCTGCTGGGGGTCTGAGCCAGCCCTGGGGCACAGGGGGACATGGGTACCCACAGCCAGCCTCGAGGGGAGAGGCTGAGCCCTCCCAGACTCCCAGGCATAGGGCAGCAAGGAGTGCACGTCCCCTCTCGCTCGCTGCTCAGCCTCTCGGACCACAAGAAGGGAAACTAAGGCGTGGGGCAGCAGCCAGGCTGAAAGGGAGAGTCTCATCTGGCAGGATGAAGGAAACCCCTTCCCTTTCCCTCACCCCCCTGGCCTGCCTCCGAGGGTTTTGGGGGCTCCCCTGCCCCTCACTGCTGGGGCTCCAGCCTCCCCAGGCAGTGGGAAAGAGATGATGACACTCCTTGTGTGGGGTTTATGTGCCACCGTCCCCACTTCCATCCTGCATACAGGGAGCCTCTGGGCAAGGCTACTCCCCTCTGCCCACCAAGGGGGTGTCCCATGCCAGGCTGAGACCCCCCTGGAACACAGCCCAGAGCTGCCTGCCCTTCCCCAGGCAGGGTGTGCTGTTCACCGCCCTGCCCCTGAGAGCCCGTGCCAGCAGGACGGGTGGCTGCTGTGTGTGTCCTGCCACCAGACGGGCACCTTGTTCCTGTCCCTTGCAGGGCCACAGCACTCTGTGCCCAATTTGATGTCCCTTTGCTGTCCCCTGCCCGGGGACGCTCTCTCGGGGGCTCAGGGAGGCACTGCCAGGCTTTGGGGACAGGTGCAGGCAGCCCCCACCGTGGCACAGGCTGGATCCGCACACCCCCCGTAAATACCAGCGGGCAGAGCCTGGGAATCCACGCCACTGTCCCCTTGTGCTGCTGGGGACCAGAGACCCCCTGATGCCTGTTCCCCGCTGTACCACCTCCACGGGCAGGCTGTGGTCCCCAGCGAGCGTGCCGAGGTGATCCGGGGGTGATCCGAGGGTGATCCGAGGGTGATCCGAGAATGATCCAGCAGCCACCCCGGCTGGGCTGGCTGGTACAATGAACCATTGCTGCGAGCGCGGGGAGGAAGGGGGGGCGAGGGGAGGGGAAGCTCTTGCTCGGCTGCCAGAGCTGCCGAAGAGACAGGGGAAGCTCACGGCCGGGCGCTCCCGCTCTCCCACGGCTCCTGCCCCGACACCCCCGGCGCTGGGCGAGGCGGGGGCTGCCGTGGCTGCCCAGCCGGTGGTCCCGTCGGGAGCCCCGTGGGAGCGGGGGGTCCATGCCAGCCGGAGCAGGAGGGTGACGGTAGGAGGTACGTGTGCGGTGTGTGGTGCAGGGCGGTGGGGGCTCACCCCTGTAATAGCGGGGGGGGGGTCTCTTAATCCCCTTGCCGCGTTCTGCTGAGAGATGCCCCCTCCATGTGTGGGGTGGCTCTGGGTTCCGGGTGGGACGGGCACTAAGCTGTGGGGACAGAGGGTCCCGTGACACTGGTGGGGTCTATTGGGGGCCTGCCCTCACTGTGCCCTCACTGCTTCCCTGGGAAACGCCTGGGGGTGGGAGGACACCCCCGTCCTCGCCGTCCTGGGGGCAGCAGGTCAGCGGGGGGCTGAGGTGTGTGTGCAGATCTGGGGGCACCCACCAGCTGCAGCTCACCACCCCGGCCCTGATCGGGGTGACACCGTGCCGGGGCCCCTGTGGAGCACACGGTGCCCTCACCCGTACCGGACCCGCGCGCTGGGGAGGGGACAGGCCACGGCACCCTGGGGGACACACACACCTGTGCCCTCCGGCCCTGCAGGTGCACGTGGGGTGCCAGCCCAGCCAGCGCTCCGGGGCGGTGTTGGAGGCTGAGCTCTCCGTGGCTGGGGCTGGGGGAGCTGTGGGGGGCTCAGGCCCTGGCCGGAGCGGATGCTCCCCCCACTCCCTGCAGCTCTGCTTCGTCCCTGATCCTTGGTGTGTCCCAAGGAGGGACAGGAACTCGCTGCTTCCTGCCCTGCACAATTCCCTCCCCACCCCGCTCCTCCCGGGACATTGTATTTGGAGCCCTGGCTGGCTCCCTCCCTCCGCCCCTGCAGCCCCTTGAATCCGGGAATTGCTCTTCTTCCAGCGGAAATCCTGCTTTCCCAGCCAGCGATGGGGCTGGAAGGCTGGGGAAGGGGGGCTCCCTCTCTCCTGAGCATCTCCTGCCAGGGAGGGGGGCAAGGGGACCCCAAGTCATGGGCCTGGTGGCTGACAGGTGGGCTTGTGGAAAAGATCACTTTTGGAGGGTGGCAAGTCCTTCATTTTTCACCCCAGGGAACAGCCCTGCTTGTGGGCATGCAGGGGGTGGATGGGGTACCATTCCTCCTTGTTCTCGAGGAACCTGCTCCCACTGGGAGCCACAGGGGACTCGCCAGGCACTGGGTGAGCTGGGAGGACTGGAGCTGGAGCAGGGCTCCATCTCCAGGTATCCTCTGGGTTGACTTGGGGCTGGGGGCAGTGGGGAAGGGGAAGGGACACGCCACCATCGCTGCCACCGTGCTGGAACAAGGAGCAGACAGGGGAGAGAGATGTGGCCTCTTATCCCCTCCCCAGGTCTGTGGGGTCCTGGACAGGGGATGGGGACACAGCTCCGGGTCCAGTCCCCTAATGAACCACCTTCCCCTTCTACGCTGCAGCTGCCTCATGCCTCAGTTTTCCTGCTGAGACCAGGGAGCTCCAGAGCCGCAGGGTGACAGAGAAACCTCGGCGGCACCAGGCTGGGCTGTGCAGCCCTCTCGGTTCCTCTTCCCAGGGAGCGGGAGCCGCGTCACCACGGGGCAGTGCAGGCTGAGAGTGTGGGACAAGGCATGGAGGGATTCAGGATACCCAGGGGGCTGCAGCCCTGCTGTGATCCCTGCCTGACCCTCCCAGCTGCCACCATCCCCAGGGCTTGAGATCCTGCCAGTCCTGTGGCCCCTTGACGGCCACAGCACCCTCCTCTTCCTCCCCCTCCTACTCCACACCGTGCTCCTGCTGCTTCCTCTTCCCGCTGCGTAGGTGCCGTGTGAGTTCCTCCGGCAGCTGCCTCCTGCCCAGGGGGTCGTGGCCCCCTCAGCCTGGCAAATGCCACCATGGCTTGTCCCCACGGCACGGGGTGGGGCATTCCCAGCACCCCCACATCGCTCTGCGTGGCTGCGTCCCCCCAGAGCCTGAGCTCTCCACTGCTGTTGTTCCCATGAGGGGAGTGGAGGCAGGGCATGGAGGTGACCCCAGGGGTCCCTCAGCACGGTGGGTGACATGTGGGGTGACAATGGTGTGTGCAGGGGACATTGTGCCCTGTCTGGGAGCTGGGGATGGGGCTGAGCTGCCCCGTGTCCCAGGGGTCTGGGGAGCAGATGGATGGGCAGTAAGGGATGTGGCTGCTCCGTGCCCAGCAGTGCCCGGCGGGACGGGGGTGATGAATTGGCCGGGGCTCAGCGCGGGGCGGGACCTGGCAGCTCGGCCGGGACTGGTGCCGGTGGAGCCAGGGCGGGAAGGGCTCAGTCGCCATCTGCTCCCCGGATCCAGCAGCTCCTTTTTGGGAAAGCTGGAGCCAGGCACCAGCACGCAACCATTGGACATGGCACCAGCTGCGTCCCCTCCCCATGGACAGTGAGAGGGGATGGCTCTGGGCCACCCTGAGATGAACTCAGGGGGCTTTTGGGTGCACAGGGAAGGGGAAGCCGGGGTGCAGTGCTGCTGCACAGCACCTAAACCCTCGATGCTGTGATACTGGGGGGTTGCACTTGCTCGGAAGAGGCTCCTTGCCATCCCCATCCCCATCCCTTCTGGCAGCTGTGGCAGCTCCACTGCCTGCTCAGCACTGAAATTCAGCAAAATGGGAAGTTTCTGAATGTGGTGGGTGGGTGATTCCCACCCGGGGGGAAAAGGGTTTGTGAGAGCCAGGGTTGTTCACCAGTTTAAACAGCCACTAATTATCATCAGGAATAAAATCCCCAATTGGCTGAGTTTGCTCAGATTTGG
The DNA here is from genome assembly GCA_013397775.1 of Eulacestoma nigropectus. Taxonomy (NCBI): domain Eukaryota; kingdom Metazoa; phylum Chordata; class Aves; order Passeriformes; genus Eulacestoma; species Eulacestoma nigropectus. The sequence goes on from VZTE01002871.1 coordinate 47,901, forward strand.
CAACGCTGCCCTGTCGGCAACGGCTGCGGCCTTGCCACACCACCAGTGTCGAAAGCAGAGGTGGAAGGGGAGAGCTGGGCTCCTTCCACCCCTACCAAGAGAGAGGAAAGGGAATCAATGACCTTGGTGGGGAAAACCTGCCTGAAACATCTCATCCACCCCAAAATCTTTGTCTCCTGCTGCTCACTGGAGTGCAGAGGACAGGACACCTTCCTGCTCCTTCCTGCTCCTTCCCTCTGCTCTCAGCTGGAGACAGAGTGACCTCTGGCATATTGCTGACTGGAGTGCTCTGCCCAGTGCAAACTGGGCAGACTGGTATGGGTGGGTACCCAGCAGCCAAGGCAACGACAGGGCTGGGGATGGATGTCTCCTTGCAGCCATGACAGGAGAGGTCCGATTTCCTCCTCCTCCTCCTCTGTGACACCTTCTCGCCGCATGTGGCCGGAAGAGCCTGTCCTGACCACAGCGATGTGAGCGGGGACCTTGCACCCCAAAACACCCACTCCCGCCAAGCAGAGGGTGTGGGGATGGGGGCGCTTCGGGGGCTCCTTCCCAGTGGGCCTGGCTCCCCTTCAGCCTCGGGGACGCAGATGCCCTGGAGGGACGTGAGCGGTGTGGTGAGGACACAGTGAGAGAAAAACCCACTTGAGGATGTGGTTTCAGCCTGCACCGGGGTGTTGCAGCCCTGGGAGGGGTGTTGCAGCTTCGTGGGGGTGTTGCAGATCATGCAGATCATTTCAGCTCATGCAGGGGGGTTGCAGCCTGCGAGGGGGTGTTGTAGCCCATGCAGGGGTGTTACGGCTTGTGCAGGGGTATTACAGCCTGTGCATGGGTGCTTCAGTCTGTGCAGGGATGTTGTAACTCGTGCAGGGGTGTTACAGCCGATGCAAGGGCTGTTGCAGTCCACCTCCTTGGTATTGCAGCCCGTGCAGAGGTGTTATGGCCCATGGCAGGGGTGTTGCATCCTGTTATGGGATGTTTCAACCTATTCAGGGGTATTTTAGCCCTTGGCAGAAGTGTTTCAGCACGTGCAGGGGTGTTCCAGCCCTGGAAGGGGTATTTCAGCCCCTGGAGGGGTGTTACAGCCCATGGCAGGGGTATTTCAGCCCCTGGAGGGGTGTTCCAGCCCATGCAAGGGTGTTGACCCCACCTGATGCCCTTCCTGGTGTCCACAGGTGCCTCTTCTCCTCCCCGAAGTGACATGGAGCAGCTGAAGTGACCTGAGGAGCCGTCGCAGTGAGTGGAGCCGCCGTGGAGCACCCACGGGTGCCGGGGGGACATGGGGTCCCCCAGGCAGCGCAGCCCTCCTCGCAGCGGGTCCTTGCCACCGGCAGTGCCCATGGGGACCCCAGTGTCCCCCTGTCGTCCAGCGTGCTGAGCTGGGGGGTGGCAGGACCTCCTGGGGCCGGTGGGGTGCACCCCAGTGCCTCTACCCATGTGTGCCCTGCCGGGCGGGCGTGGGGCTCACGGACCCTCTGTCCCACAGGCGGTGCCCAGGATGGGCTGTGTGCCCTGCAAAGAGAAGGGGGCTGGCAAAGGGCAGGCAGGGGGCGAGGGGGGCTCCCTCCAGCCCTCTGCCTCCCAGTATGACCCTGACCCCACGCAGCCGGGGGCTGTCTTCACCCGCATCCCCGACTTCAACAACTTCCAGGGGCCAGCGGTGCCCTTGGCCCCGTCCTTCGCGGAGCTGGGGGGCTTCACCTCCAACGTGCTGCAAACGTGGAGTGGGGGCATCACAGGTCAGCAGGGTGGCTGGATGGTGGGGAGGGGTGTCCAGCTGCACCCCTGGGCTGTGGACTCTGGGGTCACCCTGGTCCCCTCGGTGTGCCACAGGCGGGGGGGTGACGCTCTTCGTCGCCCTGTACGACTACGAGGCCAGGACGGAGGATGACCTGACATTCCAGAAAGGGGAGAAATTCCACATCATCAACAACACGTGAGCCCCCCCCACCTCCTGCCACCCCCAGCACCCACATTATCACCCTGGGGAGGTGCCTTAGTGCCTCCTCCTCCACGTTCTCTGTTTCCCTGCCCAGGGAGGGGGACTGGTGGGAGGCCAGGTCGCTGAGCTCGGGTGCCACGGGCTACATCCCCAGCAACTACGTGGCCCCTGTGGACTCCATCCAGGCAGAAGAGTGAGTAGGGGGGAAAAGGGATGGAGACAAACCCCAACCCCACCTGCCTGAGGCCCGAGTGTCCTTGTGAGCCCTGGCAGTGCTGCGGTGCTGGCAAGGGGGTACCATGGTGCCCTTGGCTGCCGCGTTCCTGGCGCTGAGCCCATCACCACGGCAGGTGGTACTTCGGGAAGATTGGGCGCAAAGATGCGGAGCGGCAGCTCCTGTGCCACGGCAACTCCAGAGGCACCTTCCTCATTCGGGAGAGTGAGACAACGAAAGGTACAGGGATGGGGATGGGGACACGGGGGGTTGTGCCCCACATCCCTCCCTGACCAGTATCCCCTCGTAGGTGCCTACTCCCTCTCCATCCGGGACTGGGACGAGGCCAAGGGAGACCACGTGAAGCACTATAAGATTCGGAAACTGGACAGCGGGGGGTACTACATCACCACCCGCGCCCAGTTCAGCACCGTCCAGCAGCTTGTCCAGCACTATATAGGTAGGGTGGGGTGGGGGGCACAAGGGGGGCAATAGGAGGGGTAGGGAAAGCTCAGAAGACCGTTTGGTAAGAGACTGGGCTGACGGGGTTGAACTGGGGAAGGAGGGGGCTGTTCTGGTGGTGGCATTAGGGGACTCCCTGAGGGTCTCCCCTTTTCCATGTCCAGGGTGCAGGGAGTTCCCACTGTCTCCGGTGGGTGGGCATCAGCCACTCCCTGGGTGCAGCTGGGGGGACTGGGGGTCCAGCCCAGCTGAGGGGGTGCGGGGCTATCCCTGGGGCAGATGGAGGGAGGTGCATTTGTGTGTTGGGGGTGACTGGGTGATACAGGAGCCTTGGTGATGCCTGGGGTGGTGGGAGGGGGGCAAAGGGCTGTTGGGGTCCGTGCCCACACTGACTCCTGTCCCCCTGCCCCGGTGCTGCAGAGCGGGCGGCTGGGCTGTGCTGCCGCCTGGCCGTGCCGTGCCACAAGGGAACCCCCAAACTGGCCGACCTCTCAGTCAAAACCAAAGACGTGTGGGAGATCCCCCGCGAGTCCCTCCAGCTCCTCAAGAAGCTGGGGAATGGGCAGTTTGGGGAAGTCTGGATGGGTAGGGCCTGGTGGGCAAGCTGGGGCGAGAGGCAGGGGGGACACGGGGGCACCCCCAGGCCTGGCACCCCACCAGGAAAAGCTCCTGCCTGCCAGGACAGGCTGAGCGACACCGATTTGCCGGCATGAGGAATTACCCCATGTCCTGCTCTGGGTTCACAATGGGTACCCCAAGAAGCCCCATGACACCTGTGCATGGGCAAGCAGACCCCCATCGCAGATGGGACCACAAGACCAGGCCAGGGGGTCCCACCTTCGTCATCCTCTTCCTCCGGCGTCTTGCTTCCTCCACTCATGCATGCTGCCTTCATCCCATCACATCCCCTCCCTCCTCCTCCCTGCCTGCCACCCATCCCCCACAGAGTACAATGACGGGTTGTGCCATCTGCTCACCCACCCGTGCCCTGCTGTGAAGCCCCAGACCCTGGGATTAGCTAAGGACGCCTGGGAGATAGCGCGGGAATCCATCACCCTCAACGAGAAACTTGGCATGGGATGTTTCGGAGACGTGTGGATGGGTAAGGTGGGGGATAACAGGGGGCAGGAGAAGCCTTGTTCTGTCCTGGCAGGGAGCATCGCAGGGTGCCCGCTTGTGTGGGGGAGATGGAAACTTGGCACAGAATCCACGAAGGGTTTGGGAATGGGGTGAGGTTGGTACTGGGAGAGGAGCTCACGGGTACCTTGGGGTGAGGGGAACTCCTTGTCCTGAGTGAGATGCAGTGGGATCCCGATCCCCACCAAGGGATCCCTTCCTTGCCCTGCCCTGATTCCTTGCCCATCCATCCATCCATCCATCCGTCCGTCCGTCCACCCATCCATTCACACAAGCACGCAAGCATGCACCCGCACACCCCTCCATCCTGGCGCCACCAGGGCTGGCTGTGCCCTGGGCTCGTGGTGACTCTGTGTCCCCAACCCAGGCACATGGAATGGCACCACGAAGGTGGCAGTGAAAACGCTGAAGCCGGGGACCATGTCCCCTGAGGCCTTCCTGGAGGAGGCTCAGATCATGAAGCGGCTGCGGCACGACAAGCTGGTGCAGCTCTACGCCGTGGTGTCGGAGGAGCCCATCTACATCGTCACTGAGTTCATGAGCCAGGGTGAGCGGGGGGCACCTGCCTGGGCACGGCGCCAGGGAGGGGGGGCTCACAGGGGAGGGCACCCTTGGGTTTTGGGGGTCTTTGATGGGGACCCCTTCTGTCTGCAGGCAGCTTGTTGGATTTCCTGAAGGACGGGGACGGTCGCTACCTGAAGCTGCCCCAGCTGGTGGACATGGCTGCCCAGGTACTGCGGGGCTGGTACAGGGTGGGGGTGCCCCCCAGGGGTGTTCTGGGGGTCTTCACTGCTCCATCCCCCTCAGATTGCGGCGGGCATGGCATACATCGAGCGGATGAACTACATCCACCGGGATCTCCGCGCTGCCAACATCCTGGTGGGAGACAACCTCGTGTGCAAGATCGCTGACTTCGGCCTCGCTCGCCTCATCGAGGACGACGAGTACACGGCGCGGCAGGGTGGGAACCCTGCACTGTGTCCTCCCCGTTGTGTCCCACCCTCAGCCTGGAGATGGTCACCCCCAGGGCTGGGTGACCCAGGAGCGGATGCCCCAAATTATGGTGTGCCAGGGAATGGGTATCCTGGGTGATGGACACCCCAAATTACCGATATTTTGGTGATGGATACCTTGGGTCACCCCAGGGTATGGGTGTCCCAGAGGACAGGTACCCCGGAGAATGGGTACCCCCAGGAGACAGGTGCCCCAGGGCATGGGTGCTTTGAGTGATGGATGCCCCAGGTGATGGATGCCTCAGGTGCAGCATGCCTTAGGTGCTGGGTGTCCCACGTGTGGGCTGCCCCAGCCAAAGGGTTTCGTGGGTGCTGGGTCCCCCCAGTGCAGGGTGCCCCCCATTCAGGGTACCCCGGGTGCAGGACACCCTCAGTACAGGGTGCTTCAGGTGACGGTGCCTCTGATGCGGGATGTCCCAGGTGTGAGGTGTCCCCACATGTGGGTGCCTCAGGTGCGGGGTACCCTGGGTGCAGGTGCAGCCCCAGCCACGGCTCAGCTGTGTCCCCTCGCAGGTGCCAAATTCCCCATCAAGTGGACGGCTCCAGAGGCCGCGCTTTTCGGGAGGTTCACCATCAAGTCGGACGTCTGGTCCTTTGGCATCCTCCTGACTGAGCTGGTGACCAAAGGCCGGGTGCCCTACCCAGGTACAGCCCAGTGGGGCAGGGGCACCCCTGGGGTGGGCTGGGCAGGGCACAGACAGGGGCTGACTCTCCTCAGCAAGGCTTGTCCCATGCCTCAGTTTCCCCAATGGCCTGTCCCGTGGGGGTGCTGTCACTGAGCGGGGGCTCCTCGTCACGCAGGGATGAACAACCGAGAGGTGCTGGAGCAGGTGGAGCGGGGGTACCGCATGCAGTGCCCAGGGAGCTGCCCCCCGTCCCTGCATGAAGTGATGGTGCAGTGCTGGAAGAGGGAGCCCGAGGAGCGCCCCACCTTCGAGTACCTCCAGTCCTTCCTCGAGGACTATTTCACTGCCACCGAGCCCCAGTACCAGCCCGGGGACAACCAGTGACCTGGGGGTGCCAGAAGAGCTGGGGTGGCTTCGGGGTGAATTTCCTCTTTTCTTTAGGAGGTTGTTGCTTCCTTTGGCTGTGCCCCACCAAAACGCCTGTTGGGGGTGCTCAGGGTGCCCAGGGAGGACACGGGGCTTTGCACAAGGATGCTGGACTCAGAGAAGAGACAAAACTGTGCCCCCCATACCCCCCCCTTCCCCCACTCCTTTTGAACCTGAGAAGGGCTTTGGCTGAAGGGAGGAGTGTGGGGAACCCCCGTGAACCCCCCAGATATCCCCAGACCCACAGTAGCAGAGGGCTTGGGGGTAGCTCCCCATGCCAACCCCAGTCTCTTCTGGGAGCACAGCTGGGTGAGGTTCAGCCCCTCAAAATCCTGGCACTGACCTGTAAGAGGTCATCTCAACCCTCCCAGCCTTTATATCTCCTTTAATTTATAAGATTTTATATGCCGCCCCCAGCCATCTCCCCCCCCCCAGGGGATCCCAGTATTTGGGGACCCCCTTGTCCTCCACCTTATCTCCTCTGCTTTACAGAAGTGCCAAGTCCTGAAAGCCATACACCTCTGCTTGCACTGGGGGACAGGGGGTCCTGAGGGGGGGACACGAGGAGTCCTGGGGGGCACAAGGAGACCTGGGGGACCCAGGCAGGGTGGGGGCAGCTCTGGCCCAGGGGCTGTTGCCTCCTTCCCCGTGGGGGCAGGAGGAGGGTACGGGATGGGGTCAGACCCACAGCGCTTGGGGAGGTCCTGCCTGCAGCAGGAATTCAGGGGGGCTGGGGGGAGCATGTGTCAGTGTGGCTGCGATGGCTCTGGGGGAGGAGGGGGTCACTCTGCCTGCTGCCCCTCCAGGCACTCCCGTTCTCGAGTGGGGTCCCAGTCCTGTGCCCCATGGCCAGTAGCCCCCCTGCACCCCCAGGGCAGGGCTGTGGGTGGACAGTGCCATGGGGGGGAGGGAAGGGCAGGGGAGGGATTTGTTGTTTATTTTTTTTTAATGAAATCTGTAAATACAGAGAAATAAAACATTTCTAACAAACTGGGGGCAGCCCGGGTCCTTCTGTCCGCGCCCCGTCCCAGGAGAGAAGGGCTGGCCCAGGTGGCATGAGCACTGGGGGGTGGTTAGAGCTGGGGGGACAACACCGAGTTACAGGATTTGGGGTGGGGACCCCTATCCCCATGGGGGCGGGGAGGGGCTCCCAGGTTCAGCCAAGCCAGGAGTGAGTGATGCCCCCTCACTCCCTCCAGCCCCAGGGCACAGGTTTGGGGGGCCTCCTCCATGGGGGTGAGCAGGGAAAGTCCCCCCTGCCCCCAAGGCCACGTGGGGAGGGGACGCACCAACTTCCTTTGAGAATAAAATCCCGGAAACGCTGGGTTGGGAAGAATTTGGGTTTGCAAAGCCGCCCCCATGCAGAGCACCCCGCAGCCCCCCCAGCACTCCCCGAGAGGGGACTGTCCCTTCCTGCCAGCTGTGACAGGGAGGGGGCCCGTGCTTGCAGGCTGGGGAGGAAGAGGTTAATTTTCCTTGCAGCTTGGCCTCCCCAGCAGGGCCCAGCTGTGCCGGTAATGAATTCCTCAGCACTGATGGGAAGGAGGGACTGGCCCCCACCCCAGCCAGGGGGGCTCAGGCTGTGGGGAACACGCTGGGCATATGGGGAGGAGGGCAGGGGGCCAATGCCAGTGGGTTTGGGGACATACCAGGGGCTTAGGGGATATGCTGAGGTGTCTGGGGACGTACCAGAGGCTTTGGGAACATACCAGGAGGCTTGGGAACATGCCACCACCTCTGGGTACCTCCAGGCATCTTCACAGCTCCTGCTCCACCCCAGCCGAGGGCCCTGACCCCAGCAGTGCCAGTGGCAGGAGTGGGTCAGCACCCGTGTGGATTTGCCACGTGCTTTTCCACGTGGCTGTGCCGCCATAATCCCTGGGACACCATGCTCATGTCACCAGAGTGTGTCCCCCATTTTGCTGCCATGACTGTGAAAGCTCTCGGGGATAGAGAGTGGGGCCCGAGACTGCAGGTACCTGTGTGAAGGGGCTGAAGGGGGGGACCCCTGTTCTGGTCCCCATCCTTCTGTTCTCCCCTCTGCCAGCACTGGTGCCCGCAGGAGGGGTGAGGGGCTTAAAGGATTTTGCTGCGGGGTGACCTCAGGCTGGGCAGGGGAGGGGCATCGATTTTATGTTAATGCCGGGCGGTATTGACCAGGGGTGGAGGGACGAGTGCGGGTGGGCGCAGCCATCCCTCGCGCCCGGGGTCACCCCTCACAGAACTCCTGCAGCTCCCAGCAGCGTCCACCCTGGGGCCAGGGGCGATGGGGAGGTGGGGAAAGAGGTTGGGATCCCTCCAGAGGTGCTGCAGGCTCATTTTTGCTTCAGAGCGTGGGTTGGGGGCCTTGAAGGAAGAGAAAGTTCAGAGCTGGGGCTCTGCTCTGGCCCCTTCCCCTCCCGGCTGGTTGGTCCCTGCAGCACCACAGGCACCGCCGCAGCTGCTGCAGCTCCAGGGGAAGAGGGAGCAGCTCAGCACCTCCTCCCCTGCCCTGCCTGCACCCGAGGGTTGATCCAGTGCCAGCAGCTCTCCCCGATGCTCCGCAGGACCCCCATCCCCATCGTGCCGAGCCCTGCTCGCCCCGCTCCTGCCCGCACACCCTGCCCAGTCCCTGCGGCCCCGCTCTGCCTGGCTGCTCTGCCTGGCTGCTTTGCCAGCCCGGGCCAGCCCGGGCCACGCGCGGCGGGGGGGTCTGGAGCCAGCGAGCCCAGGCGGTGCCAGGACACAGGTGTGGGGACGCTGCAGATGGCCAGCGCTGCAGACCCTGGCGCGAGGCACCCGCAGCACTGCCACCCTCCCCGGGGGCCCCCTCGCCCCGAGATGCTGCTGGGGACCCCCGTGGCCGGGAAGGAGCCGTCCCCACCCACAGCAGGGCGGGGGTTTGTCCCTGTGCCCCCTGGCCCCAGCTCCCCAGGGACTGGCAGAACCCGCAGAGCTCCTGGGTCGTGGATCGGAGCCACGTCTCCGCGGCAGCAGTGGCCAGACAACAGTGGAAAATGGCCAAAAATGTGGGTTTAGACTTGACCAGGCTTGAGCCTGCTGGTCCAGGCCTTCAGGCACTGTCCCCCCAGAGGGGAAACTGAGGCACAGATGGATTTATCTGCAATCACCCAGCAGCTCAGCACCAGTCACTGTGAGGGGACACCTTTTTCCATGGAAAAACAACAGATAATTGGGAAGAGCTGTGCACTGACAACAGCAGCATCTGTGACAGCAATGGGGGAGCAGCAGGAATTGGGGACAGAGGTTTTCTAGGCGTGGGAATGGTCAGGTGACAGCGCAAACACAGGCGATGGGGAGCAGGCACAGCGGGAGCCTTGCTCTGCTAGCCACGGGGCTGCTCGGAAATGGTTTTAGTGGGAGAAATCGGGAATGGTTTTGCTGCTGCTCTGGGCCAGCCCGGTGCTGGAATTCGGGGATGAACTGGGCTCTTCTGCCACAGTTACATTTATGGAGGCAAAATCTGGCTGCCCCAGCTCTCCACAGACGTTGGAGGGGCAGGACCCGCCCCCCCCAAAACCCCATCAGGGTCTCTGGACTGCGCTCCCCACAACGGCAACTCCTGTACCCCAGCAAAGCATCAAACACCTTTCTCTGCCCTCCTCGCCCCTCTATCCCCGTGCACCCAGATCTCCCCCACAGCACCCCACTGCCTCCTAACCCCCTGCTCCCACCCCGGGGAGCTGGTGGCTTTCGGGGGGACAGCTGCCACCACCCCCCCAGCCCAGCCAGTCACAGCTTTCCGGGGACAAACCCAGGCAGGTCACCCTACCCCTGGTCGCGGGGGTGGCTTCGCCCCCCTGGTTTGGGGAGCGGGGCGGGTTGCAGGGACACGGACTGAGCCGGGGACAGCGGTGGCAAAGCAGCCGCTAGATGGTAGCGTAAGTCCACGCCAACGCTGCTGACACAGCACTCGGCTGGGAGAGGGGACAGGGCGCCCGGGTGACCCGGGTGGCCCTGGGGACCCGCCTCCGCCACCCACCTCCCCAGATAAAAAGAAATCCTGGCGGGGCTGAGCGCTGGCGGAGCTGTGACGTGAGTGGCATGGCCACAGCTCACCCGCCCCGGGCTCCGCTGCCGTGGCTGGGAGCCACCTGTGCCAGCGGGGACAAAGGGGGGACCCTGCTCCCAAATCCACCGCATCCATCTCTGCCCCAAATCCAGACTCCAAACGCAACCCCCAAACCAGGAGCCTGACTTCAGAGGGAACACCCAGGCCTGGGGACAAGTAGGATGACCCGCAAGGCAACCAGTTCAACACGGGGGTGCTGGGCACCCACGGGAGCCTGGCAGGGCCGGGTGGGGGTGTCCATCCCACTGTGAAGTGCCTCATTTAACTCCTCATCCTCCTCCAGCCCTGCCTGGGGCTCCACGCCAGACTGATATATATATTTTATGATAACTATAGAGATGCACTTCAAACCTGACAAAGGACTTTGACAGTTTTAAGCATCTCTTTGATTAATACACGACCTTTTAATGCTTTGGATTAAATTAATAAATCTTTTACATTCACACCCATTCTGCTTGCAATGTCATGTTTTTTGCACGACCTCTCTCTCTTCCCTGCCCTGTCCCTCTGTCCCTCTCCCCCTGTCCCTGCAATCCACAGCCTTGCAATATTCATGGGGCGCAGAGCCCTGCAAAGCAAGAAGGGAGGGATCCTCCTCGGTGGCTTTTTTTTTGAACCATCCCTAAAAATAGCAAGAAAATTCAAAGCTGACATTCAGGGCGAGGGGACGAGGAAGCCTGCAAAGTTGCTCACTCAGCCACCAGCAATTGCAGCGATCCTGTCTGCGTGTGCAGATTCCTCTGCTGACCGGGCTGAAGCCCAGGCCTCCACTCTGCTCCACTTCCAGGAGCGATGCAGCCTGCTCCCCATCCTTATCCGGGGTGTGCAGAGTCCAGCCAGTCCCAAACTCAGCTGAGCCCAATGGGGTGCATGGAGGGGACAGATCTGGCACCTTTCCAGTTGCGATAGGTCCCAGCTGGAAGACAACTCTCAGCATGACCCCAGCTCACCAGTTCATCCCAGTTTAGCAGCGAAGCCGGGGTGACCAGAATGTATCTGGAGTTCAGATTCCTTCCTTGCTGCCTGTTGATTGGAAAACACACATGAAACCTCAACCTGCCCCACACAGGCGAGGCAAAGGGCTGCTGTAAAGCCAGGTGCTGTGTCTCTCCCTGCACCCATGTGTTATTCCATCGATGACTCACGTGTTATTAGCAGCCAAGCAATATTCCCAATTCCCTGGAGTTAACCCTTCACTCGTCACTCACAAAAACACGATGTCATAACAAACATCACCGGTATTATCTACTTTAATTATATTGTATCTACCCAGCTCCGGGAACATTAACAGCGACGGTGACTTGGTGCTGGGGAGATGCTCCGTGGAGCTGTGGGGAGGGAGGTTACGAGGTGCTCAGGAAGTTGAGGGGCGGCTCCCTGCTCTGCCACCACTGTCCTGAGGGGCCTTGTTCACCACCTTCCCTCCCAGCATTCCCTTTGGGACATGGCCAAGAGGGGACGCAAAAAAATTGGAGGGGCAGGGTGTCAGCAAACAGCAGGGATATTTCCAGGCCTCAGATAGAGCTTTTGATTTAAAAAAAAAAATGAGTTAAAAGTGGAGGGGAAAGGAAAAAAGGAAGTGCTTGGCTCCAGGGGCACACTTGGCTCCATGGACACACTTGGCTCCATGGGGGTTGTGAGGGCACAGGGGTGCTGAGGTGGAGAGACTGATGAAGTGCACCCCAGATTGTGAGGGGGGGGCTGCAGAGGGGTGTGTGTCCCCAAATCCCGCATCCCTAAGGAGGGGGTGCGCAGTGCGGGTGCAACCCGGGAGAGGGCAGCAATGCCCCGCGCATCCCACTGGGACCTCGGGGAGGGGGGGCAGCCTGGGGGGGGTTGCCCTCCCCCCGGGGTGTCCCCCCCCAAAGTATCCCCTCTCTGGAAGTGTCGCCCCCTCCCGAAGCGGCGCTCAACGGCCGCGCGCCCATTGCGCCCCTCCCTGCGCGCTTCGCAGCGACTGGGAGGAGAAAAAAAGGGGGGGGAAGGA
>VZTE01002871.1:76153-93232 GCA_013397775.1 Eulacestoma nigropectus
CCCCGATGCCCCGAACCCCTGGGATCCCAGGGCCCCCCCCTTGCGGGGGTCGGCTCGGTCACCCCAGCCAGCGGTTGAGTCACAGGCGAAACTTTCGAGCCGTTGGAGCTTCCTCCGCCGGGCCCCTCTCCGAGGAAGTGGTCTGCCGGGGCGTCGAGCCCGGCGGGGCGGTTGCCCCGTCCCGGTGGGTGCAGCACGCAGGCGCGGGCGGCCGGCGCTGGAGCTCGAAGCGTGGGAGATTTTTTTTTCCACCCCCCCTTTCCCTCCCTCCTTCCCTCCACTGCCGCCTCCGCCGGCCCTGCTGCCAAACCCGGGGTGGGGGCCCTCCGGCACGACCCTCCCGCCAGTCCGCAGCTGGCCGCGGTCCCCCCCTTCATCCTACTCCTCCTCCTCCTCCTCCTCCTCCTCCTTGCCTTGAGCTGTGCTGCTGAGGGACTGCAGCTCCCGTGGATCAGGAGGAGATTTAGGTCAAGCGCTCGACTGAGTCGAAACAGCCATCTGTGTGCGGAGGAAACCGGCCACCCAGAGCCCCCGGCGCGGCTGGCCCGGCATCGCCACAGGGTCCCGGCACCGCCGGCACCCCCCGGACCCTGCGCCTGGGCACACAGCCTGCCTTTGTCTCCAGCAAGGGAAAAAACCCACCCAACGAATAAATAAATGGGGAAAAAAATCCCCCTTCCGGCCGATCCGTCACCCCCGGCTGTGCCGTGGGCATCGCCGGGAAGTTTGGCACGGAGCGTCCGCGGCAGCGCTCCAAGGTCGCCCTGACACGCGGTGGGAAGGTGTGTGCCGGCGTGAACCGGGCAGGGATGCGGGAGCGAGGGCCGGAGCTGGCCGTGAGCAGGCAGGGCGGGAGGTGAAGGCAGGAGGGAGGCCCTGGCTGCCTGCCCGGAGCCCGGACTCCTGGGTTCCTGCAGGAACAGGGTGGAGCGGGAGGAGGATGGGGAGCTGGTGTCATCCCGGCCGCGGCGGGGGGGAGCGTTTCCCTCCCCGGGAGAGCGAGGGGCTCCGCATGAAGCTGCGGCCGCCGTGCCTCAGTTTCCCCGGATGATGAAGTGGAGCAGCCCAGTGCTGGCAGCGCAGCCGGGCACCCCGGCGAGGTGGGGAGCCCCAGATGCCCCTTGGCACCCCGCACCGGCGCGGAGGTGACCGCGGCCCCTCCTGCTCTCCACCTGCCGGCTTCGTCTTGCTTTCTCCATTTCCTTCCGGAGCCTTTTCTCGCCCGCCGGTGTCTGTGCCGCTGCGCCTGTGCGCACGCTGGGCGCAGGGAGAGGAAACGCCGCCGGTGCCGTGGGAGGGCTGGCCCCGGATGAGCCTCCCAGCCCCGGGCGGTTTGGCACACCCCAGCCGTGTGACGAGCCGTGCCTGGTCTCAGGCCGGAGCCCGGCCGGGCGCGGGGATGCTCCCCGGCACCTCGCCCCGTCCGCTGCCCTCCCGCAGCCGGGCCCGCGCCCCGCCGGGCCCCTCGGGAGCCCATCGATCCGCCCGCCGTGCCTGGTAAGGAGCTTTGTCCGGCTGCGCAGCCAGTTTGCACAGTAATCCCGCCTTGGCCGGGGGGATTATGCGTGGGGAGAGCTGTGGGGGGCCCGGGGCACCCAGGCAGACGGGGTTTGGAGGTCAAAGTTTCCCTCAGTGCGGTGGGTTCTGGCCAGGAGAGTGACGGGGACATCCGTGTGCTCGAGGGACCGCGACGTTTGCCCCCAGCCACGGGGCGAAGCAGGCAGGAGCTCGGTGTCCCTGCAGAGCCCTGTGCCAAGACAAGCCAGAGCTGGGGCCGGTGCTTCCCTCTGGGACGGTCTGGAGCATCCCTGCATCCTTCTCCAGCAGCCTTCCCTCCCAGTGTGGCAGCAGCAGGCATGTGCAGGCGGCAGCGAAGCAAGAGCTGCCGGGAGGTGCGGGTCCCATCCTGGGTCCCTTCCCAAGGTCCCATTCCAGGGTCCCATCCCAGCTTCCCCACAGTACTGGGTCCCGGGGCAGGCTCGGAGGGGGCTGGTGGATGCTGGGAGCTCAGCGGTTCTTTATGGTCTCAGAGGGCTCCATTAATTCTTTAAATATCCAGCCTTTCCAGGTGGGTTTTGTTGAAAATTAATTTCCGGAGCTATTTTAATTTTGCTGTATTTAATTTGCTGTTTATTTTAATTAATTAATGTCGGGAAAATCTCTTCTCCCCAGCATCCTGCAACCGTCTGGGGTGGCTGCACCCGGGAGGTGAGAGCAAGGGGGTGTCATGGGTGTGAGGGGCACTGACAGGGAGGGTGCCCAGCCCCCACGGTGCCCACCTGGCTGCATCCCACCTGCCCCAGGTGACAGGGTTGGCATGGGCAGGCAGCAAGCTGGGTCTCTTCCCAGCTCCATCCCTACTCCGGGGCTCATCACAGGGTTTGCTGCTGGGTCCATGAGATGCTTGTCCCATCTCCTGGCAGGAGATGGCTCAGGTAGTGCTTGCAACCACCCTCCTCCTCCTCCTCCTCCCACCGATGGCCGGGGACCTGTGCATCCGTGAGGGTACCGTGCCGTGCTGTGCTGTGCCGTGTGCCAAGCAGGACAGTCCCGGTTTCATAGCGCAGCGCGGAGCTGTTCGGAACCACACCCACACAGAGGGATAGGGGCTGAGCCCAACTCCCGCTCCGGTCCCCGCATGTCTCCCGGTGCTCCATCCTCGATGCTGGCCAGACCCCAGCGAGGGGGTCCCTGTGGGACAGGCGGGCAAGGAGAGGGGGAAGGGATGGAGCCGCCTTCCTCCAGATCAAGGCCTCTGGTCTCTCGCATGTCTAGACGCTGCCACACACACCTAATGTGGTTCTTGGCAGGAGCCGCGGCTGCTCTCTCGAGGTTAATTGCTGCGCACGGAGCTCTGCAGACAGATAACCCGGCTCCACGCTGCCCCCGGACCCCTGCCTCACCCAGCCCTGCCTTGGCTGCAGTCCCCAAGCGATGCTCGGATTCCCCCAGGGATGCTCGCACCCCCCCAGGGAGGAGCAGAGCGGGGGTGCGGAGGGGGTGATGCTGTGATGCTGTGCCCAGTGAGTGGCTTGGGGTGCAGCACTGAGCAATGGGAGGGGGTCTCCCGGTTTTGGGGAGCAAGCAGGGATGGAGGAGAGGTGCTGGCAGCGCTTGGCAAGGGGTGACAGTGGCCACGGGTGCTTTGGGGCGGGAGGAGGAGAAGAGAAGGGCCCCACCAGCCCGGGGCTGCCGCCATCCGCTCTTGGCAAGGCGGCTGGGCCAGATAAGGGAAGCGCGGCGGGGGGAGCCGGTCAAAGGCTCAGCCTTATTCAGCCTGCGTGGCCGGATCCAGGCTCCGGAACGGGAGCTGGAGAGAGATGCGGCAGGGACTGGGGTGGGAAGAGCTGTTTCATCCTCCAGCCCCAACATCTGGTGAAAAGAGGGGATGGGAGGAGGGAATGCTGGGCAGGCTGCAGGGCTGAGCCCCAGGGCTTGGCCACATCCGGACTCCCTGGGATGGGCTGGATGAGGCCATTCCCAGCAATTGCTCTTGCAGAGCACCTTCCTGGGAGCAAACATTGCCGTAATGACATGCTTGGAGCCACTGGCACCCCAATCCTCGTCTCTGCTTGGCCGCATCCGTAGGGACCAGCTTTCCTGTGGACAAATTTGTGCTTTGCCAGGGCTGGTGCCAGCTCCCAGGTGCCATCACCAAGGCAGGGTGGTGTAGAGCAGGGCTGGGAAGTGGTACATTCCAAGGCTAGAATCATCGGGTCCCTGGAGGGATCTCCAAAGCACGACATTCCCTCACCTCACACATGGCTGGGGCTGGTGATGGGGTCTGGGCTCGGTCCCATGTCCCAGGGCTGTGTGGGGGTGATCCCCAGCCCTGGGACCAGCTCCACACAGGATCCACGGGGAATCGGGTGAAGATTTCAGTCCAAGCTGTGTTTTGGTTTGGGGTTTCGTCATGATTTCATGGCAGGGAATTTCCATTTGTAACCAAAGACAAGAACAAAAAAAAAGGAAAAAGCCGAAACCAAAGAAAAAACCCCAACCCTGCCTTGAATTTTCGCCAACAAAATGGGATGTTTCCATTCTTGTTTTGGCTTTTGGCAGCCCCAAACTGCAGCCAGTGGAAGAAAATATCCATGTGGAAACACTGCTGGCCTCCTCCAGCAGTGCAATGGCCGGGCTGGAGCTCCTGCCCCGCGGTCGTGCGGTGTTGGGGGATTTTGGGTGCAGAGAGTGGAGAAGGAGCACGGCCCCTCCAGAGCATGTCACTGTGCTCCCTTCCCTGTGCTCTTTGCAGAGGACATTGCCATGAGAACGGGCTTGTTGTTTTGTGGGGAGCATCGAGACAGAGCAGGCAAGCGTTTGCAAGGACACCGGTGGCACGCCGAGCTCACGCTTCCCACTTGTCCTTGCAGCGGGTCGCTCTCTCCTCCCCAGCTGGCAGCAGAGCCATGTTCGGCTCCAGCATGTGCTGTGCCACGCCATCCTCCCTCCGGGCATTGCCTTCACTCCTGGCATCACCCAGCCTCCCCCTGCTTCACCCCTCAGGTTTTGGGGGACCCTCTCTGGGGCTACGGCGCTGTGGATGCCAGGGAAGGGAGGAGCAGCCACTGCAATGCTTAAGTGAGGTTGGGTTTTTTTCCACACATCCCCCCCTCCATCCATGCTAGGAAGAATTACAGTCGCCCAGGCATCTGTTCTGGCAGAGTCGAGCTAAAGAGCTTGTCCTGGGCTTGGCAAACCAGCCGGCGCAGCCGACAGCTTTTCCAAGGGCAGCCTTGGATGTGGAGCAGCAGGTTGACATTGCAGGGAGAAGAGCCTTGTGCTGCAGGCACCGGTGCTGTGCCCCTGAGCTCCTGCCTGGATGGGATTTGGCAGGGAGTTCTGCAGGGAGGATGCTGCAAACCCCCTTCCCAAAAAGCAGCATCCTCCAGCAGGTCTTTGTTTGGAGCCGGGAAGAGGGCGGATGGTGCCAGTACATCCCAGGGTCCTCATCCCAGCACAGGTAGGACAGCAAGTGTCACTCTGCAAGGGACCACCACCAAAAAAAACCCCTGCTAAATTCTCCTTGAAGCTGGAGAGGCTCCTCTGTGTCCCCAGGCTGTGCAGCATCCCTGTCACTGCCACCCCTCCCCACTGGCCACACCATGGATGTCACCCACAGTTCTCCAGAACACCATGGATGGTTTCAGTGGTGGCACCAGGAGAAGCCAGAAGCGTGGCTGCCCCCTGTGCCAGTAGCACCGCGCACAGGCCGTATCCATGCCCTGAGCAGTCGAGGCAGGGGGAGGCGAGTTGGAGAGGCTTGGCAGGGAGGTGTGGGAGCCCTGCCGGAACGCTGGGCTCGGAGCTGGAGCGTGTCAGGCACAGATGGGATCGTTAGTGGTGGTAAAAATTATCCAGCCCCTCTTAAAAACTCAGGCGCAGCAACCTGACCCTGCAGCTCCAGTGGTGGCAATTCCCACCGGAGCAGTGCCGGTGTTTGCTTCCCCTGCCACTACCATCCATCCCTGGGATCTGCGGCCACAGCTGCCCATCACGTGCCACATGTTCCCAATGCCCGGTCCCCTCTGCAGTGCCAGGGTGAGGGGTCTCTCCTTCCCCCTGCCCCCGGGACGAGCACCCTGACCCCACACCCAGCCCAGTGCCACCACTGCTGGGCAAACCCCATCCCTGCAGATGCTCCCATCCTTTGTGCCATTTCCTATTTCTTTTTTAATGCATCCAAGTCTCCTGTTTGCTTTTTTAACTGCAGTAACCACAAGAGGGAAGTTTCAGAGCGGTACAAGCCCGTGTCCACCAGGAAGGGAGAGCCACCACCACTCTGTGCCCATCACCACAGCACCGCGCCCGGGGGCTTCACTGCCATGGTCCAGCGGCTGGTGGCTGTTGTGCTTTCCATCCCCCTCTTTCTGCCGCTCATCCCCAGCTCCTTTTCTCTTGGAAGTGAGGAATTTGAGGCTGGTCTGGTGTTGCCAAAGGGCCTCAGGCCCCCCCAGCGCCGATCGATCGCTCCGCGAGCTCCTGCTCCCTGTTTTTTCTGTTTGTTTGCAGCCGCTTGAGGGCTCTTGTGATGAATCCAGCCTGGACAGAATTCAACAACAGCTGAAACGCAGCCCGGGGTGGGGGTGGAAGTGGGAGGGCAGCAGGGCTGGCCCACAGTGGAATGCGAAATGGGGCAGCGGGCAGTGCTGGGATGGCAGGATGGGATTGTGCCAGATCCCACTCCAGGGTTGCGGAGGGACAGGGAGCACTGCCGGCACTGCCCCAGAACTGTGGGTGCTGTAGGTTGGCAGCGTGGGGACCTGTTCGGTTGAGCGGGGTGAGCAATTGGGGTGTCTCCCTGTGTCTCCCTGCTGCCCATGGCTGCTGCCGGGAGCTGGGCACCAGGGAGAAGGGCTGGTCCCATTGGTTGGGCTGCGGGGTCACACCTGCGAGGGGCCGGGGCTCTGTGCCAGCTCCGCCGCCCACCCCGCCGTGCCAGGTGCTGTCCATCCCCAAACATCCACAGGGACTGGCCACCCGGCCTACCTGCCATCACAGTAAAATGGCGGATTTTAATAAAAAAGGAAGCATTCCCCAAAACCCCAGCGTGAGGAGGGGGGTGAGCACCACCCTGTGCCCCCAGCCCGCTGCTGCCGGCTTTGCCGGGGGGGCCATGGCAGCAAAGTGGGGGGCACAAGCCCATGAGGGGCACAAGAGGGGAAGCGGAGTCTCAGAGGGAATCTTCCCCGGCCAGGGCGACGCAGGTTGGTGTGGCCGCCGTGGTGCTCGGTGCTGGGGTTGGCTGCGATTTTGCAGCTGTGGCTCCAGGAGGGAGCAGGACGCGGCTGCGCCGGCGTGCGAGGGTGCGCGCAGGCGGGAGGGATAATTAGTTCCTACTATAGCACTTCTCAGTCAAAGTGCTTTTTAAAAGCCTCCATTCATTAGTCTTCACGGCTCCCCCGAGGTGTCGTGTCCTGGTTCTCTTCCCCCCTCCAGCTCCCCACCTTCCCTGGAGCGATTGGGGATCCTGAGCTGGGGAAGGGGAGGGTGATGTTGCTGTTGAGGCTGGGTCCTTGTAAAACCTGCAAGTGGGGCGTCAGTAGTGGGGACAGTCTCAGTGTCCCCTGTCCCAGTGGGGCTGGTGGGGTGTCATGGCCACAGGAGCATTGTTGGGAAGTTTCCATGGAGGCTGAGCGGTGCCAAGTTTGGAGCACCAGGGAAGAGAGTGGGGTAGCAGGGAAGGGCTGTGGGTCCAGTGGGTGCCACCACCAGCTCGCCACGCTCACCAGTACGCCAGGGAGCAGCATGGTGGTCCCAGTTCCCAAATTACCCAGTGTGTGCCGGGCTCCCAGGGGTCACCAGGTGGAAGGACAGAGGGTGCTGGAAGATGCCAGGGGGTGCCAGTGCTGCTCAGCCCCCTAACCTGAGCATCCCATGGGCGCAGGCGTGGGGGGTACCCAGGCGTGTGCCCCCCGTGAGGCGGCGGGGCCAGAGGGGCGCAGAGGCAGGCAGGCTGGCAGTGGGCCTCCGCTGCAAACCCTAACCTTATTTTCCCAGGTCCGACGCCAGTTTCCATGGAAACAGCCGGGAGCAGAAACGGGAACCAGAATCCAGAAATGCGAAGCCTTGAGCTCCAGTTCGCCTTCCTGGATTCCTGCTCCCCGTGACCCCAGCTGGGTGCTGGCACCCACACTGCTCTCACTGTGTGTCGAGGTGCAGGGCTGCCCTGTCTGGGCACCCCCTGGGGTTGGGGTGCCCCTCTGTCCTTGCACGCTGCAGCATCTGTGGGCACGGTGTGTGGGAATGGGCATGGTGTTCCAGCAGGGATGTGCAGGGGGTGCTGTGGGAAGGGGACACTGCAGGCAGGGACATCGCTGGCAGGGGACCCTGCTGGCAGCCCCATGCACAGACAAGTTCAAACAACACCTGCACACGTGTGTGTCAGGGGGTGCACAGGGGTGGGTGTGATGTACGTGCCCACGTGCTCTTGCATGCACATGCACTTTATAGGGGTAGTGGGGGTGTAGGCACAGTATGGATCAATACGTGGTCTCTACGTTACTGGTTAGCACTGGGAAGACCCCAGTCCCTGCCCTGGTGTCTCCATGCCCAGGATGCAGAGGGGACAGGGGACCCCACAGCCTGGAGAGGGGCAGCACCAGCTGTCATTGCATGCAGGGGTCTGGGTGCTGCCCCAGTTCCGGGTGTCTGTGTGTGACTGTGGGCGAGCCCTGCTCAGCTTCCTGGGGCTGGGAGCCCCCAGACTCTTCCGGGCAGCTCCTGCCAAAGTGGAGCCTCATGGGACACATCTGTGTCCTGCAAAGTCAGGCTCCAAGCCCTGTGCTGTGCTATGTCCATCCATACTGTGCCATGCCGTGTCCATCCAACCTGTGCCATGTCCATCCAACCCGTGCCATGCGGTGCTGATCTATCCTGCACCTTCCCTGCTACCCACTGGCCTCCTGCAGTCCCTCAGGTGTGCAGTGACATGTCCCATTCCTTTGTGAGCTTGTAGCAGCCAGCATCAGTGTCCACAGCGTGGGACACGGGTGTCCCCTGGCACCTCCTGGCCAGTGACAGGGATCGCTCAGAGCCATCCCAGTGCCAGCTGGCCCCATGCTCCCCGCAGCACCCCGCCACTCCCCACATGCCCATTTCACCAAGGTGCCAGCAGGCTGGGACACACCGGAGCAGCTCATGGCTACCAGATCCTGTCCCTATCCCTCTGTCCTGTCCCCCATCCCCGTGCCACACCTCGGGGGTGATGGTGGCACTGCCGCGATGCCTGTCCCCCCTCGGCAGCGCGCGGAGCCGGGGGCGCGGGCGCTCCGTAATACATCATTTACCGACGGACAGGTATTAAGATACATTATGGATAACTCACGGAGAGAGACGCTATTAATAATACAGACACATACAGAGGGAAGAAAGTGCACACTTGATTTCCATGTTGCTACCAGGAGTTGTGAGGCTGGCTCTGGCTGCCTCTTCCCACACGTGACTGCAACACAGTGGGTAGCTGACAGCCCAGAGAGCCTGGCTTGGGGCCAGGAAAAAGCAGAAAACACAATGTCTGTGCATATCCTCTCTCTTAAAATAACACTCCAACACCGTCTGAGACGAATTAAAATAAGATCAGGAGCGGTCTCGCGAAGAGAGGAAGACGAAGAGGGAAAAGCCAGGCAGGGGAATGGCCGGAGCTGGGTGGCTTCAGCCCTTGGCGCAGATGGAGAGGGGGTGTTTTGCAGGGTTAGAGTTGAAAATAATTGAAGGGGGGAAAAAACAAAGGGGAAAGAGAAGGCGAAGAGGAAGAAGTAAATCCCGTTTTCGGGAGGGGAGAGATGGCGGCGGCACTGGCTGTCCGGCACATGGCTGTCCTTTGGAGGGGAGCCGGGCAGGGCGGGGGATGCAAGCGCAGGCTGCATGATGGAGAGCATCAGGAATTTCCTGCAGCTGAGGAACACACCAAATACCAGAATGCAAGAGCGAGCGGAGGAGAGCAGGGTGCCGGGAGGGAATGGGGAGGAGGAGGAGGGGGGATGCAGAGGGCTGGAAATAACCGGCGGGGAGAGCAGCGAGGGCAGGGGGCAGCGTGTGGGGCTGACCTGGGGCTTTGGGGCTTTTTCCAGCTCTTTCCCTGGATTTTTTTGCTGCTTGTCTGCACCACATGGTGCCTCGTGTGTGAGTGGGGGGTTGGGGTATTCGGGGAGTTTTATGTCTTTCCTCCTTTCTTTCCCCCCTTCTTCCCCCTGGTTATCTGTGATCAGTGATAGCCGGACACAGGGGTCCCACAGCCCCCTGCCTGCCCCCTGGGGCAGGATCGGGGCTCGGGGAGCCAAGAGCAGCCTGGAGAACCGGCACATCCCTGCAGAACGGCGTCCCAGGAGCCCGGGGGCCCTTTGGGGGGACCCTCCGTGTAGGCAGCAAGGCCGAAGGCTGCCCCAGGAACCACGGCGGCACCTCCCACACGCGCAGCGAGTTTGCCAGGGACTCTGTGACTATGCTCCTGCTTCTCCCTGGGCCAGGCTGGGTTAAACACAACAACCCAAGCCTCCTGAGGCTGGTCTTGCATCCAGGTGCAGCCCGACCTCTCCCTCCTCCTCCTCCTCCTCGGCCACCCCCAGCTCCCCCCTGCATCCCGCTCCTGGCTGCATCCAGCCCCGGCTCCCCCGGGGATGCTGGGGGGCCGGAGGGGAGGGGGGATCAGAGGGGGCATCTTGCAGTGCCGGATCCAGGTAGCCAGAAGGTCGCACTGAAAATCTGGAAGTGGAGTTTGGAGCTCAGCAGAGCGGGGAAATCCGTCTGGCTTTAGGGCAGAGAGGAGGAGGAGGAGGGTGGAAGATGCGGCGAAGGGAGCAGGAGGGAGAGGGGCTGCGTCCCCGCTTTTGGGGTGCGGGGTGTCCCCAGGTTAGTGCCGTGTTCCAGCTGGGGCTGTGCCAAGCATCACTGCAGAGCAGATTGGGGATATTTGGGAGACAGAGGGTGATGAAGAGGAGGCAGAAGAGCCTGAGCGAGTGCTGGAGCCCATCCAGCCGAAGCCGAAGGCTTTGCAGCCCCTCACCGGGTGCCTCCCGTTTCCACCGATCCAGACCACGGAGTCCCTGCCATCGCGGGGTGAGCGGTGACCCACACCTGCCGGGGCCACCCGGGACCGGGGTGCTGGGAAAGAGCCGAGCTCATTAGCAGGCTCCAGCCTCCCCGCACAGGGGGTCAGGGAGCAGCAGCCGGGGGCACGGGGAGAGGCTGGAGGGGCTTTGTGTGGGCTGGCGGCTCCCACCGTCCTGCTCAATGGAGCCCGGGAGCCGTTCCAGTTCCTGGGGGCCTGGGGGGGCAGTGTTGCCCGAAGGGGATCTGACAGGAGAGTGCTGGGGGCTCCCCCCACCCAGTGCTGCACCCACTGTGTTCCTTCCCCTCCCTGCCAGATCCCCCCATTGCCTTCACTGCAGACCGTGAGCCTTGTTCTGGGTGCAGGGGGTGCCCGTCCCCGGCCACTGCCCTGTCCCTTCCTGCCCACGTGGAGCAGGGTCTCTCAGCAGGTTGCATGCCAGGAATCCCTCCAGCATCCCCTTGATCTCCAGCCTGGAGGGGTGAGAGGGCACAAGGGACCCTGCCGAGGTGCACAGAGACAGGACTGCAGCCCGAGGGGGCTCTGGCACCCTGGGACCCCTCCCTGGGCAATGAACCTGGGGACAAGGGTCTGTCATGCCCAGTGTCAGCCTGCCTGGGTGGGAGATGCGAAGCCTGTGCTCCCCCCAAAGTTGGGCCATTTCTTCTTAGGCATCAGCTAATTGCCCTCTCTGCAATGGGGGGAGGGGGGGATCCTTTCTCCAGGTGTGTCCCCCAAATCTTCCAGCTGTGCCTGCCTGGCACAGAGCAGGGTCCCCCATTATTTTGGGTGGGTGCTCACAGGGGTCGTGGCACCTTCGCTTGCACCACAGGTCTAGGGTTGGGGGTGCAGGGATCCCGGGTCTGCCCTGGCAGGGGACACTCAGAGTGCTGGTACCTCAGGATGGGGACAAGGGGGCATTTCACCTCCCAGCAGATCGCAGGGTGCCCCACTCTCCCATGTCCCCCTCCCCAGCCCGCCCCCCTCCTGCACACGCCTGTGCGCGGGGGCTGGAGGCAGGCAGTGGGGGGGTGGGAATACTGGCTGGAGCGAGTCTGAACCTGGCATCTGTCGAATGTCACCTTACCCAGACAGTCTGTGCTTCCCTGTCTCCATATCAACCGTTCTGCTCCAGCCACCTGCGGGGGGGTGGCAGGGAGCGTCTTTGGGAGGAGGAGATCTCGCCGCTCCCCTCACTCCCTGCAGTCTCCCTTTCCTTCCCTGCTGCCCCCGGGATGCCAGAGCCTGGGCTATAAATCGTGGGCGATGCTTCTCCAGCCTGGGAGCCGGGGGTGACCCCGGCGCTCGCGGCTCCTTGACCCCACATCGCACTGTCTGGCTCCGCTGTGCCTCAGTTTCCCCTCCCCCGGTGCAGCTGCGGTGCAGGAGGGATGCTGGAGCTTGTTCCACCCCAGCCGCGGCCGTGAGGGCCTCTTCCAAGAGCTCGGCATTTTTCCCTGGACTTGTCCCTCTTCCCTGCGACCAGATGTTCTCACCCTCCTCCCTGCAGCGGGGTCCGGGCCAGAGCCGGGACAGCAACCGCCTGCCGGCACCCCCGCTCCTGCCCCGCACCTGGACAGCGGCTGGGGACGGGGGACAAGGGACACTTCGTAGCATGCTCCTGTGGCTGTGTTCCGGCTCCCAGGGGTCCTTAGCACCAATCCTTCCCACCCCAGCTGAGCTGTGGCAGGGCCAAAGGCAGCGGGGAGCTGAGCCCAGTGTGGGGCAGAGGGTGGGGCAGGGGGTGGTGGCACCAGGGCTTGGTGTTGTGGGGATGCTGGAGCCTTTGGGGGGTGCTGGAATGTTTGAGGAGATACTGGAGTATTTGGGGGGATTTTGGAATATTTGGGGGAATGCTGGAGCTTTTGGGATGAGGATGCTGGAGCTTTTGGGGTGAGGGTGCTGGAGCTTTTAGGGTAAGGGTGCTGGAGTATTTGGGGGGATGCTGGAACATCGGAGGGATGTTGGGAGTACTTGAGGTGGGGACACTGAAGTATTGGATGGTTGCTGGAGGACTTGGAGAAATGCTGGAGCATTAAGGAGATTGCTGGAACATTTGGGGTGGTGCTTTAGCATCTGGAGCATGGGGGCGGTGCTGGAGCATTTTAGGGGGTGCTGGAGCACTTGAGGAGGTGTTGGAGGACGCGGGGAGATGCTGGAGCATTGAGGTCAGGAGCAGGCACCCATGGGCAGGCAGGGCCCTCGCGGCGCGTGGTGTGTGCCGAGACACGGGATGGGGCGCCGGGGTGTACGGATGGCGTTTGTGGGGCCATGTGGATGCTGCTCGTGGTCGGGGTGCCTTGGGAAGGCTCGGGGCATGCAGCAGGCGGGGCGGACACACAGACAGCCGAGGACGGACACAAGCACCACTCCCTCCTCTCCCAGCCATGCGCAGCGGCTCCTGCAAGTGTGTAATTTCACCACAGTGCCTAAACGAGGGACAGAAGTAAATTGACCTTTTCACCCGTTTTCCTACCAGGGGGATTATAGCCTGTTTCCTGTTAAATCTCTCCAAGAACTGGCTCCATCCTGCTCATGGAGTGGGGCGGGGAGGGGGGGGAACAGACACCCACCCAAAGTGGGGGCTTTAATCTCCCTCCTCATCCCCCTGCACCGCGCCTTTTCCACCCCATCCCATCGCTCCACCACCTCTCATCTCATTAAAGTCTTCGGGGTGATTTCACCAACCCCGGGCAAAACCAACATGGAAAAAATTGCTGGGAGGAAGGAACCGAAGGCGGAGAGTGATAAATATTGAAAGGGTGGGATTTCGATGTAGGCTGCAACAGCTGTGCCGGTTACAGTGTCACACTATCTCTCCACAGGTTTACTGACCCATTTCCATTCACACGGCTGCCAGTATCTTAGCAACTGCAACAGTCCCCCAAGAACAGGCATATTGCCTGCTATTAGTGACTGCTGCAACTGTGTCAAGGTTAGCTCTCTCCCTCCAAGCCCTGCCGGGTTTGTTTTTTGCCCAAAGCCAGCACAGTCTGTTCGGTGACATGTCCCCCGGCAACCATCCTGGGTGTTGGGTATTCATCCCTGCCATGGAAAATGCCAGCGGGGCTGGAGCGGTTGGTGGGATGGTGATTGTGGGGTTGGGTGATGGATGGGATGAGGGTTTAGGTGATGGGATGGTTCAGGATGTGGGTTTGGGTGGTGGGATGGAGCAGGATGCAGGGTAGGGTGCGCTGGGAGATGCTGCAGGGTGTTGGTGATTGGGTGGGGTGAATCGTGTGTCCCCAAAAATAGAAGTGTTGCCATCTGGTTGGGTGTCACTGTCACCCCTGTGCAACTCAGAGCCCTGAGAAGTCACCTGGAGAGGCTTGGGAGCTGTGCTGATCCTGCTTGGGGTGTCACCCTGCCAGGTTTGCTTTTCACCCAAAGCCAGCATGGGCTGTTCGGTGACATTCCCCGGGCAACTGTCCTGAGTGTTCGGTGTTCATCCCTGCCATGGAAAATGATGGATGGGATGTGAGGTGGGGTGGGGTGGAGGGGTGGATGGGATGGTGGAGCTCAGCATGCCGGGGGGTGCTGCAGGTTGTTGGGGATGGTGCAGGGGCACAGTGTGTCCCCAGAAATAGGAGTCTTGTCCTCCAGCTGAGTGTCAGCATCATCCCAGCCTCGAGAAGTCACCCGGAGGGGGTTGGGGGCTGCACTGGTCCCACTTGGGTGTCACAAGCTGGATTGGCCTCATCCTACACCCTCGGGGGCTCAGGCCGTGGGCAGGGGATGGCACGTGTCCCTGGGGTCCGTGGTGGCACCAGGGTCTCGGAGGACAAGACACGTCTGTTCTGGCGAGGCCAGGCACCAGCACACACCAGGCTGGCACAGCGGTGCCACACGGGTGCTATCCACTGTCACCATCTCTGTTCCCACAGCACCCGGCCCTGAGGGGAGGTGCAAGTGAGAGAAGGGACTTGTGGTCCCTCGGTGTCCCCAAAAAATGTGCAATATTGGGGTGAGTGAACCCGCAGAGCAGGGAGAGGGTGAGCAGCTGGTGCATCCCCAAACCCCATGCAGGGAGGGAAACTGAGGCATGGGGCCCCCATCCCGGCAGGCAGAGCCCCCCTCACCCAGCTCCCGGGGGCTGAGGAGCAGCGGGGTGGGTGCTGGGGTGAGCAGGGCGCATCCCGACGCCCCCGTCCCGGCCATGTCCCCCGGCAGCGCTGCAGACAGCAGGCTCCACACCGGCACGGCCACGGGGACGGCTGCGAGGGAAGCCACAAAAATGATTTAAGGGGCTGGCGGGATTGATTTATTAAGAACAATTAAAAGCGCTAAATACGCTTAGCTCAGCCAGACACCGAGCAGGGAGCCGGGGGAGAGAGACCTGTCTGCCGGATCCAGAGGGCGCGGCTGGCAGCAGGACACTGGTGGCAGTGGTGGGGGGACGGGGTGGCACCGGGCTGGGCTGGGGCAGCTGTGGAAGGAGAGGGGTGCTGGTGGAGAGGCGATGCAGTGGGGTGCAGCACCCTGGGGCTGGGTTTGCATCCAGGGTGGATTTGGGCTCAGGGATGGGTTTGCATCTAGGGATAAATTATCACTCTGGGATCGATTTTCACCCAGGTGTGGATTTGCACCCTGCAGTGGGATGAATTTGCACCCAGGGATGGGTTTGCATCCAGGGATGAACAGTCACCCAGGGATGGGTTTGTATCTAGGTGTGGGTTTGTATCTGGGGATGGGTTCGTATCCAGGGGGGGTTCACCCAGCTATGGGTTTGCACCCTGCAGTGGGATGAATTTGCATCCAGGGGAGTGTTTGCGCCCCAGATGGGAGGGATGGAAGGGATGTCAGGGACCAGGGGGCCCCCAGGCAGTGCTGCGCTGAGGAGCTGAGCTGTTCAGAGCCAGTGCCAGCTGCAGGGTGCCCCGGACGAGCAGGGAGCCGCTCCAGGCAGGGTGTTGCTGTCCCAGTCTGGCAGTGCTGCCCTGGGAGCTTTGGCAAAAGGGTTCCCCACCAGTGGGCACCCACGGGGCTGACACGAGTGTGGGTCCAAGGAGCTCATAGAGCAGAAATGCCGGGGTGTTGGGGCATCTGCAGACCTGCATCCCTCACAGGAAATCCCAGCCGAAAGTCCTTGGAGGCTGGGAGAGTCCTCGAACGTGTCCAGACCTGCCCAGCCCGGCTCCTCCCGGGCACCAGCGGCGGCTGCGGAGGCACGGGGGGAGCTGGGGTCTCTCCTGGGGTCCCCGGTGCTGTCCCCCTGCAGGATGAGCTTCAGCCAGCAGTTCTGTGTCCCTGTGTGCTTCTGGGGCGTTGGGATACCAGGAGTGGGGGCAGAGGGCTGTGCCCTGCATTCTTCCAGTCCCAGTGGCTGCCTGCAGTGGGAGCACTGGTTTTGTACCCATCTTCCCTGCGCTGTGCAGGACCCATCCCCTTCGCTGGGCTCAACAGGCTGGCTGTGCTTTGGGACGGCAGTGGGGATCCAGGGGATGCTCAGGGACGCTGGGATGCCGAGCCATGCTGCCTTCCTCCCGTTAACCCCTCCCAGGGCTGTCAGGGAGGTGAGGGCCAGGTTTTTAGGTTTGGGTTCGGATCCCCCACACAGAGCCCCTACAACCTCCTCCAGTCACCCCACCTTGGGGCTGGGTGTGCCCACGTCCCCATCATCACTTGGGTCCCTGTGCCATGAGCCACGCTGGGCACATCCTGCTCACCAAAGCTCACAGTACCGGAGGGGGCCCCTGCCCTGGCCCCCCGGATGGGAGCCCCGGGAGTCAGGAGGTGCTGGGAAAGGTGCTGAATGGGAACAAAAGGTCCGCGGAGCGGCTGGCAGGGGCGAGCGGAGCCGGAGGCTTTCTGCTGACCCCGCTCCGGCGGCCCCGGCCTCCCCCCGCCGCCCCCACCCGCTCCTGCCGACGTCAGCGCTTCCCGGCAGCGCTCCCAGGTCTACCTGGAGCTGGCTGAGAGGTGGAAAAGCCATTTCTGCCTCTGCCCCGGTGCTTACGGCTCTGCCAGCCCTGGCCAAAGCCTCCCGGGGCAGGGTGGGTGCTCATGCCTTGTGCCCAAGCGTCACCGTGGGGCCATGTGTCCCTCTCCCGTGAGGATGAAGCCGTGGTGAGGTGTGGAGTGTGGTCTGAGTTGGGTGGTGGCCGTGGTGTGGGTGCTGGGTCCCCCTCTGTACCCCACTGTGCTCGCTGGGTGTGCCTGTGGGGACAGTGGCTGGGAAGAGAGACGGACAGAGGTGGCCAGGGATGGAGGTGGAGGAGGTGACCAGGAATGGAAGTGGCCAGGGATGAAGGTGACCAGGGATGGAGGCAGCCGCGGATGGAAGTGGCCAGAGATGGAGGTGACCCCGCTCAGTGGCCCTGTCACTGCATTTGCCTCTGTGCTCCTGCTTGTCCAAGTGCCGGCACAACCACGGGCAGTGGGGACAAAGCCAGAGCCCACGGGACGTGTGGGCTGCCCAGGGTCACCAGCTGGGACACACTGGTGTCCCAGGAGCCTCGCTGGGGGGGTGGGTGCAGTGACGGCCCAGAGCCGTGCAAGCGCGGCGGTGGCAGAGGTGGGACGGCCCCGGG
>VZTE01002871.1:121935-149083 GCA_013397775.1 Eulacestoma nigropectus
GGCGGGCCGGCCCGCCCTGGTGGTAGTGAGTCCGGGGGCCCGGAGGGGACAGCCGCGGACAGGGTGAGTGCGAGAGGGGCGAGCGGGCCTCCCCAGCCCCCCTGGGCCGTCTCTTCCCGGGGGAAAGAGGCAGAGGCGCTGGAGTGGGCCGCAAGGCTCTTGCTAAATAGTGAGCTGTTAGGTTGAGGCGGGCGGTGTTTCCTGCCACATAGTGAGGCACAGCTGCTGCGGTCCTGGGCGGGGGTTCTGGGGGGTCTGTCCCGGTCTAGGGCTCCATCCCCGGGCTGACACTTCCCCAGCCCCTCCCGGGGGCCGCGGTTTGGTGCGGGGTGTGTACCCGGGCCGGGCTGGCCTGTGGGGAATTGGGGGGTAGGGGCGGGCTGCCCGGGGGTGCTCAGCGCCCCGTGCTGGGTGAAGGAAATGTCGCCTGCGCGGCTCTCCCGAGGCCTGGCCGGTGTCTGCTATGCTGGGGCTGTCACAGAGGTCTGGCATAGCGGAGAACGCTTGGGGACTCGGGAAACAAGGGGGTGCTGCAGGGTCCCTTTTAGGGGGGAGCAGTGGGGCTGTGCTGGGGGAGCAGAGGGGGTCCCTCCCTTTCCAGGCATTTGCTACCTGAATTTGACGCTGGAACTTGTGGAAACGTGTCTGTGTCCATGTCCAAAGTCTGTCTGGGTGGGAGCTGGGTGCCTTCATTGAAGAAAACTTCTCCCTGCTGCCTGTCTTCCAGCCCCACTCCTGGGTGCACCCCTCGATCTGTCTGGGAACACTTTAAGTTATGTGTGTCACCCCCTTTGCTATGAACCATCCACAGCACATAAAAATCGAAAACTACTTGGTGTGACCCCCTGTAGGTGCTGTAGCGTGCTTTGGGAATTTTTTTTTTTTTTCCCTGAAAAAAGGCTTGGGATATGGTTGGATAGTTTGGTTTAGTGCACTGACCTCCTGGTGGCCTCAGACCATATTTCTTCTAGAGAAGAAATAAGTTATTAGGGAATGTCCTTGCGGTTGTACCTCACCAGTGTTTAGGTTAGTGTTGGGGTTACTTTGGGATACACATAATCTGGAGAGAGGTAAGGATTGTCGCTTCTCCTTGTTAGCTGTCACTTGACCTCAAGGACGTTCCTGTGGGAGGATTTTTTATTTCCCTGTCAGAGTTTCACATTTGGCATTGCTGTTTTGCTTTCTTCAGTAGCAACAACAGAATTGGGCACCTCTCCATAGGTCAGAGCGCTGGTGGGGCTGAGGGATGTGCTAATGCTGGAAGTTCAGCACTAGGAAACACTGAAAGTCTTAAATCTTTCAGCACTGCAGATGTTGGCGGGCATGAAATTCTATTAATAATGATTAAAAAAACTTATGTTAAATACATCAGCTGCAGGCAGAGTCATAATTGATGGAGCCCTCTATAACCCTCACGCTTTCATGTCCTTCCTGAAGACTCGTGAGACGGAGAAGTTGAAATTAAAAGGTGTTGGAAGCCAGTGGAGGGGTACGGATGTGCTTCCCTGAGATAAAACTGATGCAAAAATGTTGCTTTTATAGGATCATGGAATGGTTTGGATTGGAAGGGACCTTAAAAACTGTCTCATTCCACCCCTCCCGTGGGCAGGGACACCTTCCACAGACCTGGGAAGTCCCACTTTATGGGAAGTACCGAGTCTTGCACACTCTGTCACATGAGGAAGGGCAGTAGTTATGTTTTCCACCCATTTTCAGCATCTGCAGAATCAGTTGCTGCTAAACACTGCAGGAATTCAAAACGCTGCGTTGCGACACTTTTCGTTCTGATTTGTCCCCTACTGACCTTGAGTGGGTTCTGCCATAGAAACTGACTCGTGGTTTAATCCCACGAGTTAGAACTGAGTTAAAAACAAACCAGAGCCAGCATCTCCCCACGAGAGCACAGCCAGCATGTCCCGAGAGTGACGCTGAATCCCCCTCGCATCCAGAGCCAGGCAGGAGCGCTATCCCAGCAGTGGGGCAGAGCACACCAGGCACAAAGTTCTGTGCACTTTGGGGGTTTTATTTCTTCTTAAGGAATGTGCTTCAAAACATGAAGTTTGAGTGGCAGAGCGTGACCTGAGCTTGCAAGAGCTGCCTGACACTGATCCTGGCTCAAGCTGCAGTTGTCACTGTTATTCCTGGGTGTGTTGGTGATGGTGGGATCAGACTTTCTGGGATTTACCATCCGAAGCCTTGATTTCTGCACGATTTAAAGCCTGGAGGAGTGGGTATAGCAGCTCCCTTGTAGCCCACCTGAGACGAGGTGAAGCCTGGCTGTACTTTTTAAGTGTGGATTGTAAGAGGATAAACTTCCAGGGGTGAACTCAATGTAGACTTTTCCCTAAACTATGTGTTTTCCACTGGTTGCAAAAAGAACTGTGATTTTTTTTTGTCTTGTCTGATAATGAGATCAAAAAGTAAATGTCCCAAATTCCTTTATTTTAATTTAAAGAAATAAGACCTTTCTGATGGCTCATGCCAGTATAAAACTGGTTTCCTTATGACTAATGTGACACACCACACAGAAATGGTGTATTTTTGTGAGTTACAACTCAGAAGGTATTTGCAGACAGTGATTCATGACAAGGAATACAACCCTTCTGATCAGTCCCAACCCAGTTTCTCAGCATGCTTTGAATATATCTCATTCTTCAGGGCTGGTCTAGGAAAAGTTGATTCCGTTCACCAAGGTTAGATAATCGCGGCGTGTGGGTGGAGGGGTTAAAACTTCAGTGATTGCTTCATGTGCATAAAGTTACAGCAACAAATCCCTTTCCTGGGTTTATTTTTTTATATTTTTGCGGCGATAGAAGAACAAAGGTTGGTAGGATTACTGTTTTTCAAAAAATCAGGTTTTCTTTGACAGATTGTAATAAAGAAGATTTCAGCAAGTGTTAAGACTTGGCTTTAATCCTTCTGGATAGTTTCTCTCTGTGGGTTTTCTGGACTCAAAGTATTTAATAACTTTAAATGCAAGGCTTGGGGTTTGCCTCTGCTTGGTTTGATGATAATACTGAGCCCTTGGTCATTCAGCTGAGCAAAATACGTTGCTCATGAGTCAGTCACAAACCAGGAAAGGGACTGAATAGCGATTGTGTTTGCATGTGCTGTGGATAAAGTTCCTGCTGTCCTCATACAGAATGGGACACCAGGAAAAAACACTGCCAAAAGCTCCTTCTGAGGGTTCCAACAGCCACAACGGACCCTGTCCAGTGGCTCAGCTCTGCCCTTGCTCCTTTGTACAGTTTCTACAGCAAATGCACAGGAAACAACCCAAAAGTGACACGCTGTGGAAACCCAGGAAGGCAAAATGCAGCTATTTTCCCAGCCTGTCTTCTGGTGTGTTACTGTTTTCAACAACACTCTGGCTGAAATGGGATCTGTAGTAAGAAATTTGTGTATTTGAGTGTTTATTCTCACTGTGCAAGGATAAATATTTGTGAGATCAGGGCCTTAGTTACCGCAGATTAACATTTATTTAAATACTTTAGGTATTTATAAACACAGGATTAAAAAAAGGCGTGTGGCAATGGCTTCTGGGTAATAAGCAAATGACTGCTCGGAACAGAACCACCCTGGTGACATTTACTTCCTTTTGTATTTTTGCAACACTGTAATAGAAAGACATGTTGGTTCTTTTTTGAGGAGGGGAGGCAGATCAGGCTTCACTGTGAAGGGAGTGCTTGGTAGAAGGTGATCAGATTCAGGCCTAGTTCTCATTTATATGTCATTTCTTTTCCCATCTGAAGGTTTGCAGGATATTTTTTTCCCTGCCTGGGAGGCAGTAGGAGGGGAGGTCCCTTCCCAGAAGAACTTAAATGCGAACTTCCATGTTACCTTCTCGAGCAAGCAGCGTGAGCTGTTAATCACATTCTCCATCCCAGCTCCTTCCCCACAGTAATGGGCCTGGGAAATAGTCTAGATCCTACCCTAATTCCTGAAATTGTGGGAAAGCTCTCTGGTGTTAGGTTGCTACTGGATAAGTGGTGGAGCTCAGATATCTCAAGTATGCATCTGCCAGGGGCTTTGATGAAGGAATTTAAAGCACCAGGAAGCTCGATGGGTCTCTCACAAATGGGTCAGGGGTGCCCTGCTCTGTTCCTTCAGTGCCTTCTGTGTCATCTCGTATTCCACTGCAGTATCCCAGACTGTTTTTGGGGAGAAGTGATGCTTTAAGGGATGCTGTGATGCTGAGGAAGGCGGGAGATGCCTGTGAGGCAGCAGCAGTTGGCATTGGTTCTTGAGGGCTGGAAGTTCTGCCCGGGGGGCTGTTGCTGTGTCACTGCTTCAGGTGAGCTGTTCCCAGGTCACTCGTGACTTGTTTGTGAGGTTTGGGTTCTCCTTCTTTCCTGTTGGAAGCAGTGCACAGTCCAGAATGGGTCAGACACGGAGCTGGCCACTAAAAATGGTCTGTTCTCCCTGCTGCTGTAAATCAATCCTAAACCATGAGTTATTAGTTTGGTTTATACTGAAAGTGCTCTATAAGAACTTAGCGCTTCTCTTGTGTTTGATCATAGAACCCAGAAGAGTTTGGGTTGGAAGGGACCTTAAAGTTCATCTCGTTCCACCCCTGTGCCATGGGCAGGGACAGCTTCCATAGACCAGGTTGCTCCAACTCCCGTCCAACCTGGCCTTGAAGACGCAGCCTGCGAACCCTCTGCTCAGAAGGGGCTTGTTTTGTATGAATGGTGATGAATTTATTTGAACAACTCCTTTTTGAAGCAAAGCCACACATAGATTTGAGATGAAAATCTCCTAATTGTGAAGTGAAGGGCATAAAAGGAAGCGTCTTTTCACCTAACATGATAAATATGGGATTTGCTGCCCCAGGATCTCATGGATGCACTGCTCAGATGAGTTAAGGAACTGATCAGATGAGTTTAGGGAAGTGAAATCCATGAAGGACAGTTAAATGATAGTGTTTGTTTCCACATGGTCTTAGGGTGCAATGGGGTGCTGCAGCATGGAAAAGCATGGGAGAACTCTTGCTCTGTGCTTGCGTTGTTCCCATGCTCTTCTTTCTTTTGCTGCATCTGGTACCTGGCCTTGATGGAGAGAGTACATGGGGTATCTGGAGGCTGGATGATCCAGCGTGGCTGTCCCTAAGTCCTGGGACTGTCTTCTTCATTCAGTGACGTTCCCAATGATGTTCCAGAGCAACCTGCCTCTTCTAAGCCTCCATTTCTCCCCGCTCGTCAAACTGGGCTAATGACTCTGACCTTTTGTTTGTAAAGCAAAAGGAAAAGGATCAACAAAATACTGGAGCTTATTTACTGTCATTACTGAAATGATGAGCAATGCCACTTTGCAGCACTTCAAAGAGGCTGTGCTCATAAGATGCTGGAAATCCCTTGAGAGAGAAAATGTTTCAGATGGAAAAAGAGGAGGGCGAGTATTCCTCACATTCTCCTTTCCTAAATGTACTCTCCTGCAAGGCATGGAGGCACTCTCCCCCTCCAGCCCTCTCCCCTCCCAGCTGGGCACTTTAAAATAGTGCTGACAAAATTTGCTGGTTTCAGTAAACGCCAGACTTGCTGGTGTCACTGCTCTGAGTTCTGCATAAATTGTTCCCATGCTGTGGAGTTGTGCAAAGTACTCTTGTTGACCTATTGTATTACCACTAATAAGATTGAATGTGGTTTTAATTTCTCATTTCCTCTTTCTCTGGATGCCCTTTTCCTACTACTTAAAGTCTTACTTCAGGTCTCTGTATAGCAAAAGTCTCTTTCTGTCGCTCAAAGAATGAACGATGCTTTGCTTTCAGAGCGCTCTGCACTGGAGGGCTTTAAGTGGCATTCAGAGGAGGCTATCAGCCACAATATCTGATGTATTGGTGTGGCTGCAGTTCATGCATGGAGTGCAAAAAATGGGATTTAATTGGGAGGGAGGGGGAGTAGCGGCCTTGGCTGAATGGATGGGTGAAAGTTCCCCGACCACCCCTTAGCCCAGCAAATAGTTGGTTGAGTGCTTGCCAGAGCGGAAGCGAGTTCCCTTTCAGGCACCCTCCCTTTGTCACCGTAAGAAAAAGCACACACGCACTCATATGGGTTTGGCCTTGCAGCTGCAAAAAAAACCCAACCAGGCGAGAGAACCATGCACACACCCAGATCCTGTTCTTTCAATACCAGCAGCTGCGGAGCCGGTGCTTTGCTGGAGGAAAGCATAGAGCTATAAACACAGCTTGTGGAAAACCTTTACCTTCTGTCTAGGGCAGCATGAAATCACTGGCCGCTTCCCTTCTGCAAGCTAAATTAAAAACGGCTGTAATTAACTTATACAAAATAGCCTTTTGGTTGCTATTGAGAATTCAGTATTGTATCAAAGAGGTTACATCTAGGGGCTGGCTTCACATGAGAGGTTTCCATAAAGCAGCTTATTGTATACCTTGTGGTAAGCTTGGCTAGAAAGGCCTGCGTCCTTAGCATCCCTAATAGAGTCTAATCTCTCTTTTCCCAAAAAGATCAGTTCAATAAAATGATGATTTCCCCTGTACTCTGGTACCTGGTGTGCTGCATCCAGCTCTGGGCCCCCAACACAAGAAGGACATGGAGCTGCTGGAGCAAGTCCAGAGGAGGCCATGGAGATGCTCCCAGGGCTGGAGCCCCTCTGCTCTGGGGCCAGGCTGGGAGAGCTGGGGGTGTTCACCTGGAGAAGAGGAGGCTCCAAGGAGACCTCAGGGCCCCTTCCAGGGCCTAAAGGGGCTCCAAGAAAACTGGAGAGGAACTTTGGACAAGGGCCTGGAAGACGATACAAGGGGGAATGGCTTCAGACTGAAAGAGCGGATTAGGTTAGATTTTGGGAAGAAATCCTTCGCTGTGAGGGTGGTGAGGCCCTGGCACAGGCTGTGCAGAGGAACTGTGGCTGCCCCATCCCTGGAAGTGTCCACGGCCAACTTGGACATGGATTGGAGCAACCTGGTCTACTGGAAGGTGTCCCTGCCCATGGTAGGGGGTGGAATGAGGTGGCCTTTGAGACCCTTTCCAAGCCAAACCATTCTGGGGTTTTATGGTTTCAAACACCCTGAAATAGTTTTGGATGGTCCAGAGCCTGGAGTTTGCACTGGAGATTACATAAGGTGAGATCACTGCTGGGCTCAGAACATGCAAAATGGAAACAACTACAGTTTAAACCAAGTATTTCTCTGCCTGTCCCAAGGAGATTTCACAGGCATCTGTCACCACAGCCAAGCTGAAACCTGACCCCGCTCTGTCAGACCAGAGGGGCTGATCGAAACAGTGGGGCCTTGCTGGAGTCTGCTGGAAGGTTGTTCGGTCCCGCTGGCTGCAGGGATGGAGAAAGTGAGTCCAGAGATTGTCATGCTGTTGAGCAAAACCAGAGGAGTGCTCCTCGCAGCTTCCTGCAGCTCTGCCTGCAAATCCCAAATGGCAGCCTGGGATCCTGTGCCGTGCCTGTGCATTGCACAGATGGCTTGTGCACACACAGACCCTGCATTCAGCATTTCTGTGGCATCACCTCACTGGACACTGCCACGGAAGAGCTGAGTAGTCCCAGATTTGGAGGAGGCCCCTTCTCCCCCAGCCCTGGTTCCTCTTCCCACCCTTTGAACAGGACAAACCATAGGTGTAGGGAAGGAGACTGCCTGGAAAATCCCAGATATGTGGTGGATTTTGGTACTGCTGTGGTGGGATCCTGCCTGTTCTCCTGAGTTCACAGTAGTACCCATCTTGCTGGGCTCCTGAGATCTCAAAAGCATGTTCAGGCTCTTCACGTGGCATCGTGTTTATACATTTCTTTTTTCCCTCCACAATGGAAATCCTGTGTATTATTTTGACTTTGTTAAGATGCTGTTTATAAACCATTTTGATTTAGATGCTCAAGGCCATTGTCTTGGTTTTTTGTGACCAAAATCCCAGCAGATATAACACTTCTGAAAAATGTCAGGGAGTCAATGTCTTTTTTTTTTCCTCTCTCCCCTCATGTCAAAGGTTGACTTAAAATATTAATGCTGCAAAGATTCATTTAAGATATTAAAACTGTTCAGGCAAGAATACATGTACATATTGTAATTACTTCCTTTTTCTTACAATTAAAGTAATTGGATTATATTTAATGAGCTATTTACATTTAATAATTAAGAAAAGACTTATCTTTCCAGTATTCCCCAAGTGCAGCAGAAGGGTGGGGGCACTCAGAGCTGTGATATAATTATCTAGGCGTGAGTTGAAACTGAAAGAGCAGTTGAGCTCTATAGAAAACACTTGGAACTGGTTTGTTCCTACTCTTTCATTAATCAAAATAGTTTAGTGTGTGGCAAAGAAGGGAAGGCTGAGCTTAGCTGCAAATGAGACAGAGTTTATCTGCTGAAAAGGAAGGTTAAAATATGCTCGAACTTAACGAATAAGTCATTTAGGGGGAAAAAAGCACACCCTCTCTTTCCATATTAATTACTGAGCGCTGCCCAGGAATGAGAATGTGCTGCTGTATTGTGAGTCGGGCTTTGTTAGTGCGACAGGCACAAGCCTTTCCTCTGGCTGGGGAGGCTGGTGAGAAGCAGAGGAAGCAAAGCCGCTGTGCTCATTAGCGGGAATTCAGGCCGGGATTGAGGGAGGCAGCGCCGTTGGGTTCAGCAGCGGGGCTGGGCTTCTGCGCAGGCATTCCCGCAGCCAGGGGCTCCTGCGGGACCTCCGCGGGGAGCTGTGGGCAGGGGCCCTGCTTGCCTTTCCACCTACACGGTGTCTCTCCTGGTCAAGACCCTTTGAAGTGAATTCAGCACTACGGGCTTCGGGGCTTGGAAAATTCTGCCCCACCGTCGCGCCCTGGTGACCTGCAGTGCTGCTTCCAGCTCTGGGGTGCTCAGCACAGGAAGGACATGGACCTGTTGGAGCGAGTCCAGAGATGCTCTGAGGGCTGGAGCCCCTCTGCTCTGGGGACAGGCTGGGAGAGCTGGGTGGGTCCAGCCTGGAGAAGGCCCCAGGGAGACCTTATGCACTCAGGTGCCTAAAGGGGCTGCAAGAGAGCTGAAGAGGGACTTTGGACAAGGGGGAATGGCTTCCCACTGCCAGAGGACAGGGATAAAGGGGATATTGGGAAGGAATTGTTCCCTGTGAGGGTGGGAAGGCCCTGGCACAGGGTGCCCAGAGGAGCTGTGGCTGCCCCATCCCTGGAGGTGTCCAAGGCCAGGTTGGACAGGGCTTGGAGCAACCTGGGATGGTGGAAGGTGTGCCTGCCATGGCAGGGGGTGGAATGAGATGGTTTTCAAGGCCCTTTCCAACCCAAACCATTCTAGGATTGTGGGATTCTAGGACTGAAACCTGCCCAGGCCTCTCCCGACGTACTCCTGAAACGTTTTGGAACCTGTTGTGGGTTTTCAATACCCAAGTACACCAAAGCTACCTGTTGATTGACGGTCATGATGCCACTCTGTGTTGTCACTGATCTTGTATCCTTGCCCAAATTATTCACAGGTTTAGTAGAGAGCATTCTGCTCCCTTTGCTGCTCCTGTTTCCTAGGAAGCAACAAAGCCAGAGCTCTTGTGGCGCTGAAGGAGCCCTGCCTCTCTCTCCTGATGTATACCCTCACAGCAAAGACCTTGAAACCTTTCTGTTCTGGAGCTTTAACTGCTATTTAATCAATAGTTCTGTATTCTGAGAATCAAATTCCTGTGACAGCTCTCTTTAATTGAGCTAAACTGCCTTTCTCTTGTCACATCTCTTCTAGAGTTTTATTTAAATGCATTTGTTCTGCCTGTATCCTAGTCAGGTATTGATAGGAACACCAGGTGACCCTCTTTGTTTAACTTGTTTTTCAGCTAAATGAATGGAAACATTAATTAGTGCAATGGTTTGTTTTTTAGGAATTAAAAAAATAAAAGTCTAGGTCAAACTGCTGGCTCTGTTAGCGCTCCAGCAGAAACCAGGAGGATCTGTATGTTCCCCATTAGTGACACCCCCCTCCTTCCACCCCCAGCCTGATTTCTAACAACAGCTCTGAGCGAGTCCCTCTCCAGGAGAGCAGCCTGGTATTTATTCCAGCAAGATCATCTTCAGCAAAGCTGATAACAAAAAGTTTAAAAGGAAGAGCCAAATTTTCAGTCACACCTGTGCAATCCCCTTGAGGGCAGTAAATGATGATGATAATGCATGAGCCAGACAAAAAAAAAAACCACAGAAAATGGCTTTCTGAGCCTCTTTTGCATTTTTCAGAGCCAGCAGACTGGAGGGGTGGGGGGGAGAAAGGCAGGGGAGGGAAAAAAAAGGAAGGAGTATTTTTACTCTGGGATTGGAGCAGGCTGGATGTTTGTCTCAAGGACTCCACGCTGTACAATCCTCGTTGTGCTGTGGGATCAGGGCTGACGTTCCCAGTGTCGGAACATCGCTGTGGAAAAGGGCAGTGCTGCTCTTGCCCCACGTTATTGCCCAAACAGCCTCTTTCGTAACGCCGGCAGATCAGGCCTGCAAAGTTCTCCACTTGGTGATTGAAGTGCGTTATTAATACACAGAGGGGTTGTGGATGTGGGTTTTTGTGATCAGCTAAGTGTGTTCTCCCAAAGGTCCTGGATTTTCAGTAGATCCTGGTTCAGGAGAGCTTTTGTGTGGTGGTGGGTGAAAACACAGCCTGTGCTTCCCGTCCCACCGGCTGCTGAGAGATGGTGGGCAGTGTTTTCCCTTGGCCCAGGGGGGTTTTACCCGTCCATCTCCCCTGTGGTTTTTTGGGAGAATAGACCACTGTGAAAGGAAGCAGCCCTGCAGCTGCCCTTCACTGCTGACTCCTGCTCAGCTGCTGGCAGGCTGGGCTGGTAATGACAGATGAGCCTGTGACGCGTTTTTGGGAATGAATACTTGTTACAGCTGGCGGGATGGAGTAGTTTGTGGCATCACATGGCAGTTTGCTCTATAATTTCGCTCCCTATTGCTCGGATGCAGCACTGATTGCTGGGTCTCTCTCCGAGCGTGGAACTGGAGCATTTCTGATTGCCGCATCCCACTTCTCTGTGGCTGCATTGTGAGCTTGGATATAGCCCTGAGCACTCAGCAGAGCCTTCTGCTGATTTTTTTTTTTCCCCTCAGTTCTCCCTCTGTGTGTGTGTGTGTGGCTGCTGCTTCCCTTTCTGCAAGTCTTTTGGGGTTACATAAAAGCCAGTCTCTTTCTGGCCATTACAGCTACATGGGGGAGTAGTTACTGCTGAGAGAAGCTTGAAATTTGAAGCAGAGTTGTCACAGACATTAGAAAGAACAGTCGGTCTGCGTTGGCAAGCGACTGAGTTAAGTCTTATTTCATACTGATGGGAATTTCAGATCTGATTATCTCCTTTCCCCCTCATTCCCAAACCTGCTAGTGTGTCTAATCCCCCGATGGACACTCCTAGGGGCGGCTCTCCAAAGCGCTTAGCTGAAGGCTTGGTCTCCTTGACTGTGCTGCCTGTTTGTGTCCAGGCAGAGGATTTTATAAGCCCTGCCCAGGGCAGGGTGGTTGGTCGCCCTGACGTACTTGGAAATCAAGCCTGAATTCCCTTCCCTTCCCCAAAAAAAGCGCTCTGCCCTCCTTAGGTGCTTTGTGCTACACCAGACACTATGACAGATGATCTCACTGCTGGGGTCCAGATTTATTTGCAGATGGTCCCTGATCTAAGAGGTTGTGTGCCACATTGAGCAGGGAATTACCCAGGTGACTCCCAGTAACGCTATGCTAACTGGTCGAATACCAGTGAGGAGAACCTTGCCAGATCTCTCCCTCCAACTCACCTGTTATTTACAGCTCTTTGTGTGCATTGCA
Organism: Eulacestoma nigropectus; assembly: GCA_013397775.1. NCBI lineage: Eukaryota > Metazoa > Chordata > Aves > Passeriformes > Eulacestoma > Eulacestoma nigropectus. The sequence continues at coordinate 133,673 of VZTE01002871.1, forward strand.
TCCGCAGGGCTCGCCTTGGAGTCCTGCCTGCCTTCTCTGCACCACCATGGTGACTGTGCTATCTGCCTGCTCTACAAAAAAAATCCCAAAAAACAGGTCTGGTTCCTCTCTTGCTGTGCAGTGCTGTTTTCTGCTCTGCTCCAAACCGCTTGTTAAGGAGTATTTGCTCTGAGTTGCTGTTTTCAGTTGACAGAACTCACCTTGGAAAGCAAATACTCAATCCTAAAACATCTCTATATTGCTTCTCAATAGTTGTAATCAAAGTCTGTCTCCTTTACTGCTCCTAACAATTGTTCAATTTTACTGTGCCAGCCCTATTTATTAAAAATAGTCAATAAGATGCAGCTTTGTGCGAGGGCTTTATGGACTGGCAGTTCTTGTTTGAAACAAACCAATTGCACTTGATTCTAATCCCGACCTGGGATTCCTGAGTGATCTGCTGCAGCAGAGCTCATGGGGAGAGTGGTCGATGGGTTGCTGATAAGAAATCTTGAAGCAGCACGCTTATCTTGGATTTACCTGGGCTTTGCTTGAAGTGCTGGATTCAGAAAGGCAAGAATCGCAAGTCACATATTTTTCCCCCTTTTCAAGCCTGCGTTGAGCCATGCTTGTTCCCCAGCGCCCAAGAGTATTTACAGAACTAATTGCCAAAGTCAGAATCCTCTTAAAAACTGGTGAGCAGGATGTTCAAGGTGAGAGCTTATTGTGGCGGGAGCAGGGTGTCAGATCAGCAGCCTTGGGAAGAAGCTCTATGCATGGATCCTGCTTTCTCGGAAAAACATGAGGTGTCCAAGACCACGATGTGTGCAGTGAGAAAGGACGGGAGTTGTCGGGAAGGATGATGGGGAGCAAAAACCAGGTGAATCCTGGAAACAAGGTGCCAGTTGTGGCTGGAGGATCAGGAGGAATGTAGGAGCAGTGAGTTCAGCTTCCAGGGCTTTTTCGTGCTCAGCAAACTTTTTTCTGGGCTGGAGCAGGCCAGGGCTCGGCAGCGCCTGCGTAAGCATTTTGGGAGAGGGAAATTATGAGGAATCCTGGCAATACCCAGCTGGAGGTGGGGCAGCAAGGGGAAGGGAGCTGCGGGGCGAAGCTAGGCTTTTCAAATGGTTTGGCTTTTAGTCACTGCCATCACAAGGCTTGGAGCCTTCTGTGATTCAAGTCATGACTTGGAGGCTTCAGAGCAAGTGCTTGGGAGCAGGTAGGAAGGGTCTGGTTCAAGTGAGAGAGGAAAATAATTTGTTTCCTTGTTTTTAAGAAGCACAGTGGTTGGGAGGATGAGCCTTTTGAATGTGGATTGATGCAGCAGGGTTTGTGGATTTTCCTTACGGCTCTCCCAGCCAGCAGAGATCACTGAACTTCTTTCCTCGCACTGTGTTTCAATTTGATGCCTTTCTTTGTTTTCCATATTCATTAGAAATCTGTTGCAGAGTTTTCTATTTCTAGAGGCAGTTTCCTTTTACTCCTAACATACTTGATCTCCTCTCCTGTTACACAGGGATCAGGGCAGGTCCTCTGTGCCCATGTCATTCTTGCAGCTTCTTTAAAAACAGTGTTTGCACCCCAAAACTCTACTCCTGAAACAAATCTAATCTCCAGCATTCATAAGCAAATGGAAACGCTTATCTTTGCCCCAAAGATAAGGATTTTCGGCCTTGCAATTCATTTAAGTTGCATCTGAATGGTAGGATTTAGTTATAATATATGGTCTGCGGTCACTGTGTGACAGTGACTAATGCCTGATGACCAGGCTGGCCAGCCGGGGTGGAATTCTGCTGTGCTGTCATGCCCTGAGCACGGAAAGTGAAGCAGTTCTGGATGGCCCGTGCTTGGCACTGTGCTGTCATTCGCCCCCTTAATGGCTCTCCTAAAGAATAACAGCACGAGCCTCCCAGAAAGCTTTTTTAGCTCCGTTCCTTCTTTCATTTGCTGTGTCTCCTCCCTGCCCCCAGCTCATGCCTTGCGCTGCCTCCAGTGTTTTGCTTCCTCTTCCTCCTTCCCCCTTTGCTCTCATACCTTGTCCCTTCTCCACACCTGGTTTTCTGCCCTACCTGACTCCCGCTTTTGAAATACACCACTTATTTTCCAATCCACACTATTAATCTTTGTCCCACCTACTCACGAGGCATGAAGGTTTTACAGGAACCCATTAGCTGCTATCTCTATCCCTACCCTCCAAACACTCCAGGAAAAAGCAAGGTCTAACAGTGTTCTTATGGGGGCATCACCTGCTCTTTTTGCAGGTCCCAGATTTCCTTCGTAAAATCTTGAAGCTCCTCGTCCTGATGCTCAGAAGAGAGGAATTTTTGCTTTAAAATGCCTCTTACCCAAAAGCTGCTGGGAGAACAGGGTGGTTGTCCACAGCCCATCCTGCCCTTCCTGCCTCGATCATCTCTGATGCTCCACAGGGTTAATTTAATTCCTTAGTTGCTGGATCCTGGCTGGGTTTAGGGGCAGCAGAGCTGTCCCCACGGCCTTGGGAAGCGCTGCTGTGGAGATCATGAGGGCAAAACTCTCTTTCTGCAGTGGAGTGTGGCCAGGAGGGTGGGAGTGGCTGGCAGGGTGAGCTGGGCTATAAAGGGAGTCTTTTGCTTAGCCTTTATCTCTGCTGTCTTGCACCAGTGCAAATTTGTGCTGTACATGTGCTCTACCTCAGTTTTTCTTTAAAAAAAAGCGGTTCTCACCACTACTCCTTGCTTTTACTTTCAAAACATGCTTTGAAGGCACTTTCGGGGTGACTATACAGGCAACATATCCAGAGCCTTTTTTTGTTGGTATTTGAGGCACTACTCCCATTTTCTGCCCTGTTTTCCCCATCCTTGCAGAGATCAGTGCTACCTGCATTTATCCAACCACGCTACCCTTCAGCTTGGGGGGTTTTTTGTCTCCTTTTATACAGTACGCTCACATCTCGTCCCCCACTTCGAGGCTTATTTTTCCTCTTGCTGTTTTCCTTCTGTCTGTCCTCCACTTTGGAAGGTTTCCAGCCAGGCTGTCCACTCCAGCTCTGCAGATCCCACCGCGTGTGCTCCCTGGCCGAGCCCTGGGGAAGCACAGGGGAGAAGCTGGATGCAGGCAGCCTGCAAATGCTGCCTTGTTTATGAGAGCTGCTTGTTGGTGCAGACTGCAGTCTGGGGGGAGCTGGGAAAGTTTGTCTGGCATGAAGCACTAAAGCTGACAAAAGATTGTAGGGCTTGGGCTGGAATCGATAAAACACGGGGTGTTGGGAAGGGAAGGTCAGAGCCCTTCCTTAGTTCACCCTGTTCTTTAAATATCCCGGCAGCTCCTGATGGCTGCAGTGGACACGGGGAAAAACAGCACGGGCTCGATCCTTGGAGGGTCTTGCTTTTATTTATTTGGATGCAGATCTCACTCCCCTGTTCCATAAGGTGCTTGGTTTTGGGGACCTTTTCTGTGCAGCCTGGTCTCATGGCAGGAGGTTGGAACAGGATGAGCTTTAAGGTCCTTTCCAACCCAAACCATCCTGGCATTCTGAGATGCTGTGAAATCCCTCGTGTAGAGGCGTTGCAAAATGGTAGCAACCTACATCTGCTTGTCTGGGAGATATCCCAGCGCTCGGTGCTGTGGCTCTTGAACTCCTCTGCCTTAATGGGTCAAATTTAGCAATTCAAAATCTGGCTTGTGAGGTAATTAGGAGGGATAATGCCCACTTCTTCCTCTTAACACCCTGATAGAAAAGCATCCAGGAAGGACTCCTGGACCTCAAAGATAAGCTGCCAGCTGCCACAGAGACTATCAAAGGGTGGCTCAAAGTCAAGAGCAAACAGCTGATTTTTTATGGTTCTTGGGTTTTTGCTGGTGGTGACAGGAAGCCATGTTCCCCAAGCTGTTCGCTTCCTGTTTTATTTTTACACCCAGCCCGAGCAGATCCACATGCCTATCACATGGGAGCTGCCTGCTTCTCTTGGGTTGCTCCTCAGCTGACCTAGAAAAGTGATTCTTTCCCCTTCTAAATTAATCAAGAACTTGGGATGTATTTGCTTTCACTTAGTCTTAAAGATTTCAGGCTTGTATGATGCTCCTTGTAGTGAGCTGGTCACCCAGGTTTCCTTCTTCCTCTTGGAGCTGGACAATCTGGGAGGGAGCTGTTTGGTGCTTCAACATTTGGGCCTATTAACAAAGGAGATTTTTGTTAGTTCAGGGCACTGACCTGCACATAAAAGCATTTTCTGTCTAAAGCATAACTTCCAGACACTTAGGTTTTCTTCAGGTTTTTTATTTTATTATTTTTTTAGAGAACTGGAAGTTTGTCCTGCCTGTTGTACAATCAATCCTGACTTGTTTCTGAGCACTCTCCAGTCCTGCATCCTGATTAGAGCTCCCTCAACCTTAAACTGCTCTAGCACGAAAACAATGGTGCAGTGTAAACCTCATCCCCGGGGGATTTTCCAAGGGAAGAGGGGTGCAGCCTGCAGGATAAGGAACAGTCACCAGAAAGTTTCCTGGTCAGCTGCAAGCGCTTCCTGTTGTTCCAGGAGAGCCCCATGTGCTGCTCCAGGAGGGAGGCACCACACGTGCTTCGGTGTGCTGGGAGAAGCTGTTTTGTTCTTTCTTTTTTTGTATAATACATCTCCTGTCTTCATCTCCTCGGTTTAAGCAACTATTGATTGCAAGTTTGGAATGTTTCCGAAGAGGAGCTCATAAGAGTCATGCCAGGCGCTGTGTGAGCGCGGGAGGCGGGCGCCCGATCCGGGCAGCGGATGGGTAGGAAGGGAACAACGGCTGCGGCATTGCCAGCAGCGCTGGGAGTGTGGGCGAAGATGTGGAGTTCTCCATCTCTGCCTCTGTACCTGGGCTGGTGGGGCTCTGCTGTCACTGCAAGTCAGAGAACAGGAGGATCTTTATTTCTGATGAACCAGTTTTCTCAGGGTGGGGAGAGGGAAAAGAAGGCTTATAAATAAAGCCATTTGAGAGCAGGAAAAACGAACACCATGGCTCTGGTGTGCCTGGAATTTGCGGTTGAGTAATCCTTTCCTGTTTCTTTTTTGGGTTGTTTTTCATCTTTCAGAACAGTGCCTGAAGCAGGTCCACCATGCCGTTAGTAACGAGGAACATTGAGCCAAGGCACCTGTGCCGTCAGACGTTGCCTAGCGTTCCGAGCGAGCTGGAATGCGTGACCAACATCACCCTGGCAAATGTCATTCGACAGCTGGGCAGCCTGAGTGAGTACCATGGCGAGCCTGCGCGTTGCCCTCAGGAGTCGCTACTGCTCTTTATTTAGCTCCCTTTCTACTCTCGTGTTCCTATTTCTCCCCCATCTGCCTTCCCTGGGTAATGCTAAAATGTTTTCCTAAAGAAATCTGATGCTAATTTCATATCCCTGGTCCCACTGCCTTCCTATCTAAGAGAAAATGGGGAGGGGGGTGTGTGTATGTGTGTGTGTATGTGAGAGGCTGCAGTGAAACTGCAGATGGAAGGATGGAGCACAACTCAGGCTTGTAAAATGGGAGGCTCTCGGAGCAGGCAGGATCTTGTGTCAGAGAACGTGCCTGTAATTGCATGTACTACTAAATGGAGCTTTGACTCTGTTGAATCTACACCATGTCAGTAGTCTTATTTTTAATGAAAGATAATTAAAGCCCCCACGCAGAAGCTCCTGTTTGCCCCGCTGCTGTTTGTTGCGTTGTGAGACCCAAAGACCCGTCTGAGTCAAATGGTGCCTCCAGAGCGTCAGTGGTTTGGGGCTGCTCACTCAAATGGCAGCATGAGCTGGAGCGAGGCCTGGCTCAGCTCTCCAGTGGGCTGACCCATAGCCTTGGAAAAGCTGGAGGGAAAACACAGGCCTACGTGCCACAGGAGAAACGAAGAGTTAATGTGGTCTCTCCGGGATGACTCCATACTCTGTTGAGATGCTCTGGGTTCTGATTAACCACCTTTGTCCTTGAATCGAGACTTTGATAATCAAATTAATCTATTGTTTAGCTTCTGTGGGGTGTTTGCAAGCCCTTCTGCTTGCTCTGCAAAGCAAGCCCTTGTCTTCCGCCATGTGGCAGGCAAAGTTTGGGTGCATCCTCTTTCCAGCAGTGCAAACCATGGCTGTCACTAAAATCTGGGCCCGTGTTTGCTGCCAGTCGGTGTCACATTCTGTTGGGTTGGAGAAATGTCACTGCACAGGCGAGACCAGGCTCTCTGCTCGCGTTCAACTGGCCCTTGTTGTTCATTCGTTAGGTCTGGTAGCCAAGATGGTTGTGGAGAGTGAGTGAAATCCATCTCATGCATGTGAAATGGTGAGGAAGGAGGCAGTAAAGCTGTGCAAAGCCCAGCTGCAGGGAAAGCTCATCCCTGTTCGGAGACACGCTGTGGGTTAGTGTGACAGCCCTGGCCAGATCCCACAGGTTTAGACCTTCTTTGCACAGATATTCAAAGTTTCTCTGCTTCTGAAGCTCTGGGAGCCAAATTGCAGCCTGGTTTCTTCCTTGGGAAGGTACCCTGAGAGCTGAGATGTGGGGATGCGGGGAGAAGGTGTGAGCTGCTGGACCAGTCGCAGGTACCTGGAGGGGAAACTGAGGAGAGGAGCCTCCTGCTGACACGTGGTGTGAGAAGAGAGCGAGGCAGGTGGGAAGGAAATGCTGAGCACCATCCACTTCCCCAGGGTCAGCAGTATTTTAAATAAAGCAATGTTTAGACTACGCTCGCACCCAGATGACCAAACTCCTGCTCCCTGCCCTTTCCTCTCTCCTCCGAAAAACAAATTCACTCTCTCCTTGTACCTTGACTATTACAGGAACATAGAACAGGTTCAGTAGGCTGTGACAGCCCTGTCAAGTGAATAATCAGCCATGCCTGGTGCACCACAGTCTCTTTACAAAGATGCAAACATAAATCTTGTCAAACTTTCATATTCCAGTGAGTTTACCCTTCGTTACTATCGCAGCTGGGAGCACTTTGTATAAGTCGACTGTGCGGTTTTGTGTGATTTTGTAGAATCCACAAGCTAAAGGTGGAAGGACCTATTAAATCATGCCGTCTGTCTTCCTGCCAGTGCATGACAAAGATAATTCTGATTGTAAGCTGCACTTTTGCAGTCAAAGTAACTAAACTAAAAAATTAATCTCTGTCTTACCTCATCTAAAAGTATTCATGAAGCACAGGCAACATGTGAGATGCTGGGTGATAACTCCAGGTGCACTTAAGGGAATGCCGACCATCCCTTCTTCTCCCTCCAGGGTCAAAACCAATATAGAAAATGCTGTTATATATTATTTTATATTTGAAATATACTTTGCAAATCAAAGACTTAATTTTTCCCCTAGTGCTTGTTGCAGTTCCTTGTGAAATTCAGAAGTGTTTTTCACTTCTTGTGGAAGTAGAAACGAAATTACAACTTTTCTTTTCCTGAGCTGTTGCTGGAAGGTTTTGCATTTTCCCACAGATAAATTTTTACTCTCTTTGGTCAAATAGGAGAACTGGTCTGTGCTGATGTTGAACCTGGAGAGTGTTTCATGAAAAATGGCTACAGCAAGAGCTACCTGGCCCTTAGGTCTCTAAACATAAAATCCTTCTCATGAGTTTGGGTTTGTTAATTGAGCTTATGTGGAGTCTGCATTGTCTGGGAGGGTGGAAGGAAGAGGTCAGTTGAAGTTAACCTTCAGCATTTGCTTTCTACAAACACTTGGACCTGGCATTGCCACCAAAAGGGGTGGAGAAGGTTGAATTTTAACCTGGCTCATTCCCCGTGCTTGGCAGTGTAAGGAGATCTCCTGGGAGCAGGAACAAGGAGCTGATATGTCGGGTTAGATAGCTGGGAGTGTTTGTGCAGCTGGGCTTTGGGGATGCCCTCGCCTTGCCTTGTGCAAGAGGCGCTTTGTCTCTCTGATGGGACTCTGCAGACAGCCACATTTTCCAAAACTGCTGTTGAAATTAGACTTCCAACTGGTTTTTCTTTCCTGAATGTCGGAGAGGATCTTTAGGAGTAACAGATTCCAGAACAAACTGTTGACCATATGATGATGCACTTCAAAACCAGACTGCTTATTGGGAGCAGCCTTGTACTCAGCAGCCGTGGCTGGAAATGTTTCCCATCAGTGGGAACACCATGGGCCCGTGTCTGTGGTCGGTGCCAAGTCTGCTCTGCTCCGCGCTGTCCTCGGCGTGGCTGGGGCTCCCTGTCTTGGGTTGTGCCCGGGAGCAGAACAAAGAGACAGGACTCATTGGAAGTTCCTGGGTTTCTTCCAGGTCTCCCACCTCTGTCTACCTGTGGCCATCTCTTGTTGCACTGTAGGTTTCAAACTCCCAAGGACGGGGCCATGTTTTTGTTACTCCTGTAAGTGGTGCAGCTCCTGATCCGAGCCCCGGGTGCTCTCGTGGCCCAAACCATGGATGGTGCTTGTCATAGCAGCCCACTGGGTAGTCCAGGCTGTTCCAGAGGGAATGTCCCTGATTGAGAAGTTCCCTTTTGGTTTTGATTTAGAATCAATGGGAATGCATCAATTTTTCAGACACTGCCACCTGAAGGAACAGCAGGGTCAGTGCTGTCAGCTGCAGTTACAGCTCCAGCTTTGGGATCCAGGACTGGGTCTGCTCTCTACTTCCAGAGTGCTTTAAGCTTGAAAAAGATGTGCCAGTTCCCCTGGAGTCAGGCCTGCTGGAGACTGGTAGTCTTTGAGATTCTCCAGAGCAATAAAAATCTAAATGTGTTTCCTTGTCTAATAAACAGAACAGCAGAGAATCTTAAAGGACCTTCAGATCCATCCACATTCAGACCAGTGTAGTGTTGTCAGCCCTCTTTAGTTCGTTACTTTAATAGACTTTAAAGTATGTCTCAATTGTTTCCTTATTGCTTGAAGATCCCTTGGAAATGTCAGGTTTTGGTGGAACAAAGCGTTTTCTTCCTGGATGTTAAACTCAACCCTGACAAACTTGAAAAGAAGAGTGGTTGGTTCTTTCTTTCTTTCTTCTTTCTTCAAGAAAACAAGCTGGGAGACTGAGTATGGTCTGATGTGGTTCATGAGGGTAATGTGGACACTTTAATATTGCAGGTAAATCCGCAGAAGACATATTTAGAGAGTTGTTTACTCAAGCCAACACCTTTGCCTCTCGGGTGAGCATTCTCATCGAGAGAGTTGACCGCTTGCAAGTCAAAGTCACTCAGCTGGATCCCAAAGAGGAGGAAGGTAATGGAGTGGAGCACAGGCCAAGCATGGTGAAGGTTCTCCTTGAGTCAGCATGGTTGGTTCAGCACCATAAACCCAGCGTGACACTGCCCTGGGTGTTGGAATGTGTTCTCTGGAGCTGAGAGGGACTGTTCCCTGCCTTCCGGTAGAGCACTTGTGGACGGCCTTTTTGGCAAGGTCCAGCTTTGCTCTTCAGGGATTCACCACGTGGGAACTCGCTCTCCAGCAGTTGGGTGGCAGTGGATGAGCTGCTTGAGCTTGGTCACAGGGGTTGCAAACCCCATGGGCCGCCCAAGGGAGGGCCGTGTGGATGGAGCAGCGGATCTTGGCACAGCACGCTGGAGATTTGATGGGTTTCCCAAGGGATCTGTGGGAAAAGGAACCCAACCTTAAAAAGTGCAAAGCATGCCAAGAACTCCAAGTGAAATCAGATGTTCACTGCTTGGGCTTCAGTGTTGTTGGCCTGGGTCAAGCTGTTCTTCACTTGCCCTCTCCTCTTCCTTACAGTCTCCTTGCAAGGCATTAACACCAGGAAGGCCTTCAAAAGCTCCACCACTCAGGACCAGAAGCTCTTTGACAGAGATTCTCTCCCTGTGCCTGTCCTCGAAACCTATGGGACCTGCAATACTCCTCCACCTCTCAACATCCTCTCACCTTACAGGTAGGGCTGCAACACCTTCTTGTTCCCTTGCAGAGAAGAACCTCTTCCTCCCAACCTGCCGGGGAGGTCCTTTCCCATCCTGTGCTGGACTGAAGTAGTTGTTTCCTCTGGGAAATTTGAGTTGCTAAACTGAAATCCACCAGGAAATCTCCGTCCTTTGGATTATGTGAAACTTTGCTTTTGAGGTCATACAAATGAATGTAGCTAGGAAATTATCTCTTTGGTTTTCTGCTGTCATTTTTGTGACTGCCTTGGGGCCAGGCGTGGCTGGCACTGCAGAACCATGCTGGGTGTGCTGTAGATGAGGCATTTTTCTTGTGCTCCCCCGTAGCCCTGTGGCTCCTTTCCAAAGAGCTGCAGCACGAGGTGCAGAGCATTCACCTGGAGGTGGCTCTCACCCGGGTGGGTGCAGCAGGCTCCTGGTGATGCTTCCTGTGGCCTCCCATGCCTGGTCTGAGACATCTGGTGGGACCTACACTGGCTGTGTAACCAGTTCTGAGCAGTCCCACTCTGATTCCATCTTGTGGGTAGTAGAAGTAAAGGGGGTCAGAATCCAGAGACTTATCCCACATCCATAAATATCTTCTGAGCAGGTAAAAAGTAATTACAGATAGCTGGAGGCAGCTGTCTCCTGCCAGACGCGGCTGCACTGCAAAGTGGGAGGAGAGGGAGTGTGTGTGCGCTCACTCAGGAGCTTCAAGGACGCTGCTGGTCTGATTTAGGGTTCCTGAGCTGGAGGAGGAGGTTTTTTCACACCAAAATACAGCACAAACAAAAGGGAGTTGAAGCGAGAGACCTGCTGCTCTCCTGGTGATTGTTCAGAGCAGTTGAGCTCTTCAGGTGCTGAGTAATGGAGGGTTTGTGTGAGGGCAAAAGGGATGGGAAGTGGGAGAGCTGGGATGACTGAGATGGGGGTCTCTTCCTGTTCTGAAATGGGGGCCAGAGGCAAGAACAGCACTTTCAGCCATCTCACTGCACTTTTAAACCATCATCTGAGATTGTGCCTTGTGTTTCCTTCAAAGAAATGTGTGACTTGATCCTTGTCTGTGTGGTTTTTTCCCCTCCCTGTTCCAGGGATGATGGCAAAGAGGCGCTTAAATTCTACACAGATCCTTCCTATTTCTTCGACCTTTGGAAGGAGAAAATGCTTCAGGACACCAAGGATATCATGAAGGAGAAGCGGAAACATAGGGTGAGGAAGGGAAGAACAGGAAGTGGGAAGTGTTAATAAATCTTGGACTCCAAATTTGCTATCCAAAATTCAGGTTTTCACTTTTGGGCTCCTGAGGGATCAATTCAGTGAAGTTTTTATCTGGTTTACCCTCATCCTTGTTAATTAAAAAAAGAGAACAAAGATACCTCTAATTGGTTTTTCCAAATGCCACTGTCTTTGGGCCTTAATGTTAAATTATATCATAGCATAAGAGATGTAGTCTTAACATACTTTATTTAGCTTTTGAGCAACTGGAGTATTAAGCATGAAAACAGATTGTGATTCTTCAGTGAAAAATAACAAAGGAGAGATTTAGGGTGTGTTAGAATTCTGAGTGAGGCCATCTAAAGCCCAGTTCCCTGTGGGCAAGTGTCCATATTGCACCCCAGAACACTGAACACCATCAGGGTAAAGGTGAGGTTTGGGCGTCTCGACACAGAGGCCAAAACCTGAATTGATGTGGGAAACCGAGCTTTTACACTGCCCTCCAGCTGCTCGTGCCAGGGGGTGATGATGGCATCGTGTCTGGGCTGCCTGGGGAGCCTGATGTTGTCTGGCATTTTTTATGTTGTCTGTGCTCCAGCTTTTTTATATGGAAGATCTTTGGACAGTGCAGCAATCAGGAAAGTAAACTAAAAATCCTCTTTGAGAATGTGTCTTCTTGTAACTGCTCCAGGTCTGTCCTGTCCCTCTCTGTTCCCAGTGAATTTAAAGCAAAATAAAGCTTATGTTTGATTCCTCCTCTCTTAGAAAGAGAAAAAGGAGAATCCGAACCGAGGAAATGTGAATCCGCGGAAAATCAAAACCCGGAAAGAAGAGTGGGAGAAGCTGAAAATGGGACAAGAATTTGTTGAGTCAAAGGACAAGCATGGTCCTGCTGGGTAAGCAGGTCTGGGGCTGGGTGATTGGGATGCAGTTCACCCTGCGCTGCAGCTCCTCCGGATCTGTGGATCGATACTGCCACTAATCAGATTCTCCGTCTGCTGATTTAAAATTTGCCAAATAAATCAGGGAGCTGCACGCTTGGAACAAGGTGGCAGGAACGGCTCTGGCTGCTCTCGCTGCCTGTGGGCACAGAGGTGTTGGGAGCTTTGGCTCTGCCCCACGGCAATGCCCTTCCCTCACACCCAGCCGAGGGTGGCACCTTGGTGCCATTGTGTGATGGCTTTGTTACATTTCACAAATGGCTCTTCACACCCTAAAGTTGAAGCGGGGGCTGTCCCCATCCAAGTATTTCAAGCTACAGATCTCTCTTTAGCACTTCTGGCTTGGGAATTCATTTAACTTTTGACACCAGCAAGGCTGGAAGCAGACCGAATTCCCCACAATGCTCTTCTTCCTTGCAGCTTCCTTTCATATAAGAAAAAAATCTCTCTTTAAATCACACTCTCCAGCTAAAAATAAAACTTGCTTTTAGTTTAATAGGAGAACAGGTTTGGTTTCTAGCAGGGGAATTGAGCAGCACAACAGCACCATTTTCTTGCTCCTCTCTTTTCTCATGTGAGCCTGTTCTTGCATTTGCATTCACTTGGGGTTCAGAGCCCCCAAAAATGGGGTAGTTCCCCCACCCCACAGTGAAATGAATCCACTGAAAGTGTGAGAGTCTCTTTTCAGTACTATTCCAGCTTCGGATGCTTGTTTTAATGGCATTGCGGTTTCCATTTTGATATGCTATTCTCAAGCTTATTTTTTGGCATCTTTGAGTATCTCCTGGTTTTGCCACTGATGATACTCGGTGTAACTGCAAGTTCTTTAAGTCCAAGTTGGTCAAAACACTCTTAAGTGCTTTTACAAAATCAAGTGTTAAGAAAAATGCATTTATTCAGGTGTTTGCTTGTTTATTAAAATACATACTCCTGCTGATCTGGTGTGTGGCTGCAATAAACAGGGCAGCACCTGAGCAAATTTTAGCCAAAGAATTATGTAGAGCAAACACATAGAGGCATATGCGGTTCTCCATATAGGAGTCTTTGAGAAATAAAGGGGGTTTTTTTAATGATATAAAATCATGGACTGGTTTGGGTTGGAAAGGACCTTAAAGTCCATCCTGTTCCACCCCCTGCCATGGGCAGGGACACCTTCCACTATCCCAGGTTGCTCCAATCCTTGTTCAGCCTGGCCTTGGACACTTCCAGGGATGGGGCAGCCAACCTCTGTGGACAACTCTCTGGGGGAAAAATGAGCTTTAGACATTGCCTTGAGCTCTTCAAACAAACGGCTCATCTTGGTTTTCCCAGGTACCCCTCTAACATGGTGTATCAGAACGGCAGCATCGGCTCCAACGAAAGCATGGATGGGAACTGCTACCCGCCACCGCCACAGACTGACTCCATTGTGCCACCACCTCCCTCATTCCCAGATGACAGCCTGCCTCCACCCCCAGTGGAATTTAGGTAAGCCTACGGGATCCCTTCTGTCACCAAGGAGTAGTAGGTGGTGTAAAAGGATGACATGAGACAGGCTGAGATAGTTCAGCAGAACTTCCTAACGGGTGTTGTATGGGAACCAGAATGCTCCTGCCTGGAAGGGAAGTGCAACTGCAGGCAGGGACAGAGGCACAGGCAGCACAGCTCTCTGTGAATCCCACTGTCACCATTCCCAGGCGGAAGGGGAGAACTAGAGCAGATTTATTCCACAGCGGTGTCCCAGTGGATGGTTTGGCTCCCTTGCAGGGGTTTTCCAATGCAGTTGTTCCATAGCATCGACTTCTGTTCCTTGTGTTCCATTTGGACAACGCTCTCAGGCACACCATGGAATTCTTGGGGGTGTCCTGTGCAGGGCCAGGGGTTGAACACGATGATCCCTGTGAGTCCCTTCCTGCTCAGGATATTCCATGACAGAGCTTTGCAAAGAACAGCTTCTTTAACCTTTTTTGCTCTGATCTGTGAGAAACGCACAACATGGGCACTGGAGATGGAGATGTATTTAAATTTCAAGGACTTGAGCACAGCAGCTGCCTCCTTCCCAGAGACTTGGGTGCAAGTTCAGGTCATTTACTTTGGATTGAATGAAATGGTGACTCCCAGGCACCTCCAGAGATGAGAGTTATGGTCCAGCAGTGGCTCAAGACGCAAAGGGCGAAACAAGAGTAGACTTTTTCTATTTTTTAAAGACATTAAAACAGAGTCAAGAGGAACAAGAGAAAGTCTGTCTGATAGACAGGGCTGCTTGGCTTGTCTCCATCTTATCCAAAGGCAGCAGTGCTGCAGCAAAGGGTCTTCTGATGTGTCAGAGAGACCCAGCACTGCATTCTGCAGCCTGTGCCTCTCGGGCAGAGCAGACACGAGCTCTCAGATGAAGCTCTCAGTGCTTTATGCAGTTGCTTAGATCTCTGCCCAGCCCCACAGATCTCCCTTCTCTGGTTTTGTTTTGATGGTTGTTTTTAAGGAACCCTGGGAGGTAGATTTGATCTCCAGGAGTCTGTTTTGGATCAGCACTGTTAAAAATGGTGATGTTTTTGTGGCAAATGTACCTTATACTTCTGTCTTGCCATGGAAGGAGGTGTCAGTCTGGGGCTTCCCTTACACAGGATGTCACACTGTCACATGGGCAGTGGAGGCCTTGGGATGGACAGAGCCTCCGCAATGGGAGAGTCAGTCCCTCGTGCATTGGTGTTTTCCATAAGAGCATGTTGGGTTTCCGTGTCCTCCCCGTCACTCCCCACGGCGAGCTCTGAGACATGGCTGCTGCACTGCAGCTCCGAGCCATGGAATCCAGGGAGGAGATCCATTCCTAGCAGGTGTTCAGAGCATATACTTTCCTGGCACCCCCGCCCTCCTCGGGGGGTTTATCCCGGCAGGCATCCCTGATCCCTGCCCGGTGTGTCACGAGCCTGACCTCGGTGAGCAGGGGTGATGGCAGGAGCTCTGGAGCCAGGAGGCTGCTCCAAGCTCGGATGTGCCCGCCAGGCCTCTGACAGAGGTGAGGTGGCTCATGTTCTTGTCAGCCTGGGAGATGGGATGGAGGACAGCATTCCTGCCATCCCTAGAAGCTTTCCTTTGTTCTGGAGGTGTAGGCCAAAAGAAACAGGGAACTAAAACCAAGGAGTGAGGTCTCATGGAAACATCATTTAAAGCTGGAACTTGGGATTTTTTTTTTGTTTGGGCTACAGCAAACACACATGATTTGCATTAACATTGAGACTGTACAGTCTGATCTGGCTTCAGGGCTAATTCCCTGTCTCTCCCCTTCTGTTGCCACAGCTATCCTGTAGACAACCAAAGAGGTTCTGATTCTGGAGGGCCCAAACGTTCCAGCCTGGTTAGCCCGAGCCACCCGCCACCAGCTCCTCCGATCGGATCCCCCTCAGCAGCCAGGCCGGGCTTTGCTCCCCCTCCAGCTCCTCCTCCTCCACCACCACTAATGGAAAACAACCCCCCTCCACCACCTCCCATGGGCTTCCCCTC